>CM062817.1:406145723-406635629 GCA_031772625.1 Pinus tabuliformis | reverse complement strand
TGTACAATCATCATTTAAGGACATATTTTCTATGGGTTGACGTGAAGCCATGAAAGATGATATGTTTTTTTTTACTTTTATTAAATTTTGACTATAAATAATTCTTATTGTATAATTGCCTAGCGTTATTTACGGAGGGATACGTTTTGTGGCCTAACTTAGGGAGGACAGTGGATTGAAAGAATGAAGTAATTATGGAGAACTTTAATCTTATTTATGGTTAAAGGTGAAAAGTGCATAAACAATTCAATTATTCAATAACTATGACAAAACATTGAGTATGACTGTTGTTGGGAAAAGTATCCAATTCGGAATGCCCCTATCCCACTCTAAGAGGTGATAGTGCCTTAGCAACAAACAAGGAAAACTATCTGAGTATTCTTCTTTATGAGATGAAAATAGAGAAAGAAGGATGTAACTAAGCGGTGTCTTCCTCTAGTTTGTCGATCCAATCTCTTTCTCTCTTTCGTTCACTTCCCGCTACCCGCTCTTTCACTGGTCCAGCTTCACCCAGTTCCTGCAAGATCACAAGAGAGGAAAACTACCCGAAAGATATAGATTCACATTCATAACTAGTTTAGGATCAGATATAAACTAAATATGCAAATATAACAAAACATCATTGAAATACAAGCATATAGGAGAAACTCAAGTAGCTTTATTGATATGATAACAAGGTTCAAGACGAGATACAACCAAATGAGTCCCGATCCAGCATCTACCTCCCAGCAAAAGAATCCCTTCCTCTCCTCCAACAAAGCATAAATCACCCAATGTACTAATCTCAATCTCAAACCAACAACAATTCTCTGCAAAGTACAAAATTCCAGCCTCCTGAACCTCTGGGTGAGAGATCCATATATAGATGTAAGCATAGAGGATGAGTCAGCTTATGTTTTGACTTGTGGCTTCCCTCTGTCAATTCTTGCTTCCACTTGGAGGTTGAGAACCTCTTACTCATCACTAGTCAAATTCATTGAGGCAAGTGTCATTGAGGAAGATTCTGGAAGCTTCCAGGGTCTTTCCACCTCGTTGAATGAACTTGCCATTTGTCATTTCCTTGTCAGCGCACCCTGGTAGTGCTTCTACCTGCGTTGCAGTGCACCTAGCCAGTGTAATCTCTGCATTTCAACATAGACAGCTAGTGGAGCCTCTGAATTGATCCTGAATTGACTGTTTCTGAGTGGTTTTTGGTGGAGAACTTCTGGGAGAAGCTGTCATTGGTTGACCTTGTTCCTTTAGGGGTAGGAACAACTCATTTAAGGACTTTGGATCCCTTGGATTATGGACATTTCATGCTCAATGCTCTAAGGCACAAAAATGTCTATAACAGTTGCGCCCTAACGTATGAGGCCGTTTATCGGGTGAAATGCTTTATTAGGAGGATCTGAAGTTCTTCTAATGCTGGGAGGAGACCTGTAATAAGATACAATACAATACATTATTTTTCATACTGCTTTCATGATCTAGCTGAGGCGGGCATTCCCATGCTCAGCTTTATAAATTCATTTTTCTGTACATAGAACAGACAATCGTCTGATGGTAGACTGATGATTTTGATGAAATCATCATCCTTTTTGGTAGGATGATTATCTGCTGCAATGTTGTACATGTCAATGTCTTTATTTTTTCCTGAATATATATCGCGGCCCGAATCGATGATACTAGATCCGGGGTCTTCAATCTTGTCCGATCTTCACTCTAAGTACAAGTCGATCCATGTGAGAAATGTTCTAAAGTCGAACATGGAAAGACATTGCTTGATTACCAGTCAATGATGTAAATTGTTAATAAGTGCGAGAGGAATCACCGATAATGATAATGACCCTCAAAGTACTGTAGTACAATTCACGTGGTGTGAATAAAGGAGTTGGTGTCAAACACCACGCAAAATCTTTCGGTCGAAGGTTAATAATGTATACCTGTCGCCGGAAGTGAGAAACTTGCCATTGAGGCATGCAAGCTTCAAAGTACTGAAGGGGGTGTTCCTAGATCAACTTCTTGGATAATGAGCTGATGTCGACAAGAAGCGATCCGTCAAAGGAGGGCCTTAATGTATCCCACATCAGTGACACGGAACGGAGCAAATGATTTCGATGGAGGTGAAAACGATCTGATGATATATGGTTCAGGGTGGCGGTCATGAAAGGATGAAAGATAATGTATGGTAGTGGATGGGACACGGTTGACTCCTCTGGATGACTTCTCTTGAACATATCGGCGACACTTGTGTGATGGATTGGTAGCATTTACCCCAAAGATGGATGGTATGGCGAGACCATGGTGATGTGACCAGTGAATGAAACAACCCAACCCGACTCAGGCACGGAGTGGAAGTGTCATGTTCAAGAGCGACTTGCTACCAATAAAAGTTCTTTGAGTTTCTTCCCTATTTTTTCCCCAGTCATTTCTGACCAGTACCTCTTTATTTTTGTCAAGCTTGAGGAGGATAACATATGCTTGTTCTATAATTTGCCCTTCGGGCAAACCCATCGCTATGTTTTAACGAGCTTAGCGATAGTGAAACTCGTTCTCGTCTAAAGACACGTTTGTCGCTATTAATGTTTTTTAACGAGTCTAACGACAAAGATAACTCGGTCCTTTTCAATTTTAGAGAGCCTGAAAAGGTACGTAAAGATAACTCCAAAGTTCCTTTTTCGTCATCTAATCCCTTAAGTCCGAAAAAGTATAAAACAATACAGAAGGGATGGATTTTCGATAGTTTTAACGAGCCGAACAAAACAAGCGCTCGATCTTTTTGTGCAATAATCCCTCAGGTCCAAAAAGATTAAAATCTAGAGAAGGGATAGCACTTCCGGTCGCTTTAACGAGCTGGAAGGCCAAAACTCGGCAATCTTTTCATATTTTATGAGTCAGATGAAAAGATCTTAAAGAAGACTCATCTTTTGAGGAATGAGTGATAAAACGGGTAGCAGCTGATTCCAGGTAAGGGTTGGAATTTTCCAATCACGGCAGTGTTACAAGGATGGCTAGTGAAATCACTCTTCGCAGTTGTTCCTCAAAATGGGTAAACAATCAAATGGAGGTGAATGATCGGCCAAATGAAAAGTGGAGGTGACGGTGCAAACATGACCAAGGCTTTAATGGCTGATAATTTTACGTTCGCAGTGGTTATTTACCGGAGGATAGTTCATTTTTTAACGAGCTTAAACGCAAATTGAAACACTTGCTCGATCTTATGTTTATTTTTTAACGAGCATGAACTATGTGCTAAAACTGCTCGATTTTATGTTTATTTTTTAACGAGCATGAACTATACGCTAAAACTGCTCGATTCCAGTCATAAGATAAGAATGTCTCATTTAAGATTCCATTTTTTATGGAGCTTGCGCCTTACAAAGCTTTGCTCCGGAATCCTTTCTTTATGCAAGCTTGGAAACGACTAATCCTACGAGTTTAAAGGGTTAGACCTACAGGTTTAAAGGGAGGACCTAAAAATTTAAAAAAAAAAATAGCCGCCCCTTGCTTGCACTCCAAAAGGTTTGCATGCCCCCAAGTATAAAGTACGATTTCAAGGCTACCCCTACTTCATTTCCGTCAAAACATTTGTTTTACTGGGAGAGGCCTACCTCTTTCAGGTTACCCAAAGATTGTTCCGTTAATCTTTCAAACAAAACACTTCTTCGGCGATGTCTACCGAGATAGACAAAGGTGAGTGACAACGAGCGCCAAACACATAACTTTGACAAAAGAATCTTATTCCAGAACAACCCCTCTTCCAATCACGGATGGGGTACGGACTAGTCATATTCTCCCGCGGAAACCTACTCTATACCCAAAGTTTTCCTGCCGAAGCAAACCAGGACGCATGCCCCCTGGGTTCCAGTCATATCCTTCTGAATCACTCGCGCTCATCGGGAGGACGGTCCATGGGTTGAGACATTTCTTGCGTGAAGAGACCATTTAGGGATGGTATATGACTATTTGCGATGCGTGATCCGGGAAATGAAAGCTGGTCCACGAGCTTGACCACTTTTCCTTCGTGCGGAAAACACATTACTCTAAAGAGTGAGGAGACGATGGCTCCCATGCAATATATACAGTCTCGTCCAAGGAGTAGGTTATAATCCAAGGGTCCTTGAATGACCATCACGTTCATTTGAACGGTCTTCCCTTTCAATGTTATGGGCACATTGGGGAGGATCCCTAAAGGTCGACTGGTTCCTTTATCGAAGCCTATCAGATTTCTCATCTCAGGCAAAAGCGATGGCGAACCAAGCGCTTTCCAAGCAATAGAGGAAAGGATACTCACAGATGCCCCTTTGTCAATGATGGTGCCAGCCATTACCATTCTGTATATTTGAACGATAATTCTGAATGGTATGCTTGCTCGCAACCAGGGTCTGCCTAGTTGGTTCCAGTCGAAGGATACAACTAGGTTGCTTGGTGGTGGGACCGAGTAGACGGCCGGATATCGCTCTGACGAACTTCCTTCCTGCGATAAAGGAATGGGTGCATTGCCACCGTGTTCGTCGGAGTCTGTGTTGATGAAAAGAATCTGGATGGTGTCATCCTTATCCTCTTCAGTGACTGTATCATTCGAAGATAAATCCTCTGAAGGCAAGACCGGGTCAAATGCCGCCTCGACCTTTTGACTTTCGTCTGGTATGGATTCAGTAGGTTTATCCTCAATGATAGACGCTTCAACTGACCATTTGAGTGGGCCAGCTGGATTCTCAACTAACGAAGGACTCGGCAAGAGTTTTTTATATCCAGGAGGAAGTCGTAACGGTGAAACCGGATGATCTTCCAAGACTCTTTTAGCCTCGTCTAAGAAGGGACAACGGTGGAGGGCATGGTTGCCTTCGCACAGTCTACAGGGAGGTCTAGTTCTCCCTTTTTGTCCTAGAACTTCACTTTCGCTAGTTGACGGTGTGCTTTCAACATGGCTATCAGAGGTTGACGACACCGGATTGTGCAAACGGGGAGACCAGTCCCTTAGTATCCTAGGGATGCAGGGACAATCTCTGTGAAAGTGGTCTCCCTTGCAGATGACACATGGCGATTTAGGCCTGGTCAGTGCTGTGTGTGGATTTTCATCTGACGACACTTGTTTTCCCTTATTTGCCTTTGGCTCCTTCTTCTTTTTCTCTTTCTTCTTCTTTTCCTTCTTCTCTTTAGGAACTTGGTTTTTAGATTTACCAATCCCGTCAGACGAAGAGGAAGGAAGAGAGGAAGAATTAGAGGAAGTAGAAGGTGGGTGGGAAACTCTGGATTCGTCCAATTGCTGATTCGACTGTTCAGGAATAGTGGTGTTCTGAACGACATTGGTTGAGAAGAGCCAGACTGGTAGGCCAATTGTCAGTCCTGGAAGCGACAATGTGGCCATATGGGGCGCACCAACATCTCCCCAAGAGGAGAAGGGACTAGGATTTCCACCAAGGGGAATTCCTTGGTTGGTGGGCTCCATTTTCTCAACCTAAAGATCGACGCAGGAAAAATGGGGTGATTGTTCTGTTTAAAATAAATTTTAACGACGCTTAAACACAACTTGCTTTTTCAATTTTAAAGAGTCGAGAAAAAGCTAAAGATGACTCTAGTCTCCTTCAATGTTTTAACGAGCCCGAAGTGACAAATGCTCGGATGGAATTTTTCCGTTATAGAATCTGAAAAAGTCCAAAAGGAACTTCTCTGGAGTTCTAGGTAGAGGGTGTGCCAAACTTTTCGCAAAACCGCAGAATACTTTTTAGGGTACGGGCGGTCAATCTTCCTGAATGCTGTGTTCAGTGCATTGCAATCAGTAGGGCGGCCGACACGACTTCCTATGGATAAAGGTTATATTCCTATAGGGGTCTCCCAATATATACGCGACGCTACGTGGGAGCACAATCCGTACTGGTACTTATCGTCTCTTAGGAGGAATCACCCAACCATCAGTGAAGCGACCAGTGACCAGGTTTTACGACGCCGGAACACATCTCTAGCCTAGACCTCTATGTTGTGTGTTATGTTACAAAGCGTTGTTAAGTTCATTCAATTTATTTTAGGTTGATCTTTCTTAGAATTTTGCCTTTTTTGGATCACCACGAGATGTATGATACAATTCCTAAATGCAGTCTAAAGATGATAAGCAAGCTTTTATATCTTTCAACAATGAAAATCCTAGCTACAAGGGGAAAAGAAAGACACCATCTTTTCTCAAAGAGCATAGAGCACACAGTAATGCACTTTTCCCTAAATCAACATACAAACTGTCAAAATGCAAATGCACATATGCATGTATTTGTTTTTCGCTTTCTTAATATTGATGCCTAAAAAGAAAGTTGTTATATAAATTTGAATCGATTTCAAGTGAAAGACACAAACAAGTTCCTTTTTCAAAATCAAAAAGACGATTACGACACTTTATGATTTACTTGTTTCGACACTTGAAATGCATAAATTCAAACCAAAAGACAAAAGTAAAAGCTAAATCAACTGTGAACAGGAAACAAACTCACTCCTAAGATCAAAACGACACTTTCGACAAGTCTAGATCTAGGGCGACAGTATGACTAGTTTACTTTTGTAATGGGAAACTGCAAATGATGTAACAAATACACAAAGAACAAATACAATTTCTTTATACAACTGAGACGGAATTGAGGAAAAGAAAAGGGGTTTCAGATAGGTACACTGACTGATAACAGGCTACAAAAAACAGAGATAAAACTGAGCAAAAGGAAGCAGGGAACCTGTTATCACAAAATCAGTACTAAGGGCTGCAACCAAGTAAGATTTTATGTAACTCTTTCAACCAGACTTTAGACTAGGAATTAGCCTTCCTAGTCAGAGAGGGCTCTCTCACAGACTTTTAATAGAAATCAATCACAACAAAAGATGGCTAACTCTTCACTCATTCATGAAAACAACAGCTGTTTGAACACATATCAAATTGGTCTTCATTGGCTATGGAGTCTTACACCTTTAATAAACAAAAGCACAGTCATTTCATGGAAGTCAAGCTCTTTGCATTAGATGTTCAAACATATTTCACACAAACCACAGCTTGCCAAACATACAGGAAGTCAGAGCATTAGAAATGAATTCTGAGTGATTATGTTTATAACAAGGCTGTAAAAGAACATAAAGATAAAACACCACCATCATATTTGAACAAATAATCCATTAGAATCTTGAGAAGAAATAACACTGTTTTACTATTACTGTAAAAGTCTAACATTGGCCAAATAATCTGTTTTTGTATAAAATGCCAACAACTATTACATCCTAATTTCATCCATTTATAGAATACATTCCTCCCTTCTAGAGGGAGCTCGAAGGCCTATTAACTACTCCTACATGCTATTTAACTAATGCATTAATTACAAAGTGCTGAACTGAAATTGCACACAATCCTAATCAAACTAAAACACTAATTCCATTCTCTCGTATGCTTGATTCTCTCGGATCTTGACAGCTTCCTCCTTCAGTAGGCTGAGATGGCTGAGCTACGGATGCAATGAATGCTGACTTTGATGCTTGAAAGCGCTGATGGCTCATTAATTGACCAAAAGATGTGCTCCTATTTTAACGGTCTCTGTCTCCCAACATTCTCCGAAAGTTCAGCACATGTCTCAGCTCTTTTAATAACCCCAGTATGAAATGCTGCCATGTTTTCTGATGTGCTGTAGGTGGTATTGATAGACAGGTGTTTCTCTTCCTCAACCCCGCTCACAGTATCACACTAGCTGCTCTGCGCTTAAAACATCACCTACAGCAGTTCGTAGCGCGCTACGAAACTGCTGTGTGATTTCAAAAACACAGTCTTGTGATATGCATAATAATTCTACTGTACTTTTAATGGTCCCTGATCCTCATCTACTTCTCTTATTTGATAAGAGAAATAAATGACCTGAGAGCTGAAATAACTTCATTATCGGAATGAGTGTTGTGTCTTGAATTTGCTCCAAATTAATAGCCTCTGTCTGTTTCAAACTTCGATCAGCCTCGAACTTATATAACCTGCACTCCATTAGTACTATATCCTTAATGCCATAACAATCAGAAAGCATGTGAGTTAAATAACGTTCTTCCACCCCATTCCCTGTGTGCAATATAAGGCTTAACATCTTCGCCCTCATAAATGTAGTTCATGGCCAGCAAGCGATTTTTGACACAGCATTCCGAAGTCTGGATCAATTTTCAAAACACCGCTCATATGCCTCTATCGCAAGCATGATATTACCTGTATCCTGGAAAACCCCTAATTATTATAATCTTCTGCATATGCAGGATTTTCCATTATAGCCTTTTCAATCATGCTTGCAGCAGCATCCATTTTACCCTGGACAGTGTAGACCACACCAAGATTATAAGAGACTGTGAAAAACTATGTTTGATCGACAAAGCCATCTGGTAGCACTCCACAGCCTTGTCACAATTATCCCTGTCTTTATAAATGACTCCTAAATTATTGCATGCTTCCGCACAATGTGGATTGAAGTGCAGGGCGAGCTCATACATCACAAGTGCCATGTCAAATTTTAGTAATGCACCATATGCGACACCAAGATTATACATAGCATCTGCATAGTGCCAATTATAAAGCAATGCCTTCTTGTAATGAGCTATACCCTGATGTATATCTCCTTCACGCTCACCTTTGTACCAAGGTCTGTAAGGCTATAGTCATGTTATTCTTAGCAATTTCAAAATTTGGAGATACAGTCAAACACCTCTCATAACACGCAATGGCTGCATCCACATCTCCACGTTCTTATACATCACCCCATGTTGCGATATGCTTCAGCATACATAGGCTTTGCAATGCAGCTTTTTCATAGCAAATAAGTGCCATATCATATTGCATCATTTTCTGAATTAACCACCCCCAAATATACTAAGAAATAACATAGCGCTATCTGCTTTTAAGCTTCAGAGTACTTCTGAATTCCTTCATGGACATTTCCTGCAAGTTTCAAACTGGTCCCAAGGTCTGTCAAGACAATTGCCAAGTACTCCGCAGCAAGCTTGTATGTAGGATCCACTACAAGAGCCTTCTATATGCCTCTCTTGCTGCTTCTAGCAAGTGCCCTTCATCTTGTTCTTACCTCCTCCGCTTCTTCACGCATCATACATGGATACCTTTACCACAAAAATATTGTTCATCACATGATGCTGACAGCATAGAATCGCTAAGTAAATGTTGAGCAATTTCATCAAGAATCCGTTTGTGTAAGACAAGTTGTTTTTTCCTTGTATAACAAGTTGCAAGAACCATCAGCTTCATGATACCATGGACCATGTCGAAAATGCTTCTGTACAGCAATATATGCTGAGTGGAACGTATCCAATATTCTTCCTTCCAAAAGGTATGTAAGCTTTTAAGAGGTATTCATAAAACGAATCAACAACACCAGCCCAATTCCAGATGAATATTCAATCCATCTCCAGTTAGTACATACAGCATGGGTCCCATCAAATCCAAAGGACTCCGCATGCTCCATAATTTACAAACAACACACAATGCTGTGCCTCATACTCAGGTCCTCGAGCCATAGCACCGCTTTTCCAAATTCCGAACTGTTTCCCCAAACAATTAAACTTGAAATTGATTCCATAAGAGTCAAAACTAACCCATTGTACTTCTCAGTAACGTTGAAGCTTAAGATTGCCAAGCTCTGCAAGTGAATCGTGGAGAGCGCCGAGCAGAGATATAGATTCCCCATACTATCGAACAACTGCCACCACTCTGTATATTTTACATCAGATTTAATACCCACAGCCACAAACAAAGCAGCAATTCGACTTTGAGAAGCTCAACGCCAAATAACATGTTTTTTTACCGACATAGCCTGCTGTGTCAAGATACCCCTTTTTTCTAAATTCAATGCATGCATGCGCAATTTAGCGTGTGGCAACTTTGAACATCTGGCAACTATAAAGGCGCCACAATAACTTGAACATGATTAACTGCCTCTCTGCTCTAGCGTTCATCGAAAATTTTCCCAGTCAAACGGCCAAACCTTGACTTCAAACATTTGCTGATGAATCCCTCTCATTTACATTACTGAATGCAGATCAAAACAAGATTCATGAACCTGCTCCCACTTATTCAAGAAAGAAACAAATCCACCATTCATACTAATGACATCACAGTCCATTATTTGAAATACAAGCAACTCTGTTTCACCAGATTTTGCATGTCATAGTTAGTTTCTGACAAATCTTAAAGCCAGCAATCATTGAAGCAGCTTCAACTGCATTCCTTACATTGCCTTTCTCATCATTCTTAGCAATTAAAATATTTCTTTGTTGATGACATTTCTAACTGTCCTTGCTCCTCAACTCAAAATTGTGGCCACACAGCAGTTTCATCGTGTCTCGCATTGCTTAAGTGGCTTTAATCATTTTGTTTTGTTTCTAATTCTACAGTATCCTGGATAGCTCCACCAATTTCGTAGCGCAGCCAGTGCAAGTCAGTGTTTTCGCTACGAAATCACTAAAACAGATGGCGCTGCGAAACTGCTACGGATTTATGCGCTGCAAAAACACCCTGTCTTTAAGCTAGGCTAAATTTTTTGGCATTAGAATTTTCAGTGATAACAGAACCACAGTTGCACAAGGCAAAGACTGATCAGCACACTCCCAACACAGAGGATTTGACATTCAGCGCAGGTAGCCTTCACGGGACTTGCGTTGAAATGCAGAACCTCTTCACAGAGTCTGCGCTGAAGCAGAAACGAGAGTTGTTTCTGGGTTCTGGGTTACGGTTTGCAGTTTGATCTACTGTTTTTGGCCGGATGAAAGCTATCAATTAGGTACAATTAGGAGGATGATTTATAGGAGGACTAAGATCTATCACAAAGGGCTGTTAGAGCACTTGTGGATCAGCTGTTTAGATCGTAAACAGGCCCAGCGAATGGACTAGAGTAGCTGATCTCTACTTTGCATTTGTAAATGGCAAATGCAGTTCGATTCAGTACTCTTGAGTTTATGAAATGAATAGCAATAGAAACACAAATAAACTAACAAGATACGATCCCCAGTGGAGTCGCCAATTTGTTGTTGGGAAAAGTATCCAATTCGGAATGCCCCTATCCCACTCTAAGAGGTGATAGTGCCTTAGCAACAAACAAGGAAAACTATCTGAGTATTCTTCTTTATGAGATGCAAATAGAGAAAGAAGGATGTAACTAACCGGTGTCTTCCGCTAGTTTGTCGATCCAATCTCTTTCTCTCTTTCGTTCACTTCCCGCTGCCCGCACTTTCACTGGTCCAGCTTCACCCAGTTCCTGCAAGATCACAAGAGAGGAAAACTACCCGAAAGATATAGATTCACATTCATAACTAGTTTAGGATCAGATATAAACTAAATATGCAAATATAACAAAACATCATTGAAATACAAGCATATAGGAGAAACTCAAGTAGCTTTATTGATATGATAACAAGGTTCAAGAGGAGATACAACCAAATGAGTACGGATCCAGCATCTACCTCCCAGCAAAAGAATCCCTTCCTCTCCTCCAACAAAGCATAAATCACCCAATGTACTAATCTCAATCTCAAACCAACAACAATTCTCTGCAAAGTACAAAATTCCACCCTCCTGAAACTCTGGGTGAGAGATCCATATATAGATGTAAGCAGAGAGGATGAGTCAGCTTATGTTTTGACTTGTGGCTTCCCTCTGTCAGTTCTTGCTTCCACTTGGAGGTTGAGAACCTCTTACTCATCACTAGTTGAATTCATTGAGGCAAGTGTCATTGAGGAAGATTCTGGAAGCTTCCAGGGTCTTTCCACCTCGTTGAATGAACTTTCCATTTGTCATTTCCCGCTCAGCGCACCCTGGTAGTGCTTCTACCTGCGTTGCAGTGCACCTAGCCAGTGTAATCTCTGCATTTCAGCGCAGAAAACTAGTGGAGCCTCTGAATTGATCCTGAATTGACTGTTTCTGAGTGGTTTTTGGTGGAGAACTTCTGGGAGAAACTGTCATTGGTTGACCTTGTTCCTTTAGGGGTAGGAACAACTCATTTAAGGACTTTGGATCCCTTGGATTATGGACATTTCATGCTCAATGCTGTAAGGCACAAAAATGTCTATAACAATGACCAATAAACAAGATAATTTTGTTACTCAGTGGAGATTGATTTTTGCTTTACGTGTACGTGAGATTTAGGCCAGAGAAAGTTATTTTTGAGAAGTAATTAATTTTTGGTGGCATATTTTAATGAACCAATTGGTTGAAGAGAGTGATAGCAGTGGAAATGAAGTTCTATTTGAGCCTGATCATTAGTCAGAAAATGATTAGAGAAATGAAGTGATTTCTATTATAAGAGCATGGGA
Source organism: Pinus tabuliformis (assembly GCA_031772625.1). Lineage (NCBI taxonomy): Eukaryota > Viridiplantae > Streptophyta > Pinopsida > Pinales > Pinaceae > Pinus > Pinus tabuliformis. The sequence goes on along the minus strand of CM062817.1, from coordinate 406,623,338 downwards.
AGAGATTACACACAATAAACACAAAACTGATTTGGGTTACAACAATGATATTTTGGATGTATCTTTTCACATTCTAGATTTTGCTAAACTTATACAATTCCAAAGTGCTAGATTTTTGGATGGTGTTGTTCCAGAACAAGTTGATAAAAGACAATAGTGTAATAGAGTTAGACATGTGAAAGTATAAAGATCAGTGTTTTGGTCTTCACTCGTATGAACATTGTAGAAAGGAAATTAATCATACAAATAAAGACATTCATTCTTAAAAAAACCATTTCTTGAGAGACATTCAGCTCTTGGCTAAGATGCGTTTATGCATTTTGAGCTCTCATTCATGGACTTTGGTACATCCCTTCTGGTTAACGGGGGGAATGTTAGACAACTAATCCTCAGGATAAAGCATCGGTTAGTCTTAGTACTTATTGGATTCCAAGAAGGCTTGGAAACTAATTCAATCATTTCCTATATGTATTAATATGTACACATTGTACATCTTTGATAAAGATCATTTAATATACATTTTATTTGGTTTCCAGTTCGTGTGTCTAACATAAACAAATAAGGAGAGCTTGGGTAATAGAAAGACCAATAAGTAAAATCTTTATTTTCCCTTTCCTTGGTATTTTTTTCTACTATCGTTTTTCTTTTCCATTTATTTATTTATTCCTCTCTTTGTCTTATTATTTTTTCACCCTTTTCAATAATGTCCAACCATTAATTAATTGTTGAATTATGTTTTCTCGTACTTTTACAACCATAACCATTCACTTGTTTGCATATGTTTCAAATCACACCTCCCCATTGAGAGGTCTTTTGGTCTTCAAAAATTTAGAGGACCAATCTAGATCAATTTCCTATATATGGTTTTTTGAAAATGGATATAGCTTTGGCTTATGTCTATAACTTTGAATCTACCTTTGGCACAAGATCTTGGCATTAACTATTTGTTAGGGTTCTAGCTATGGCTTTGGTTTTGGTTTCTGGCTCACTTGTTCTTGCAGTATAAAAGGCTCCTTATTGACCTTCAACTCCAACCAATCTACAAATACGAATTATAATAGACCTTCACCTCATATCTCTCAAACTTTGGAGATTGTCCATTTAGTATTCAACGTATCCATTTTTTCGTTAACATATTTTATACCCCTTTATATTTTTTTCATTAACTTTGAGCTCCATTTTTTACACCTGCCAATATAAAAACCATTTGCCCCCTATATATCCTCGAATATATTATTCCTTTTTTTCCTCAATTTATATCCCCCCATATGAACCCACATGGTGTGGTATTTCTCCCCTAGTGAAGCCCCTGTGATGTAGATGTTCTTTTGATAATATGTAGTTCAATGTTTTCCATTGTTGAGATTAAAATTGTATTGCATAAGAATTTTTTTATGATAGACATGGGCTTGCTCAATTTCTTCCTTGGACTAGGGATCAATTAGAATGGTTCTAGGATTACCATTTCTCAGATGATGTATGCTAGAGATCTTTTGACACGATTTCACATGAGTGGCTGCAAGCCAACAACCACACCTTTTTTATTAGGGATAAAGCTTGAGGATGGGAAAGACACACCATTGGTTGATTACACATTATACTATTAGCTTGTGGGGAATCTTCTTTATCTCATGCACTCCTCTCTTGATCTCTCATATGTTGTAAGAGTAGTTTCCCGATACATACAGAAGCCATATGAGTTACACTAGAAAGTTGAAAAGTGCATCTTTAATGTGTCAAGGTGGAAACTACCTATGGGACTTATTATGCAGCAAATTGTTCTTTAGATCTCATCTGGTTCACAAATTTAGACTGGGTTGGTGACAAGCTTGATCGCAAGTCCACCTCCATCTATGTACTTAGTTTAGGATCCAATCCCATTTGTTGGTCAAGCAAGAAGCGGGTTGCCATTGCTTTATCATCATCAGAGGCCGAGTATAGAGGAGAAGTCAATGTCATTATTCAAGCCATTTGGCTGAAGCATTTCCTTTCTGATCTTGGTATCATTGTCCATCATCCAAGTGTCATATGGTAAGATAATTAGAGTACACTAAAGTTTTACAAAGATCCAGTGCAACAACAACGAACTAAGAATATCGAGATCCACATTCACTACATCAAAGAATTGATTCACGATGAGGTTGTTGATTTGCATTACTATTCCAATTTTGAGCAGACTGCCAACTTATTCGCGAAGATTTTCATTGAGCAAAAGTTTCACTTTTTGCGAGATCATCTTGAGATGAATGCCACAAATGCATAACAATTGTCTTTTCTTTCAGTTTTTCATTTTATTTTGAGGGGGGGTTTCCTTCCCCCTAGGTTTTCCCTCTTTCATGTTTCATGCATATTAAATGGGTACCTAAAATGGCCTTGTTGTTGGGACTCATCAATCTCGCATGATACTCAACTAAGTTATGCTTAAGGGGGCATGTTGGTGTACATGCACATTAGTTAGCGTTAGTTAGCTTGAGAGCCGACACTCTATGTCACACACATTAGTTAGCTTTAGTGTTTGTATGTGGTGTATATGCAAATTAAGATAGCATAAAGCACACTTAGATTTAGTCAACTTTAGTGCTTGCATGTAGTTAAGCTTTTTTATCACCCCAAGAAACTCTCCTAGGTTGTATGTCGGAGATGCTCGGGAACATTACAAACTCAGCAAAAATGTTGGAATTATGGTGGATGAATGAAGAAATGTTGCGTATTCAAGCCAGATAACCACTTGTACTATGCTTAACCCGAGACATGGGTGAACACCCCCAGAATACAAGGCTTTTAACCACCAATTACTCACAGTTTAAGAAATAGGTGATATGGAGAACACTGACCACACCAGTAGATGCACAGGACCCTGTGATGGATGGCTGCAACCAATTAAAAGGTCTGAAAATCTGTTTTCTAATACATAGATAGGATGACAGCTCAATGGCATTAAACAAACAGAAACTTGCAAACAATTTCAATGATACATGCTAAATCCTAACACAGAGGTGGGATGATAGCCCCTCTAATTCTAAACATTAACAACACATGAATAAATGCAAACAGGCACAGCCTGGAACAAAGAAGAAGTGGAGAGTGAGCAATTAACAACAAAAGCAACTTGTATTAGCTGAAAATGAAGACCAGACGCTGCAAGTACCACAATAGTTACAGTCTCCAGAAGTTGAAGCCTACAACAAAATAACATTCATCCCCTCATACATTCTGTTTCTGGGTATATATAGAGGTTGGTTACAAAAAATATCTGCTAGGCTATGCGTGGAGGGGTCATAACTGGCCACCAACCATATTTACAATTAGATATGGGTTTCTGATAAATTCTGATTGTCTTAATGAACAAGTTTGCCATTGTCTGATATTCTGTGGTCCTTCTCTGAGCAGGAGGAATGAAATATAAATGAAGTCCCATGCTGCGAACTGCTCGAGGCTATCCTTCTCGTCCTTGGCTGTGCTGTTCTTTAAATGTGGTTGCTGAGATATTACTGTGGAGGTACAGGGTAGCTGATCGCCTTCATTCTTCGGCAGCACAGAGCATTCAAGGGTGGCACGACTATATCGGGACAAAACTCCACTGTTCGATTGCAAGGATCAATAGTAGGGATCATTCTGCAATGGCTATCGGGAGGAAGTGGGAACTACAAATGCGAGCCATTGGATGAAACGAATGGAAGGCTGAGATTGGTTTGAAGAAGGTGCGATATGCGATAGTGATCAGATTGCATCGCAACATCACATCGGTGGAAGAGAAAGGGTGGAGCCTTAACACATGGGTGCGATATGCGATTTGCAATTAGATCGCATCGTAGAATTGCAATCGGCAGAAGACACAGGGTGTAACGGAGGAAGGAGGGCACGGATGTGATTTGCGATAGCGATCAGATCGCATCGCAACATCGCGTCTGAAGAAGTCAAGGGAATAGAATGATGCAGTGGGCATGGATGCGATTTGCGATTAGATCACATCGCAAGGGGAAAAACAGAGGGAGCGCGGTGAAAGGGAGTTTAAGGTTTACACAGAATTTTGAATGAAAATAGGGACAGCGGGAGATTAAGAGGGTGTGAAGAAACTGAAGGAGAAGGATGAAAACGATCGCTGCAAACACCTTTCTCAGCACAAACCAACCATCAGTCCAGAATTTGACCTTTAAGCACTGAAGTTTATAGCAGAGCTAACACTGGCTCCTTCTGGGGATGAGATCCTCCCTGTAAGGTCTCAAGAACCTACAGATCAATGCCTTCCTGCAAAATCAACTTTAAAACTTTTCCTAGTATCCATTGGGCATGGAGTCAAATTAAGTCTACATTAAAAGAACATAGTTATACTATTAATGCGGGAAACTTGAATCTTCAAAATTGCCCATTTGCTGGGCCATCAAAACTGTTTTGCTGCTCTCAGTCAGTCGCTTCGTCATAAAATAGCAAAAATGGATTTATTTGATCCTCTACCTCAAAATGTTTGGGGCATTTGAGCTTGATAGGTAGACATGGATCAAATTTCATCTCCCTTCTGTATACTCTCTTCTTTGGATGCTCTTCACAGAAGCCTCTGTACAACTGTTGAATAATCATGACTATTGTGTACTTGTCTGTGTCTTTTGTAGTCTGCACAACTAATATGAGAGATGCACCATTGTATTCTTGTGCAGGGGACACAGAGACAATTTTTGCTCCTTCATCTTGCTTTGAACAGTCCACATCCAAGGAGGAGTCCCAAAACTGTACATCCTCTTCCTCTGTCATCTGATACGCTGCCTCCTCAGTTTGTGTGGAGGCCATCTGAGCAGGTTTTAGAATATCAAGACTGAGATGATCAGTTTCAGCCTTGAGCATTGAATTTTGTTCTACCTCAGTATTCAAGGGGCAACTTGGAGGGATTGTCATTTGATCAGACAGAGAGAAACATACGATGATGGGGAGCTTCATTCTCCCTTACTGATCACTGGGCTAGGGAGAGAAGCAGGCTGGTGCATTCGCAAATCTGCATTATCAATGGAAGCTGGGCTAGCTTCGGGTTCAGATTCTTCGAGGATGAAGGGATATGCTGCTAGCTACTCCCACTGATAAGCTTGTTGTTCTACAACTACAACAAACTCATGAGCAGTGCCAATAGATAATGCTTTTTCATAAGCAGCCCTGGTTGGAAAAGGAGCACCTTCCAAACCACGGACCTCCTCCTCTTCTTCAAACAACTCTTCTTCCATGACTATATTCTGTAAAAGGGGCCTTACCCCTTTATCCTCATTTGTAACTTTATTTCTTTGCAAATTCTGCACATGTTCATGTGCTCCTCTATATGGATTTGGAGTTGAAAAAGAAAAGTCACAAGGAGCTCCTGCTTCTTCAGAATACTGCTCAGCTTTTAATTTGGAAACTTCAGAGGCTAATGCCTCTATCATCCTGGCCAATATGTCGATCTCAGGATCTGAGGATGACGAGGATTCACCTCCCTGTCTTCTCCATTCATCATCACCTTCGAGTCTGACTGCAGCAATGATGTTTACTTCTACCTCAAAGGCTACATCTTGCATATTAGCCAAAGAAGTACATCCTCTTTCTCTTAACAGCAGGCAGAACTGAGAATCAAAGGCATTGGCATAAGTAATCATAGCAGAAGTAGGGGTGGGTTTGACTTCAACTGGCATTCTTCTGTCCATATGATTGAATCTGATGTTGAACTTAGACAGCAGCTCACTATCTTCTCTCCGCAAGTTCCCAAATTCAATATGATCAACGAGCAGATCATTATTATTCCCCCAATGCTTTAAGAACACATCATCTATGGCCTCAATATCTGCAATAGACCTAGGGGCTAAATCTCTGAACCATTTTCTAGCTTCTCCCTCTAGGCTTTGGACAAAAACCCTCATCTAGACATCCTCTTCATTGATATCCAGGTTATCAGCATAGTTATAAAAAGATTCAAGGTGCTCTTTAGCTGTTACTCCTTCTACACCAGTTAAATTAGGCATAAATTCTTGATAATCTCCTGCAGGCATGGCATTCAAAGGGACAGGCAAGACCAGGGGTCCATACCTAGCAGCAACTATTCTTTCTATCTTTGTAAGGGCTTGCTGACCTGCCATGACTGAGGTATACAAAAGGGATACTGGTGGACTGAGTGGAATGAATCAATGAAAAGAATGACAAAAACAGAGGAATATGATGGACAACATGGATGCTTCTTTCAACTGAGGTATGAAAGGGAAATGAATGACTAAGGAGCTGAATGAATCTCTGAAGGTGACATTCACTAACAGCGATACATGGAACTTTTAAGGCTTACCTGATCCTGGTGCTCCTTATTGCGATATTTTCTTCTGCTGAACGATCTTCTCAGGATCAGGCAATGGTTCAACTGGTGATTTCTGAAGATTTCTCCAAGCATGCCTGACCAACTGAGCCAGAACTGCAACGTGGAGCTGCCAAAGGTTGGTCTTCCTCCAGTGGAGTCGCCAGATAGATGATTACAACTAGAATATGTGCCTAGACCTGTTCTATCATCAAAATATGGAACTTTGTCATTCTCCCAAGGAAGCTGAGCTTCGATTCTCCTCTCCCTGGCAACGGCGCCAATTAATGTTATCACCCCAAGAAACTCTCCTAGGTTGTATGTCGGAGATGCTCGGGAACATTACAAACTCAACAAAAATGTTGGAATTATGGTGGATGAATGAAGAAATGCTGCATATTCAAGCCATATAACCACTTCTACTATACTTAACCCTAGACATGGGTGAACACCCCCAGACTACAAGGCTTTTAACCACCAATTACTCACAGTTTAAGAAATAGGTGATATGGAGAACACTGACCACACCAGCAGATGCACAGGACCCTGTGATGGCCGGCTGCAACCAGTTAAAAGGTCTGTAAATATATTTTCTAATACACAGACACGATGACAGCTCAATGGCATTAAACAAATAGAAACCTGCAAACAATTTCAATGATACATGCTAAAACCTAACACAGAGGTGGGATGACAGCCCCTCTAATGCTAAACATTAACAACACATGAATAAATGCAAACAGGCATAGCCTGGAACAAAGAAGAAGAAGTGGAGAATGAGCAATTAATAGCAAAATAAGATTGTATTAGCTGAAAATGAAGACCAAACGCTGCAGGTATCACAGTAGTTACAGTCTCCAGAAGTTGAAGCCTACAACAAAATAACATTCATCCCCTCATACATTCTGTTTCTGGGTATATATAGAGGTTGGTTACAAAAAATATTTGCTAGGCTATGTGTGGAGGGGTCATAACTGGCCACCAACCATATTTACAATTAGATATGGGTTTTTGATAAATTCTGATTGTCTTAATGAACAAGTTTGCCATTGTTTGATATTTTGCGGTCCTTCTCTTAGCAGGAGGAATGAAATATAAATGAAGTCCCATGCTGCGAACTGCTCGAGGCTATCCTTCTCTTCCTTGGCTGTGTTGTTCTTTAAATGTGGTTGCTGAGATATTACTGTGCAGGTACAGGGTAGCTGATCGCCTTCATTATTCGGCAGCGCAGAGCATTCAAGGGTGGCACGACTATATCGGGACAAAACTCCACCGTTCAATTGCAAGGATCAACAGTGGGGATCATTCTGCAATGGCTATCGGGAGGAAGTGAGAACTACAAATGCGAGCTATTGGATGAAACGAATGGACAGCTGAGATTGGTTTGAAGAAGGTGCGATATGTGATAGCGATCAGATCGCATCGCAACATCGCACATCAGTGAAAGAGAAAGGGCGGAGCCTTAACACATGAGTGCGATATGCGATTTGCGATCGGATCGCATCACGGAATCGCAATCGGCAGAAGACACAGGGCGTAACAGAGGCAGCGGGGCACGGATGCGATTTGCGATAGCGATCGGATCGCATCGCAACATCACGTCGGAAGAAGTCAAGGGAACAAAATGATGCAGCGGGCATTGATGCGATTTGCGATTAGATCGCATCGCAAGGGGAAAAAAAGAGGCAGTGCGGTGAAAGGGAGTTTAAGGTTTACACAGAATTTTGAATGAAAATAGGGACAACGGGAGATTAAGAGGGTGTGAAGAAACCGAAGGAGAAGGATGAAAACGACCGCTACGAGCACCTTTCTCAGCACAACCCAACCATTAGTCTTGAATTTGACCTTTAAGCACTGAAGTTTATAGCAGAGCTAACAAGCTTAACATAGTTGATTTATGTATTGATGCTCTCATCGATATTGAGATATCAAATTCATTCTCTCTTCCAATTTTCCTTTTCAATTCTTTCAAGTTTATGCAATTATTCATCAGCTAGGTTCTTACCTATGCTCTAATAATTTTATAATAACCCTAAGTTCTGTTGGTTGAGGTTGATGTGTGTACCTTTCATTCTAGCTTTGACGACTCTTGGGATTTGGGAAGAATATGTGACTATGGTTATCTTGACTTCACTCGGGACTCTGAGAGCCATCCAGATTAACAACAAAATTAGCATCATAGATGAGGTTGTACATGGAGTGACTAGGCTATCACAGGATGGTGAAGATACATTGCTCAACTTTTGGGAACAACCACGATGAGTACAACAACTTTATTCATTAATAATGTTGTAATGTTACGCAGGACTCATATTTAAAAACCCCAGATTGTAAAACTTTGTTAAAATGCATCACAATCTTTGTAATCATGTATGACACTCAATTAAAAACTACAGGTATAGTTAATAATGCTATTGAGCATTTGTTGCATATGCAAACAGGAACACTATCGAGAGTTTGTTGCATATGCAAATGGAAGAGCATTTCATAAGCCCTGGGGCCACATAGGAAAATGCCAATAAGAGGACATTTGAAAATGCCAATAGGAGGACGTTTCATAAGCCTAGACAAATCATGATACTTGACAATTAACAAATGTCCTAGTAAATTTATAATCAGGTTTATAAATTTCATAATTTAAATGAATATATGATTTAGAAGGTAAGGAATTTAATTGTGAAAATTTCATTCTTGTTAACAATAGAATTATGAGAATATGGTGGCATTTTTAATTTTACACGATTAAATCAAAAGTTGCAGTTAAAAAAAAAATAATATATAATTTTTTCATATAAACCAGCATGTTGAAGTAAATATAATAGAAATAAAACGATATAGTTATGCTAATTAAATGCACTTTTAATTATAAAATTATTTAATTAGGTTAAACAAATGTCAAACAACTTTGTAATTAAAGTGATCCTCATCATACAGTTTCAATACACAAAAATGTAATAAAAACAGGAAAAATGTCATAAGGTTTTCTATATTCAGGTACACGTCTCTGCCTCATATAACTATTTAAGCTCTTCAAGATAAGCATATGTAGACAATGAAGCAAGACATAGTAAGACAAGAATAGCATTATAGGATGTTCGGATAGATGTTACAAAAGATTATAAAAACAGAAGTATGGGGTCCTGTAGATTGCTTCGTCACATGCTACTACAGTTCGGGTAAAACAAATGAAACAATATTTTGGTGTATCACACACCTATCAAGTGAAACTAGGTGGATACTAATAATATCGATGTATTTACACAAAAGTGCATAGCAAAGTGTTAGAAAATGAGAACAATACTGCTAGAGAAATATACAAATACATATATCAATAATATTAGGGACATCATGTTTTCTTATTCTAAAATTTTTAGAGGAATGAATTATAAATCTATATTTCTAAAAGTATTTGGAAATTTATGTCATTTGCAAATTTAACTATAAATTATATTGCAAAAAAAGATTATGGGCAAAGCAATATATTATCAAAAACTATAACTTAAAAACCATCCATTTTAAATTCACTTTATTGATGAGTCAAATTTATTGAACAACCTTAACACAGTACAAAACTAAACCGGAGAATTGTAAGATATTTCAAAAATTAAATCATGCTGTTATTTTCAATTATGTGAAAAATCACATCATACTTTTATTTTCAGTCTAAAACCTTGAATTATAAAGAGGGAAACTATACTAGATTAGAAAAAGCACTCTAGGCAAAACCAAAAGTGCAAAAACTGCCAAAGTAAATTGAATCTCTCATTGAGTCAAATTTAGCTTCACTAGCCTAACTTATCAGAAAGCGATATTTCTAAGATGTCCTAATTTATCAGAAAGCGATATTTCTAAGATTACATCATACTGTTAATTTCAATCTAAGATCTTAGTTTCTGAAGGGAGAAACAAGTAGTGGTCAGACTGTGGTTGATTAACATGCCAAGAACTAAGTTCATGGATGGCCTGAGATTGGGTGCAGATCGAGTGCAAAATGTGGCAATCTCCATCATCTTCCTTATTTCATCCTTCTCATTTTTATAATCACTGCTACTTCTCAAATATTTATCAATTATTTCATCCGTTCTTCCATCCTTCACCTTCTTCGCAGCCCCTCCAATTAGATGTACAAATTCCTAACTGTCCTCCTTTACCATAGGAGGTTTTTGGCTTACCATTTCTAACGACACCACTTCGAAGCTATACACGTCTTTCTTCATTGATGCCTTCACTCCATACCCACATTCTGCACATAACATCAATGTATTAGCATGACATAGAATATGAAGATCCCTACGATTACATTTCAAAACAAAAAAATATGCATGACGATCAAAGAGAAAACGCATGGAGATTTAGTACCGGGAGCAATGTAGCCATGAGCCCCTCCTAGAAGAGAACTTGATTCAGAATCTATTGATGAATTCTTCACTAGCATGGCAAGTCAAAAGTCTGCGATGTGTGCTACATATTCATCATCCAACAATATGTTGGTAGACTTTATGTCGCAGTGAATTATTGGAGGTTCGCAGTCGTGGTGTAGATATTTGAGTCCCTCTGCCATGCCCACTGCAATGTTATACTGACTCCTCTAGTCCAGCCTCTGATTAGGATGTTTCGATGCTCCAGCCAGATATTCACACAATGATCCATTGACCATGTAGTCACACAAAAGAACTATTACCTCATTCGTTCCAACATGCTCTGTTATTAGGTCCCGATGACGCAGGATGTTTTATTGACGAGCGTATTTGAATGATTCGACCTCGTGCCTCAGACTGCGATATTGAATATTGTCATGATGATGATTTTATAGTTTTAAGCATTTGGCAGCAAGGATTCTTTCTTGTCCTGGAGTCATCACCCCGTAGACCATGTCAGATGCGCCAGACCTGATGACGTAATCATCACTGATGTGGAACCACATTTTGTTGCCCATTTGAAATTGATGTTCAACTCATTGTTTGTCATGTCGAGCCTTGTACCGGGCTTGAATTTTCTCCAACTTCTCCTGTACTGCTTAGTGAATCAACTAGATTCGCTGAATGAACCACTACGCTTTTTCCCTTTCATCACGTCCACTAGAGTCATCTTCCCTCCCAAAGACCATTTCAAAAGGGTCTTTTGGCAGGTAGCAAAAACATGTCTCAAATGGTGAATGATGCGTAGATTAGTGGACTACTTGGTTGTAGGAGTGTTGCACATATGGAAGATGCTCATCCCACAACTTAGGATGTTTTCCACAATAGCCTTGCAACAAGTGTACCACAGTGCGGTTGACAACCTCTATCTGTCCATCAGTCTGTGGATGGAATGTCGTGCTTCTTGTCAACTTGGTGTCCATCATCTTCCACAAGCTGGTCCAAAACTCTCTAAGAACGCGAGAGTGCCGATCTGACGCAGTCGATGTGGGAAACCCAAAATGGACCCAAACATTCTGAAAGAAAAGATAAGCAGTCCGCTCTACAGCGATCTACTTTTTACAAGGCATTAAATACACATCTTACTAAAATGGTCAACAACGACATACAAATAGTCGTAACTTTTTCTAGACAAAGGCAAACCTCCTAAAAAATCCATCGACACACTTTCCCATGGATGACTCGGAATAGGGAGTGGTGTGTAGAGCTCGAGTTTTCTATTAGAGGGCTTTGAAACAGAACAAATCACACATCCCTTTACATAGCGAGTCACAATGTTCTTCATATGAGGCCAAAAACAAAATCTTTGTACATGAAACCATTTTTTCAACACCAAAATGACCAAAGAGAAGGGAGGTGTGGGCCTCCTAGATTACATGTACCCTTTCTCCTGTGGGTATGCACAATTTGCCAAGGTGATACAACAGTTTCCCCTACAAGTGATAGTTTTCCATGTGTGAACCATGGTGTTGTGGGGAAAAATGCCTATGTAGGACGATCCTATCCACCTAAGGTGTGACAGTGCCTTAGCAACAAACAGAAACAGCTATTCTGGTTTCTTCCTTTATGAAATGCGAAAGAAGAGAGATCAATAGACTTACCGGTGTCTTCCATTTGTCCCTCGATCCAGATCCTCTTCTCTTTGGGTGTTCACAGCTACTTGCCTCCTCGCTCGCCCAGCTTCAACAGATTCCTGCGAAATCACAGGTCGATGCTACCGAATTGAGCAAACGGGGGGACCAGTCCCTTAGTATCCGAGGGATACAGGGACAATCTCTGTGGAAGTGGTCTCCCTTGCATATGACACATGGAGATTTAGGCCTAGTGAGTGCTGTGTGTGGATTTTTGTCAGACGACACTTGTTTGCCCCCAGTCGCCTTTGGCTCCTTCTTCTTCTTCTCTTTCTTCTTCTTTTCCTTCTTCTCCTTAGGAACTCGGTTTTTTGTTCTACCAGTTCCGTCAAGCGAAGAGGAAGGAGGAGAGGAAGATGAAGTAGAAGGCTGGTGGGCAACTCTTGTCTGATCTAACTATTGACTCGACTGTTCAGGAATAGTGGTGTTCTGAACGACATTGGTTGAAAAGAGCCAGACTGGTAGGCCAATCGTCAGTCCTGGAAGCGACAATGTGGCCATGTGGGGCGCGCCAACATCTCCCCAAGAGGAGAAGGGACTAGGATTTCCACCAAGGGGAATTCCTTGGTTGGTGTGCTCCATCTTTTCAACCTAAAGATCAACGCGGGAATAAAGGGTGATTGTTCCGTTTAAAATAAATTGTTAACGATGCTTTAGACACAACTTGATTTTTCACTTTTAAAGAGTCGAGAAAAAGCTAAAGATGACTCTAGTCTCCTTCGATGTTTTAACGAGCCCGAAGTGACAAATTCTCGGATGGACTTTTTCCGTTATAGAGTATGAAAAAGGCCAAAAGGAACTGCTCTGGAGTTCTAGGCAGAGGGTGTGCCAAACCTTTCGCAAAACCGCAGAATACTTTTTAGGGTACGGGCGGTCGATCTTCCTGAATGCTGTGTTCAGTGCATTGCGATCAGTAGGGCGGCCGACACGGTTTCCTAAGGATAAAGGTTAAATTCCTATAGGGGTCTCCCAATATATACGTGACGGTACGTGGGAGCACAATCCGTACTGGCGCTATCGTCCCTCAGGAGGAATGACCCACCTTCAACGAGATCGACAGTCACCAGGCTTTACGACGCCGGAACATGTCTCTAGCCTAGACCTCTATGTTGTGCGTTATGTTGCAAAGCGTTGTTAGGTTCATTCACTTTATTTTAAGTTGATCTTTTTAGAAGTTTGCCTTTCTGGATCACCACGAGATGTACAGTACAGTTCCTAAATGCAGTCTAAGATGATAAGCAAGCTTTATTATCTTTTCAACTTTGAAAATCCTAGCTACTAAGGGAAAAGAAAGACACCATCTTTTCTCAAAGAGCAATCAGCACACTCTAATGCACTCTTTTCCTAAATCACGAATGCAAACTTATCAAAATGCAAATGCACAATGAAGGTGTTTGTTTTCCGCTTTCTTAGTATTGATGCCTACAAAGAAAGCTTTTTTGTACAACTTTGAATTTTCTTTTAAATGACAAGTATAAACAAGTTTACTTTTTTCGAAATCAACAAGGGTAGAAGAGATTACAACACTCTACGATCTTCGAAATGAATACTTGTTTCGACTTTAAAAGAGACAAACTCAAACCAATAAGCAAAAGAAAATGTATAATCAACTGTAAACAGCCAATAAACTCTCTCCTAAGATCACAGTCAACAGATCTGAATCAAGGGCTACAGGATGATTATTTCTCTCATGCAAAGGAAAACTATGAATGACGCCACAAACACAAAAACACTCACAGTCTTTTTGTACAAAAGGAGGCGGAATTTAAGTAGAGAAAAGGAGTTATCAGACTGGTACCTATGCTGGTTACAGGCTGCAAAAAACAGAGATCAAAACAGGGCAACAGAGAGCAGAGAACCCCAGCTGCACAAGGCAAAACTGGTTCAGTGCAACCTCAACATTGTGGTTTTGACATTCAGCACAGGTAGCCTTCACGGGACCTGCGTTGAAATGCAGAATGCCTTCACTAGGTCTGTGCTGAAGGAGAAACTCTCGTTTCCCACAGGTTCTGGGTCACAGATTGCTCAATAATCAATGGTTTCAGGCCAAATTAGAAACACAAGCAAGGTACAATCAAAGGGATGCTTTGAGGGGGTACTAAGATCTATCACAAAGGATCATCAAATCACTTGTGAGTCCATTGTTCAGATCATAGACAAAATCCAGTGAAGGATCAAGGCAGCAACTGTCTACTTTGCAACTGAGAATAGCAGAAGCAGTTCGATTGTTGCTGTTGAGTCTATGAAACAAACAATGATAGAAACACAAATAAAATGACTAAAACAAATCTCCCCAGCGGAGTCGCCAATTTGTTGTGGGGAAAAATGCCTATGCAGGACGATCCTATCCACCTAAGGTGTGACAGTGCCTTAGCAACAAACAGAAACAACTATTCTGGTTTCTTCCTTTATGAAATGCGAAAGAAGAGAGATCAATAGACTTACCGATGTCTTCCATTTGTCCCTCGATCCAGATCCTCTTCTCTTTGGGTGTTCACAGCTACTTGCCTCCTCGCTCGCCCAGCTTCAACAGATTCCTGCGAGATCATAAGAGAACAGCTACTTGCGACAAGAGAAGAACACAACAGAAAGACAGATATTCACATTCATAAATGATTCAGGATTAGAAATAAATCAAATACACTAATGCAATCATACATCAAAAGTACATCAGTATATAGGAGAAAACCAAGATAGCTTTATTGATAAATAACAAGGTTCAGGAAGAGATACAACCCAGAGGGCTCCAATCCAGCATCTCCTTCCCAGCAGAATGGAATTCCTATCTTCACCTCCCTTCAAAGCATTAAGCACCCAAAAATTCCAGCCTCTAGATCTCATGGAGAAGAGATCCATATATAGATGTTTGGAGAGAGGATGAGTCAGCTTGAGATCTGACTAGTGTCCTCTCCCTCTGTTATTTCTTGAGTCCACTTCGAGGTTCTTTCTTCCACTTGGAGATTTTGGAACCTCTTACTCATCAAAGTCGAATTCCCTGAGGCAAGTGTCATTTTGGAAGCTTCCTGGGTTTTGACACCTTGAGAAATGAGCCTGCCACTTGTCCACTCTAGTTTAGTGCAGGTAGCCTTTGTTCCAGTTGACATTCAACGCAGGTAGCCAGTGTTGGCTTTGACATTCAGCGCAAACAGCTAGTGTAGCCACTGAAATGATCCTGAATTGGCTTGTTTTTGAGCAGTTTTTGGTGGAGAACTTCTGTGAATTGCTGTGGTTTGTTAGCCTTGTTCCTCTAGGGGTAGGAACAACATGTTTAGGGACTTTGGATCCCTTAGATTATGGAAATTTCATGCTCAGTGCTGTAAGGCACAAAAATGTCTATAACAGTTGCCCCCTAAAGTATGAGGCCGTTTATCGGGTGAAATGCTTTATCCAGGAGGGTCCGAAGTTCATCCATTTGCTGGGAGGAGACCTGTAATAAGATACAATACAATACATTATTTTTCATACTGCTTTCATGATCTAGCTGAGGCGGGCATTCCCATGTTCAGCTTTATAAATTCATTTTTTGTACATAGCACATACAATCGTCTGATGGTAGACTGATAATTTCGGTGAAATTATCATCCTTGGAGTAGGATGATCATCTGCTGCAATGATGTACATGTCAAATGTCTTTATTTTTCCTGAACATATATTGCAGCCCGGATGGATGAAACTGGATCCGAGGTCTTCAAACTCGTTCGATCTTCACTCTAAGTACAAGTCGATCCATGTGAGAATTGTTCTGAAGTCGAACATGGAAAGACATCGCTTGATTACCGGTCAATGAGGTAAACCGTTAACAAGCGCGAGAGGAATCACCGATAATGATAATGACCCTCAAGGTACTGCAGTACAATTCACGTGGTGTGAATAAAGGACTTGGCGTCGAACACCACGCAAAATCTTCTGGTCGAAGGTCATTGATGTATACCTGTCGCCGGAAGTGAGAAACTTGCCATTGAGGCATGCAAGCTTCAAAGTACTGAAGGGGTTGTTCCTAGATCAACTTCTTGGATAATGAGCTGATGTCGACAAGAAGCGATCCGTCAAAGGAGGGCCTTAATGAATCCCACATCAGTGACTCGGAACGGAGTTAATGATTTTGATGGAGGTGAAAACGATCTGTGACATATGATTCAGGGTGGCGGTCATGTATGGATGAAGGATAATGTATGGCAGTGGATGGGACCCGGTTGACTCTCTCTGAACGATTTCTCTTGAACATATGGCGACACTGATGCGATGGATCGGTAGCATTACCCCAAATATGGATGGTATGGCGAGACCATGGTGATGTGACCAGTGAATGAAACAACCCAACCCGATTGTGATACGGAGGAAAAGTGTCATGTTCAAGAGCGACTTGCTACCATCAAAGTTTTCTTGAGTTTCTCCCAATTTTTCCCCAGTCATTGCTGACCAGTACCTCTTTATTTTTGTCAAGCTTGAGGAGGATAACATATCCTTGTTCTATAACCTGCCCTTCGGGCAATCCCATCACTATGTTTTAACGAGCCTAGCGACGGTGAAACTCGTTCTCGTCTAAAGACAAGTTTGTCGCTATTTAATGATTTTAACGAGTCTAACGACAAGGATAACTCGGTCCTTTTCATTTTTAGAGAGTCTGAAAAGGTACATAAAGTTAACTCCAAAAGTCCTTTTTCGTCATCTAATCCCTTAAGTCCGAAAAAGTGTAAAACAATACAGAAGGGATGAGTTTTCGATAGTTTTAACGAGTCGAACAAAACAAGCGCTCGATCTTTTTGTGCAATAATCCCTCAGGTCCAAAAAGATTAAAATCTAGAGGAGGGATAGCTCTTCCGGTCGCTTTAATGAGCTGGAAGGCCAAAACTCGGAAATCTTTTCATATTTTACGAGTCAGTTGAAAAGAGCTTAAAGAAGACTCGTCTTTTGAGGAACGAGTGATAAACAGGGTTAGCAGCTGATTCCAGGTACAGGTTGGAATTTTCCAATCACGGCAGTGTCACAAGGATGGCTAGGTGAAATCACTCTTCGCAGTTGTTCCTCAAAATGGGTAAACAATCAAATGGAGGTGAACGATCGGCCAAATGAAAAGTGGAGGTGACGTTGCAAACACGACCAAGGCTTTAATGGCTGATAAAGTTACATTCACAGTGGTTATTTACCGGGTGGTGCTTATGTTTATTTTTTAACGAGCATGAAGTCCGCATTAAAACTGCTCGGATCTTGCGTTTATTTTTTAACGAGCATGAACTTTGTGTCGAAACTTCTCGTTTATACCAGTCATATGATAAGAGTGTCTCATTGGAGATGCTATTTTTTAGGGAGCTTCATCTCACATAAGCTTTGCTCCGGATCCTTTCGTTATGCAAGTTCGGAAGCGACTAATCCTACGAGTTTAAAGGGTTAGACCTACAGGTTTAAAGGGAGGACCTAAAAATTTAAAAAATAAATAGCCGCCCCTTGCTTGCACTCAAAAAAGGTTTGCATGCCCCCAGGCATAAAGTACGATTTCAAGGTTACCTCTACTTCACTTCCACCAAAACATTTGTTTTAACGAGAGAGGCTTACCTCTTTCAGGTTACCCAAAGATTGTCTCGTTAATCTTTCAAACAAAACACTTCCTCGGCAATGTCTACCGAAATAGACAAAGGTGAGCGACGTAGCCCGCCAACTCACATAACTTTGACAAAAGAATCTTATTCTAGAATAACCCTCTTCCTAGACGGACGGGGTACAGACTAGTCATATTCTCCCGCGGAAACCTACTCTATACCCAAAGTTTCTCTGCCGAAGCAGACCAGGACGCATGCCCCCTGGGTTCCAGTCATATCCTCCCGGATTACTCGCGCTCATCAGGAGGACGGACCGTGGGTTGAGACACTTCTTGTGTGAAAAGACCATTTAGGGAAGGTACATGACTATTTGCGATGTGAGATCCGGGAAACGAAAGTTGGTCCACGAGCTTGACCATTCTTCCTTCATGCGGAAAACACATTACTCTAAAGAGTGAGGAGACGAGGGCTCCCATGCAATATATATAGTCTCGTCCAAGGAGTAGGTTATAATCCAAGGGTCCTTGAACGACCATCACGTTCATTTGAACGGTCTTCCCTTTCAATGTTATGGGCACATTGGGGAGGATACCTAAAGGTCGACTGGTTCCTTTATCAAAGCCTGTCAGATTTCTCATTTCAGGCAAAAGCGCAGGCGAACCAAGCGCTTTCCAAGCAATAGAGGAAAGGATACTCACAGATGCCCCCTCATCAATGATAGTGCCAGCCATTACCATTCTGTATATTTGAACGATAATTCTGAATGGTATGCTAGCTGGCAAGCGGGGTCTGCCTAGTTGGTTCCAGTCGAACGAGACAACTAGGTTGCTTGGTGGTGGGGCCGAATAGACGGCCGGATATGACCCTGACGAAGTTCCTTCCTGCGATAAAGGAATGGGCAAATTGCCCCCTTGTTCGTCAGAGTCTGTGCTGATGAAGAGAATTTGGACGGTGTCGTCTTTATTCTCCTCTGTGATGGTATCATTCGAAGATAGAGCCTCTGAAGGCAAAATCGGGTCAACTGTCGCCTCAACCTTTTGACTCTCGTCAGGTATGGATTCAGACGGTTCATCTTCAATGATAGGTGCTTCGGCTGACCACCTGAGCGGGCCAGCCGGGTTCTCAACTAGCGAAGGACTTGGCAGGAGTCTTTGATATCCAGGAGGAAGTTGCGCTCGTAAAATCGGGCGATCTTCCAGAACTCTTTTTGCCTCGTCTAAGAAGGGACAACGGTGGATGGCATGATCGCCTTCACACAGTCTGCAGGGAAATCTAGCTTTCCCTCTCTGTCCTGGGGCTTCACTCCCGCTAGTTGACGGTGAGCAGTCAACATGGCTATCAGAGGTCGATGCTACCGAATTGTGCAAACGGGGGGACCAGTCCCTTAGTATCCGAGGGATACAGGGACAATCTCTGTGGAAGTGGTCTCCCTTGCATATGACACATGGCGATTTAGGCCTAGTGAGTGTTGTGTGTGGATTTTTGTCAGATGACACTTGTTTGCCCCCAGTCGCCTTTGGCTCCTTCTTCTTCTTCTCTTTCTTCTTCTTTTCCTTCTTCTCCTTAGGAACTCGGTTTTTTGTTCTACCAGTTCCGTCAAGCGAAGAGGAAGGAGGAGAGGAAGATGAAGTAGAAGGCTGGTGGGAAACTCTTGTCTGATCTAACTGTTGACTCGACTGTTCAGGAATAGTGGTGTTCTGAACAACATTGGTTGAAAAGAGCCAGACTGGTAGGCCAATCGTCAGTCCTGGAAGCGACAATGTGGCCATGTGGGGCGCGCCAACATCTCCCCAAGAGGAGAAGGGACTAGGATTTCCACCAAGGGGAATTCCTTGGTTGGTGTGCTCCATCTTTTCAACCTAAAGATCAACGCGGGAATAAAGGGTGATTGTTCCGTTTAAAATAAATTGTTAACGACGCTTTAGACACAACTTGCTTTTTCACTTTTAAAGAGTCGAGAAAAAGCTAAAGATGACTCTAGTCTCCTTCGATGTTTTAACGAGCCCGAAGTGACAAATGCTCGGATGGACTTTTTCCGTTATAGAGTCTGAAAAAGGCCAAAAGGAACTGCTCTGGAGTTCTAGGCAGAGGGTGTGCCAAACCTTTCGCAAAACCGCAGAATACTTTTTAGGGTACGGGCGGTCGATCTTCCTGAATGCTGTGTTCAGTGCATTGCGATCAGTAGGGCGGCCGACACGGTTTCCTAAGGATAAAGGTTAAATTCCTATAGGGGTCTCCCAATATATACGCGACGGTACGTGGGAGCACAATCCGTACTGGCGCTATCGTCCCTCAGGAGGAATCACCCACCTTCAACGAGATCGACAGTCACCAGGCTTTATGACGCCGGAACACGTCTCTAGCCTAGACCTCTATGTTGTGCGTTATGTTGCAAAGCGTTGTTAGCTTCATTCCGTTTATTTTAAGTTGATCTTTTTAGAAGTTTGCCTTTCTGGATCACCACGAGATGTACAGTACAGTTCGTAAATGCAGTCTAAGATGATAAGCAAGCTTTATTATCTTTTCAACTTTGAAAATCCTAGCTACTAAGGGAAAAGAAAGACACCATCTTTTCTCAAAGAGCAATCAGCACACTCTAATGCACTCTTTTCCTAAATCAAGCATGCAAACTTATCAAAATGCAAATGCACAATGCAGGTGTTTGTTTTCTGCTTTCTTAGTATTGATGCCTACAAAGAAAGATTTTTTGTACAACTTTGAATTTGCTTTTAAATGACAAGTATAAACAAGTTTACTTTTTTCGAAATCAACAAGGGTAGAAGAGATTACAACACTCTGCGATCTTCGAAATGAATACTTGTTTCGACTTTAAAAGAGACAAACTCAAACCAATAAGCAAAATCAAATGTATAATCAACTGTAAACAGCCAATGAACTCTCTCCTAAGATCACGGTCAACAGATCTGAATCAAGGGCTACAGGATGATTATTTCGGTCATGCAAAGGAAAACTATGAATGACGCCACAAACACATAAAAACACTCATAGTCTTTTTGTACAAAAGGAGGCGGAATTTAAGCAGAGAAAAGGAGTTATCAGACTGGTACCTATGCTGGTTACAGGCTGCAAAAAACAGAGATCAAAACAGGGCAACAGAGAGCAGAGAACCCCAGCTGCACAAGGCAAAACTGGTTCAGTGCAACCTCAACACTGTGGTTTTGACATTCAGCGCATGTAGCCTTCACGGGACCTGCGTTGAAATGCAGAATGCCTTCACTGGGTCTGCGCTGAAGGAGAAACTCTCGTTTCCCACAGGTTCTGGGTCACAGATTGCTCAATAATCAACGGTTTCAGGCCAAATAAGAAACACAAGCAAGGTACAATCAAAGGGATGCTTTGAGGGGGTACTAAGATCTATCACAAAGGATCATCAAATCACTTGTGAGTCCATTGTTCAGATCATAGACAAAATCCAGTGAAGGATCAAGGCAGCAACTGTCTACTTTGCAACTGAGAATAGCAGAAGCAGTTCGATTGTTGCTGCTGAGTCTATGAAACAAACAATGATAGAAACACAAATAAAATGACTAAAACAAATCTCCCCAGCGGAGTCGCCAATTTGTTGTGGGGAAAAATGCCTATGCAGGACGATCCTATCCACCTAAGGTGTGACAGTGCCTTAGCAACAAACAGAAACAGCTATTCTGGTTTCTTCCTTTATGAAATGCGAAAGAAGAGAGATCAATAGACTTACCGGTGTCTTCCATTTGTCCCTCGATCCAGATCCTCTTCTCTTTGGGTGTTCACAGCTACTTGCCTCCTCGCTCGCCCAGCTTCAACAGATTCCTGCGAGATCACAAGAGAACAGCTACTTGCGACAAGAGAAGAACACAACACAAAGACAGATATTCACATTCATAAATGATTCAGGATTAGAAATAAATCAAATACACTAATGCAATCATACATCAAAAGTACATCAGTATATAGGAGAAAACCAAGATAGCTTTATTGATAAATAACAAGGTTCAGGAAGAGATACAACCCAGAGGGCTCCAATCCAGCATCTCCTTCCCAGCAGAATGGAATTCCTATCTTCACCTCCCTTCAAAGCATTAAGCACCCAATGATTCCAGTCTCAAACCAACAACAATTATTTGCAATAACAAAATTCCAGCCTCTAGATCTCATGGAGAAGAGATCCATATATAGATGTTTGGAGAGAGGATGAGTCAGCTTGAGATCTGACTAGTGTCCTCTCCCTCTGTCAGTTCTTGAGTCCACTTCGAGGTTCTTGCTTCCACTTGGAGATTTTGGAACCTCTTACTCATCAAAGTTGAATTCCCTGAGGCAAGTGTCATTTTGGAAGCTTCCTGGGTTTTGACACCTTGAGAAATGAGCCTGCCACTTGTCCACTCTCGTTCAGCGCAGGTAGCCTTTGTTCCAGTTGACATTCAACGCAGGTAGCCAGTGTTGGCTTTGACATTCAGCGCAAACAGCTAGTGTAGCCACTGAAATGATCCTGAATTGGCTTGTTTTTGAGCAGTTTTTGGTGGAGAACTTCTGTGAATTGCTGTGGTTTGTTAGCCTTGTTCCTCTAGGGGTAGGAACAACATGTTTAGGGACTTTGGATCCCTTAGATTATGGACATTTCATGCTTAGTGCTGTAAGGCACAAAAATGTCTATAACACATGGGTTAGTTTTGCATAAATCTCCTTAAAGTCATCATCGTTAGCATATTGTTCGGCATAACTTTCAAAAGATAACAAAGCATTATGCAAAATAATAGAAGCAAAAATAGGAGGGGAGATAGCATATCGACCACTTTGTTGCTAGTTCCCTTCTTATACTTTATTACGAGATGAAACTGCTGAAGAAAACTCATCCACCTGAAATGACGAGATTGTTGCAACTTGATTTATGACTGAAGATACTGCAAGGGCTAATGATCCGTATGGATGAGGGTCTCCTTGTCGATCAGGTAATGTTTCCACTTTTTCACACTCTGGACCAAGGCATATAACTCCTTGTCATAAGTGGGATAGTTTATCACAGCCTGAGAGAACTTCTTTGAATGGTAACATATCGGCTTCTTTTGCCACATCAGTACATCTCCCATTGCATATCTGCTGGCATCTGTCTCGATCGTGAATGACTATTGGAGATTTGGTAAGACCAAGACCGGTGCGGTGCTGATCTTTTCTTTCAATGTTTCGAAGGATGTTGAAATATGACAACAAGAATATTCCAATTTAATTTGTTCTTGAATTAAATTGTGAATTAAAATTGAATTTAGTCTTAACAGCTACTTGGAAATAATTAATTAATTAATTAGTTGGATAAATTCAAGTTAGAAGCCTTTCTGAAGACATGCAAGAGTTATTCCTTAAATTAAGGAGATAATATTGAGTTATTTGAGTTGTAAGTAGTTAACTCAGTTTACTGAGTTAAGTCCAGTTAAATTAGTTCCAAACTGTTTGAGGAACTAATAGTGAGTTAACAGTCAGTTGATGAATTAATGCACTCAACTAGTGCTACTCTAGTTAACTGAAGATTCCCTCATCAAAAACTCATGCATGTCTATTCTAAGAAAGACCCATTTGAGGTTAATGTTCAAGGACAGTTGTACTATCAATTGCATGTGTTTTCTCATGGAGAAAACTCATGCATGCAGTCAAGGATTCATCCTTGATGATTGTGCAGTTTTGAAGGCTGGTTTTTCCACTTGGTAATAGGCTAATCATCCACAAGGAACAACGCAAGGACATAGGAGCTTGGAGGGCAGAGAGGAAGGCTGGAGAGAAGCCAAGATTTCCTTTGAGCATCTGTGAGGATTGTATTGAGAGTTGGCAAGCTGTGAGAGCTAAGGCTTTTTATAATTCCTATGTATTTCCACCATGTATGATAATGCAATGGTGTGGGGTTTTATCTAAGACTTTCCCCAAAGTATTTTCATGTGTATTGTGCCATTGATTCTTCTTCTTCTAGTTATATTCTTCAGCTCGATATTTAAGCTTCCACAAATTTATAGCAGAAGTAGGTTATAGTATTCTGCTTTGATTTATATTGCATTATCGGGTTAACCTATCATAGATTTTCTACATGGTATTAGAGCTATGAACATTATATTGAGAAGAGAATTCGAAGTTTGATGTTGGGGATTGCAGGTGCAAATCGAATTCATATCATACTTCAAGGTTGGCCAATGGCGTTCTATGGCTTGAGACTCGAGTATGCCTTGGAAGGTAGCTCAAATTACATAGCATGGAAACATAGAACGAAATTTGTATTATAATACGATGGCTTGAAGGAATTCATTGATCAAGAAATCCCAAAGCCTGCTTCAACTAATGCACAAGAGTTGGCTGAGTGGAAGAAGTGTGTGGCGAAGGCGGGATGGATCATCCTTGGGGGATTTCGAGACCATATTGTCTCAAGTCTCCATGGGAAGGATACTCCATTTTCAATGTGGAAGACATTGAAGGACCTCTACCAGAATAGTAGCGACTAGAGGAAATTAGCGCTCAAGGATAAGATTTGAAGAATCAAGATGGAGAAGGGCGATACTATTTCCACAAATTTGAACAAGCTCACCACCTACAGAGATGAGCTTGGCAGTGTGGGAATAAATATGGCCGATGATGATATGGTGAGCCTCCTTCTCCTTGCCCTTCCAAAGAGTTGGAATAGATACTAGGACTCTATAAATGGAAGGGAGAAATTGCCAGATTGGGAATGACTGTTTTTGGATCTTATGGGAAGATGTAGAATGGTGATTATGTTTCCAAAAATAGGTTATCATAAATATTTTGAGTTATATTGACCGAGTTATGTTCATTTTAAATCTGGAGCAGCATTCAGAGTGGGTTCCCTTTGGAGACATGCCCTCCCACCCAGGCTATGTAGGCACGTACTAATTCATCAAAAGTCAACATCATTTTTATGGGTCAAATGCACAAAATCCTTGTCATCGAAGTCCATTTACTAGCTCGCACATTGTTAGTATCATAATTGGTCACAACCATTATAGGGTATCTCTATCCTTGGATCTTCATTCATTTAGTTATGGGTCATCCACAAATCCACACTTCATCGATGTCCATTTGCTAGGCCGCACATTGTCAGTATCACAGTTGGTCACAAGCATTACACGGTATCTCTATCCTCGGATTTCCGTTCATCATGGTTATGTGTTAACCACATAAAACCCTTCTCTTCAGTGACTCTTCATATTCAACAAAGGCTTCGTAGAAGGGAACTTCACACAATGGGGACCATTTCTTCTTAAGGAGGGAGGAATGATCCGAATATAAAATGGCATCAACCCATGGTATTCATCCACCCATGGTATTCATCTACCCGTGGTATTCATCCACCCATGTTATTCATCCACCCATGGAATATACCCATGGTATTGTAAGTGGCATCCACCCATGGTATTGTGACATCCACCCATGGTATTGTAACCGAAAAAAGCTATAAGTAACAAGTTGCATTTTATAAAAGGACATATTGTCCACCACAATGTAGTTTTTACCGTTATTCTCCATTTTAATAAAAAAATTAGTTGTGGTTTTATTTACTGTGTGTTCTCTCATTTTATTTCTTCCATTGCAATTTTTCAGACCTTGGGGGCCTCCTCCCAAGATCTGGATCAACCTGACTCAAACACACATCAAAACCTGCAAGCCACGTTTCATCCAATTTTCAAACTGGACCCATAACCAACAATGTGCTCAAACATTGAATATCAATAACTTTCTGAAACGAAACATTGATAAAATTGATATGCTCACTAAATTCCAAGATAACAGTCACCCCTATGCAACCAAATCACTCATGTACTATGCGATATCTCATAAACACTAACCAATTTAAACTCTTTGCTCATTAACCAAGCCAGACACTGTCCAATACCAAGTCAAACTCTTTGCCAAAACAATCTATCATCATCAAGCCAGTCAACCCCAAGGGCCCCAAGGGCTGACCCACATTTAATGTAATGTTGTTTGTGTTTAAATGGGTTGGGTCTGTGCCCCAAGGGCCGGCCCACCCAACTCTGCACAGGTTAATGGTGGTTCCATGGGAGGGATCGAGGGTTGTGGCCTACCCCTCCACTAATATATATGTGAGGATAGGATTAGGGTGGTGAGGTTCATGGCCCGCCACCCTTTTTTTAATATTTTTTTATTTAAATAAAACAAACTACAAATTTTTTAAAACTGGGATTTTGACAGAACGAGTCGTTTTGACCAGGGGACAATTTTTCCTGGAATGTAGCTAGATTTGGCTGGATTCCATCTGCCGAAAAAAGTCCAAATTGTGTCTTCATTAATCCTGCCTAGTCATCAAAAAGTCAAACCAACTTTGACTACCTCTATCTCCTTCATTCAGAATCAGATTGGAGTATTGTTCACACCATTAGAATCAGGGCGATGAGCACTTAGATCTCATGTCAAGTTAATTGCCTTCTACCACTTTGAATTTTGAGCTCTTTCCATGCCACTGGTGTTTGGAGATCCGCCTGGATCAAATTTCTTCATACTTTTCATTACAATAATATAAATACTAAAATTACTAAATATAAATTTATGCAAACAAGGCTTAACTTTTGACTTTTCTAGGACTAACTATTTCATACAAACTCAACAACCCTTGACTTGACTAGAACATTAAATCATTATGCATCACTAGCCTTGGATGCTTATACATAACATGTAATTACTATTTCTAACAGTGTGAGCTCATACACTTTTGTTGGGATAGACCGCATGAGACAAAAGCTTTGGTTTATAATAGGTTATGACACACTGTCATTACCACGAATGTGACTATTTTAAACATAACATCGTGCTTTCTGAGGGGAGAAATAATGAGGAGTCAGACTGTAGGCGATTAAACATGTCAAGAACTACGTTCATGGACAACCTGAGATTGGGAGCCGATCGAGTGCAAAACGTGGCAATATCAATTATCTTCAATATTTCATCCTTCATGTTGTTATTATAATCACCGCTCCTTCTCAAATCCTTATCAATTATTTCATCCATTCTCCCTTCCTTGGCCTTCTTTGTAGCCCATGCAGTTAGATGTACAAATTCCTGATTGTCCTCTTCTACGACAGGAGGTTTTTCGCTTACCATTTCTAACAACACCACTCTGAAGCTATACACATCTTGATTCATCGATGTCTTCACTCCATACCGACATTCTACACATACAAAACATTAGGATGACATTACGATGATCTCTGCAACTACATTTCATAGAATATGATGATATCTGCAACTACATTTCATATATAACAATAATAAATGCGTCACAATCAAAGAGAAATCACATGGACATGATTTAGTACCGAGAGCAATGTAGCCATGAGTCCCTCCAAAGAGAGAACTTGATTCAGAATCTATTGATGAATTCTTCATTAGTCTCGCAAGTCCAAAGTCTGCAATGTGTGCTACATATTCTTCATCTTCTAAGATTAAAAACTTCCTCTAACCTATCTTCATCTAAGATTAAAAACTTCCTCTAACCTCTCTTCTTCTGAATTTACCTAATGAACAAAATTTCTTCTTTACTGGTTTTCCTTCTCCTCCATGGATGGCCTACAAACTATCCCATGCCTCCTTTACAAATTCATAGTTCATAATTTTCTCTAATTCTGAATCAAGTATGTTACAAAAGATTTCATTTAAATCCTCAGCATTCTTCTTCAATTCTTGACATGATGGTGGAGTTTTAATATAACCATTATAGACTAAAATCTAAACATTAAATCTGGGAGATGTTATCCTAGGATTCATGTTTTCTTTCAAATCCTAATAATTATCATCATTAAGTATGAGCATACCTTTATTATCCATAGTTTCTGACTTTCCTTATTCTACTACTCGTTTTCCTTTATCGATAGTCGTAGATATTGCTATAATATTTGATACATTGCTATTTCTCTCAGACTTTTCTTGAACTAACTTCTTCCTTTGAGTTGCCTTCTTCTTGTGCTTCCTTCCTAGGGTCCCCAATCTACTTTCAAGCGATTAAGCTTTACTAGAGAGACTTGCTATGATATCAATTGTTAGAAATACTAAGAGGGGGGTGAATTAGTATTTCATTTCAATTAATCCTCAATTGCACATTGAAATTTCCACACCTGAATTCTCTTTAAGAAACTTGCGTGTGTACATGCTTTTAATGAGTAGAAATAACGTATATAAGAATTTCCTATTTTCATCAATTTAATCAATCATTATTTCACTACTTATACATTATGCAGTAACCATGAGCAGTATTCAACATAAGAATATATAAACCATAACACATAATCAACACATCAAGAAATAGGGACATGAGGGTTTTTAGATGGAAACCCAATTTGGGAGAAAACTGCGAGTGTTTCCATCTTTGTCCTTTTTCTTATTATAAAAAATATTTTACATCTTGTACTTGTGTAGACTCTTACAAGTACATAAGATCACACCTACAGGAGGCTACAACCTCCATAAATTCTCCATCTTTGACTGAAAGGAAGCTACTACTCCCTAGTCAAGATTATCGACTCCTACTAGAAGGAAGCTCCCTCATTGAAGGCTCCAACCTTCAACACCTCTATGGACCACATTTCAAAATATTTCACATTGGATCCACCTGTGATCCAAATATAAAATGGCATCAACCCATGGTATTCATCCAGCCGTGTTATTCATCCACCCATGGAATTTACCCATGGTATTGTAAGTGGCATCCACCCATGGTATTGTAAGTGGCATCCAACCATGATATTGTAAGTGGCATCCAACCATGGTATTCATTCACCCATGGTATTGTGACATCCACCCATGGTATTCATTCACCCATGGAATTTACTTGTGGTATTGTAACTGAAAAAGGTTATAAGTAACAAGTTGCATTTTGTAAAAGGATAGATTGTCCACCACAGTGTAGCTTTTACAGTTATTCTTCGTTTTAATAAAAATTTCCTTTGTGGTTTTATTTACTACATGTTCTATCATTTTCATTCTGGCATTGCAAATTTTCAGATCTTGGGGGCCTCCTCCTAAGATCCAGATCCGTGGTATCAGAGTAGGTTATGATTCCACGGGAGTGAGGGTTTAATGCATATTTCAGTTTCAATTTTTTGCAACAATATTAAACAAACTTTAGGAATGTGCTGCGACCTCCACAAAGCACTTTCTTGGGCCAAGCAGGAAGAATTTTTCTTTTTTCATTTCTTTGCAGGAATTTTTTTTGGGCGGGGAGTTTGGAGATCATATTTGAAACATTTGGTGCAAAATTTGCAAAAATAAATAAATAAAATATCTGGATTCCTTGCAGAAAAATATCAAAATTCAAAAAAAAATCAGTCGATTCGGAGTCTGGATGAAGGAGATATCGTTGACCTAAAATCAATTATGTTGTAGAATTTTTTCTATCGGCAACTGTTGGACGATGACTCTCCTATCATTTTTTGCAGTTTTTGTGTAGAGTTTTAGAACAATGATTGAATATCTGAGCTCCTCTTGAAAAATCACCCAATTTAAAAAAAAGGTCGAATCGGAGATCGAATGTGGGAGATATCGCTGATTTAAAATCAGTTAATTTTTAAGAACTTTTGCGATGACAAAATAGTCGCGACACGAATCTGGGACTCCAGAGTGTCCATATAAGGATTTCCAATGCATGGGTAGATGCAGAATGGTCATTATGTTTCCAAACATAGGCTATAATAAAGATTTTGAGTTATATTGATTGAGTTATGTCCATTTTAAATCTGGAGCAGCATTCAGAGTGGGTTCCCTTTGTAGACGTGCCCTCCCACCCCAGGCTATGTAGGCACCTGCTACTTAATCAAAAATCAACATCATGGTTATGGGTCAACCACACAAAATCCTTGTCATTGAAGTCCATTTTCTAGGCTGCACATTGTTAGTATCATAATTGGTCACAACCATTACAAGGTATCTCTATCCTCAGATCTTCCTTCATCTAGTTATAGGTCATCCACAAATCCACACTTCATCGATGTCCATTTTCTACACTGCACATTGTCAGTATCACAGTTGGTCACAAGCATTACATAGTATCTCTATCCTCGGATCTTCGTTCATCATGGTTATGTGTTAACCACATAAAACCCTTCTCTTCAGTGGCTCTTCATATTCAACAAAGGCTTCATAGGAGGGAATTTCACACAATGGGGACCATTACTTCTTAAGTAGGGAGGAATGATCCGAATATAAAATGGCATCAACCCATGGTATTCATCCACCCATGTTATTCCCATGGTATTTATCCACCCATGGTATTGTAAATGGCATCCACCCATGGTACTCATTCACCAATGGTATTTGCCCATGGTATTGTGACATCCACCCATGGTATTCATTCACCCATGGAATTTAAGCGTGGTATTGTAACCGAAAAAAACTATAAGTAACAAGTCACATTTTGTAAAAGGAAAGATTGTCCACCACAATGTAGCTTTCACAGTTATTCTCCATTTTAATAAAAAAATTCTTTGTGGTTTTATTTACTATGTGTTCTCTCATTTTCTTTCTTCCATTGCAATCTTTCAGATCTTGGGGGCCTCCTCCCAAGATCTGGATCAATCTGAGTCAAACACACATCAAAACCTGCAAGCCACGTTTCAACCAATTTTCAAATTGGACCCATAACCAACAATGTGCTCAAACACTGAATATCAATAACCTTTCTGAAACCAAACATTGCCAAATAGATATGCTCACTGAATTTCAAGGTACCAGTCATCCCTATGCAACCAAATCACTGATATACTAAGAAAAATCTCATAAACACTAACCAACTCAAATTCTTTGCTCATCAACCAAGCCAGACACTGTCCAACATCAAGTCAAACTCTTTGCCAAAACAATCTATCATCATCAAGCCAATCAACTCTGAAGATCTCATTAATTAACTCAATGCAACCATCATGATACTATGAGTTCATTGATCCATAACATCATAAGACCTTTCCATGCAATGCTCGTGAACAAATACCCTCTTACTTATTCAATGCTATGCCAAATTCTAGCTAATCAATAGTCCCAAAATCTGAACTCAGACTCATTTATGTAACCATTATCACACTATGGAATATCATTGTTAGCAACAAACTCAAAATAGCATATTCAATAGGCAACCAAGAGGACCATAGCAGTAGCTTCAATAGTGTAATTATTCACATTATTCCAATTGTTGTTTCATCAAGACAAGTTGTGTTTGATGACTAGATGATGATAGATTTGCTTGGAGTTGATTATACTATGAATGAAATTAGAGAGGAAGTTTGTGCACAATCTTTTAGTGAAAAAATTCTTGTAGTGTCCAACCTTTTATTCAATAGTCAACAATTCTAAAAATTAATCATGGGCATGTCCACTCTCCTCCCCAAACTGATTTGCAATTTATTGAAGAGGTAATAACTCCTATGTTTGTAACTCCATAATAAAGAGGTGAAGAGTGCCAAAATGCATGTCCATTGTGTGCTAAAGAACTCTTAAATGTAATTAGATGGATGAAAATGATCTAGCATTATATGGAGGCAAGTTATCCAATTGAGCTATTCATTATCAATCATACAAAACCATTAAACTATATTCCAACTCAAAATCTATTGTAACAAAATATCAAGTATTTTTGTCTTGGTTAAAATCTAGGCGTATCATTATTATTAGGAAAAGTTTAGGTCTTGAAGTAATTAAATTTTCATAAAAAAATAATCATAGTGTTAAAAGCCTTGTGAATGTTTTTCATAATATTGGTAAGAAAATCATTTCCAAAACCATAATGCATCCCAATGTGTCTTATCACAATTAATTGTTATCAAGGTCACAAGAAAACATTGTTGGACCACATAAGCATCTCATATCATTAAATGCACTGTGAAAACCCTTGAAATGTCTCTTAATGGATAAGAATGCACTGTGAAAACCCTTGAAATGTCTCTTAATGAATAAGATGTCCTTGACACAAGTGGCCAAAAGGATTCAAAGACATGCATTGGTGGACTATCACGTTCTGACATGAAGTTAATTGGATTGCATATGGAGGCAAGTTATCCAATTGAGCTATTTATTATCAATCATACAAAACCATTAAACTATATTTTTCGTAATATTGGTAAAAAGACTATTTCCAAGAAAATAATCTTCTTATCACAATTAATTGTTATCAAATTCACCAGAAAACCCTTGAAAGTGCTGGCAATATCGTCATACTTTTCATTACAATAATATAAAATTATGCAAACAAGACTTGACTTTTGACTTTTCTGGGACTAACTATTTCATAAACCACACTTGACTTGACTCGAACATTAATCCGTTATGCATCACTAGACTCGGATGTTTGTTTATACATAAAATGTAATTACAATTCTAACAGTGCGTGCTGGCACAATTCCGTTTGGTGTATAATAGGTTACGACACACTGTCATTACCGTGAATGTGACTGTAGGCGATTAAACATGTCAAGAACTACGTTCATCGACGGCCTGAGATTGGGAGCAGATCCAGTGCAAAATGTGGCAATCTCAATTATCTTCAATATCTCATCCTTCATGTTGTTATTATAATCACCGCTCCTTCTCAAATCCTTATCAATTATTTCATCCATTCTCCCTTCCTTGGCCTTCTTCGCAGCCCATGCAGTTAGATGTACAAATTCCTGATTGTCCTCTTCTACCACAGGAGGTTTTCCGCTTACCATTTCTAACAACACCACTCCGAAGCTATACACATCTTGCTTCGTCGATGCCTTCACTCCATACCGACATTCTGCACATAACATTAATGTGACATAGAATATGATGATCTCTACGATTACATTTCATAACAAAAATAAATGCGTGACGATCAAAGAGAAAACACATCGAGATTTAGTACCGGGAGCAATGTAGCCATGAGTCCCGCCTAGAAGAGAACTTGATTCAGAATCTATTGATGAATTCTTCACTAGCCTTGCAAGTCCAAAGTCTGCGATGTGTGCTACATATTCATCATCCAGCAATATGTTGGCAGACTTTATGTCGCAGTGAATTATCGGAGATTCGCAGTCTTGGTGTAGATATTGTTGAAAATATAATTTCAACTGCGATCGCCGATATCGCATCGGCAAAGTCGAAGTGAAGAAATCATAAAGAAGCTTTTGTGCTTCCGACGAGCGATTGCCGATATCGCATATCGGCAAATCGGCATATCGGCAGGTTGGAGCATAGGAGGCAGGTAGTGGCAGCAATGTAAAACATCGCCGATGAGCGATCGCCGATATCGCATCGGCACATCGCTATCGGCAATGTCATAGGGTCGGCATCTTTGACATGAGTAAAGTTGCGATGCGATGCAAATAAAGTCAATGGTTAAAGTACAAGTCTGTAGCAAATAAATTTGACGTGAAGTAAAAGTTCCTTTACCGCCAGTAAATGTCAGTAAAACAGTAAATGCAATTTACTGTAGGTTGGTAAGTTCTGGTGAAGTTTTTAATTTTATTTCAGCGGGAGTATGGGCAAATTTAAAGAATGGTATGGGCAAGTCATCGCCCCATCTTTAATGTTTTTTTTTGGTATATGTTTCTAGTGTGTGCTCATTTTTCGCAGATGAGTGAATTGCACATGAAATTAAAAATGTGAATGATAACACACAGCAGTGTGTAAAAAGATAGAACCAGGTGATGTAATTTTGTGTAGGGAAAAACCATGTGTGGTTTTGCACAGCAGTGCATAAAGATAATGGTGGAGCGAGTTTTTGTAACTCTGTAAGTTTTGTTTTTACAGCAGCATGTAAAAGTGTTTTTCACACCAGTGAATGTAAATTTTGCTTTACAGCAGTAAGCTCATGTAAACCTTTGTTACAGTAGTAAGTTGTTTTTCACAGCAGTGAATATGAAAATGATTTTACAGTGGTAAATCCCTCTCAGTAAAAGAGGATGAAGTTTGTATTGGTTTTTAATGAATAGAAATCTCTTATGGTGAAATACTCTGTCTCTGAGTGAATTTTTTTTAAGTCTTCTGTGCACAAAATGATCCTGGGACAAAGTAAAAACAGAGCATTGCCTCTTGTGTTTGTTTATTTGGTTTTTGGTATTTTCCCCATTTAAAGAAAAATACCCAACAGTGGTATCAGAGCTAGTCCAGGCTCTTTGAAGACTCAAAGAAGCTGAAGGAAGTTGTGGTTGCAGCAGTCAAACTTCTCCAGCAGTGTGAAGACTCAGCCAAAGGGATACAGGTATTTCTCAAGTTTTTGAGTTATTATTGAAGAAACAGTCAGTGATTTAAAAACACAGTCAAGTATTTGAAGCCTAGATAAGAATGGCAAGGTCAAAGAAGAAAGCCTCCAGGACTGTTAAAAATGTGTCTCCCTCCTCTACTAAACTAGAAGGCAATCCATTAGAATACATTCTATTTCAAACCCCAAAGTTTGATGGAAACTTTGATGTATGGGAAATAATGATGAGGGCTTTCCTAATGTCTGAGGGGATTGAAGTCTGGGAGTCAGTGATTGATGACAGCAAGATGGATGAAGAATCCATGGAGTATGATGCACAAGCAACAAAACTAATCTTGGATGGACTCCCTGATTCTGTGAAGAGGAATCTAGGAAAATATACATCAGCAAAGGATATATGGGACAGACTGCATGACCTTCATGCAAAGGGAGCATTGACCATGACAATGAGTCAAGAAGAACCCATCATAGAAGCTGAGAATGAAAAGCTTGACCTCATCAAGCGTCAAGTAAGAGAAAGGGATGAAGAGCTTGCCAAGCTCAAGAATGAGCTTGATCAATGCAAGAGGAAACATCATGAAGAAGTCATATCTATGACAAATCAGCTGAATGAAGCAAACAAGCAGGCAGATGCCTTGACAAGTCAGCTTGAACAAAGACACAAGAGAGTGAACAAACTTGTAGAAGAGATTGGACAGTACAAGGTAGAGGTCTCCTCCCTTAAGTCCGAACTACAAGAAGCCAGGAAGCAGGCACAAGGAGCTGAGAAGAAAATGAAGAGCAGTCAAGCAAAAGATGAAGAAATCTCCAAAATGAAGACAGACATCATCTCCCTTAAAGTAGCAACAGCTAAAGCTACTTGTAGCAAAGAAGAAACTTAGGGACAACTAGCAAAGAAAAGTAATGAATGTGAAAAGTTAGAAGAAGAGATTGTCCTCCTCAGGAAGAAGGTTGAAGGAATGAACAAGATCATGAAGAGCTCTCAAGCTTTGGATGACATGCTCAGCTATCACAGATCTCCATTTGATAAATCAGGACTTGGGTATGTAGGTGAACCCTCAAACAAGTATGAGGATGCCTTAAGCAAAGGAGATGTGAAGAAGCCAGAAAGAGATGGTGATGCTCCTAGTTCCAGCAAAGGCAAGGAGAAAAATGAAGGCTGCAATAGAAGGAATCATGCTCCAAGCAGAAAACCAGCTTCAAGAGGAAATGTAGCTGATGGCAAAGAGGCAAGAGGCAATGGTGATCATCAAAGGATCTCAAGGCAGCAAGGCTTCAGAAGTACATCAAGGAAACCTCCATCTCCCAGGTACCAAAGTTCATTTTATGGTTATTGTTATGCTTGCTCAAACTTTGGTCATATGGCAAAAGACTGTAGAGCATGTCATGGAGATAGATGTTGTGGTCTCCGACAATCTCCAAGAAATAATTTCACAAGAAGAAATCATGAATCTTTATTCATGAAGAATGTTGAATGTTTCAAGTGTCATAACATTGGGCATATGGCACGTGAATGTAACTTAACATGGGCTCCTATGCAAGCTAGACCCATGCAAAAGAAGAAGGTTACACAAGTATGGAGAAGAAAAGAAATACAGTGTGAAAGCCCCTTAAGCAACGCAGCTGATCTAAGTTTGTTTTGAGAAAACTTGCCAAAAGAAGACAAGTATACATTAAAGGGGAGCTTGTAATTTTTGTTTGCTGAACTGTATTAACAGTCATTTGTTTATGGAGGATGTATTGCAGCGCAGCAGTTGCAAATGAAATTTTTGTTAATTCCTCTAGAAGGTAATATGCAGCAGTGATGAAATCAGCAATGTTTTTGCTTTGTGTTTACGCAATATGCACAGAAATGCATAAAGAAGAAAAGATGGCAGCGCTCAAATGTAAAGAGCAGCAGTATGCAAGGCAATGAGACCCTCACAGCAGTGGGAAGACAGAACATAAAACAGCAGTTTGAAATTTGTTTATGGAGCACATGGATTAGAATGAACAGCAGTTTGAAATTTTTTTGTGGTGCACATGCATTGAAATGCATAGCAATGGAAGGTAGTTTCCTTTTATGTAGTATGAGAGAATACACTCACAGCAGAGTGAGTATAATGCACAACAGATGAAATGTTTTGTATTGGGGATGAAAATGCAAAGCAGTGAGAAGAAAATGAGAAGGCAAAACGCAGCAGAGCGTAAATGCCCAGTGGCTGAGAATGCAATGAAATTTCTCACACAGCAGTAAAAAAAATGTAATGTTTTTCTTCATATGCAATGCAGCATGCAAAGAAATGCATAAAAAAAAAAAAAAAACAAGGACAACAGATTCTTAATGCACACTGGATGTATAAGAATGTGTGTGGCAGCAGAAAGCCAAAGGAATTGCACAGCAGTGCATTGTGTAAATAAAAAAAATGAAGCCTAAGATTGTGTGAAGCAAGGGTGCATGAGAAAAGGCAGCAGCCTGTGTTATTTTTTGGAGAATGAAGTGCCAAGAGTATGGGCACAACAGTATGATGAAACAGAAAGGAAGCAGCAGTGCAAATTGCAGCAGCAACACAACAACAAGTGTATGGACAGCAGCAGCTTGAAGAAAAGTTTTCCCATCGTGAAGAAGGAGAAGCACACAGCAATGCAAACAAGAAAAATGCAGCAGCATGAAGTCTTGTTGAAGAAATGAAAGGTAATGGACAGCAGCACATGTAAAAGAAATTTTTTTCTTTACAGCAGTAAATGTAAGTGCACTGAGTGTGTTGGTTGCATCTGAAATGCAAGTGAGACACAGCAGAAGTATGATTGTAATGAGTGAAGGGGAGCACGCAGCAGCGTGGAGAAAATTTTTCCCTTTGTGAAGAAGGGAAGCACGCATAAGTGCACAAGTAAAGAATTCTCACACAACAGTGTGAATGTGAGAAAGGGAAGACACAACAATGCAGAGTTTGCAAAGAAATGTAAGTGAAGTGCAGCAACACAACAGCAAGTGTAGACACAGCAGTGTGAGGTAGACACAGTAAAGAAGATGGCACAACAGTGCAGCAGAGAATATGCATCAGCATAAGAGAACATTGTAATGAGTTTGCACACACAACAGTGCAACGATTGTTTGTTTTGGAACTGCATGTAAAGCAGTGTCTGTTTGTAATCCCTCTATTAATGAGGAAGGTGCTTTTTAGCACAGTCATTTGGTGAAACCCTCTATTGAAGAGGAAGGTGCTTTTAAGCACATTGTCATTAGTGAATCCCTCTGTAATGAGGAAGGTGCTCTTAAGCACAGTTACATTGGTGAATCCCTCTGTTCAGAGGAAGATGCTCTCTAGCATAGTTTGGTGAATCCCTCTGTCATGAGGAAGGTGCTCTTAAGCACAGTTTCAGGTTAATCCCTCTATTAAGAGGAAGACAACTTTGTTTGTTTATGAACTGCAGCAGAAGCAGTTGGTGAATCCCTCTATTCGAGGAAGATTGGTGAACCCCTCTATGTGAGGAAGATGTCTTTGTAACAGCAGTGTTGGTGAATCCCTCCATGAGAGGAAGTGCTTGGGTAAGATTGAATGCCCAGCAGTTGAAATTAAAGGGGAGTGTTGAAAATATAATTTCAACTGCGATCGCCGATATCGCATCGGCAAAGTCGAAGTGAAGAAATCATAAAGAAGCTTTTGTGCTTCCGACGAGCGATCGCCGATATCGCATATCGGCAAATCGGCATATCGGCAGGTTGGAGCATAGGAGGCAGGTAGTGGCAGCAATGTAAAACATCGCCGATGAGCGATCGCCGATATCGCATCGGCACATCGCTATCGGCAATGTCATAGGGTCGGCATCTTTGACATGAGTAAAGTTGCGATGCGATGCAAATAAAGTCAATGGTTAAAGTACAAGTCTGTAGCAAATAAATTTGACGTGAAGTAAAAGTTCCTTTACCGCCAGTAAATGTCAGTAAAACAGTAAATGCAATTTACTGTAGGTTGGTAAGTTCTGGTGAAGTTTTTAATTTTATTTCAGCGGGAGTATGGGCAAATTTAAAGAATGGTATGGGCAAGTCATCGCCTCATCTTTAATGTTTTTTTTTGGTATATGTTTCTAGTGTGTGCTCATTTTTGGTAGATGAGTGAATTGCACATGAAATTAAAAATGTGAATGATAACACACAGCAGTGTGTAAAAAGATAGAACCAGGTGATGTAATTTTGTGTAGGGAAAAACCATGTGTGGTTTTGCACAGCAGTGCATAAAGATAATGGTGGAGCGAGTTTTTGTAACTCTGTAAGTTTTGTTTTTACAGCAGCATGTAAAAGTGTTTTTCACACCAGTGAATGTAAATTTTGCTTTACAACAGTAAGCTCATGTAAACCTTTGTTACAGTAGTAAGTTGTTTTTCACAGCAGTGAATATGAAAATGATTTTACAGTGGTAAATCCCTCTCAGTAAAAGAGGATGAAGTTTGTATTGGTTTTTAATGAATAGAAATCTCTTATGGTGAAATACTCTGTCTCTGAGTGAATTTTTTTTAAGTCTTCTGTGCACAAAATGATCCTGGGACAAAGTAAAAACAGAGCATTGCCTCTTGTGTTTGTTTATTTGGTTTTTGGTATTTTCCCCATTTAAAGAAAAATACCCAACAGTGGTATCAGAGCTAGTCCAGGCTCTTTGAAGACTCAAAGAAGCTGAAGGAAGTTGTGGTTGCAGCAGTCAAACTTCTCCAGCAGTGTGAAGACTCAGCCAAAGGGATACAGGTATTTCTCAAGTTTTTGAGTTATTATTGAAGAAACAGTCAGTGATTTAAAAACACAGTCAAGTATTTGAAGCCTAGATAAGAATGGCAAGGTCAAAGAAGAAAGCCTCCAGGACTGTTAAAAATGTGTCTCCCTCCTCTACTAAACTAGAAGGCAATCCATTAGAATACATTCTATATATTTGAGTCCCTCTGCCACGCCCACTGCAATGTTATACCGAGTCCTCCAGTCCACCCTCTGATTAGGACGTTTCGATGCTCCGCCCAGATATTCCCACAACGATCCATTGACCATGTAGTCACACAAAAGAACTATTACCTCATTCCTTCCATCATGCTCTGTTATCAGGTCCCGATGACGCAGGATGTTTCTGTGACGGGCGTATTTCAATGACTCGATCTCGTGCCTCAGACTGCAATATTGAATATTGTCCTGATGATGATTTGCTAAATTTAAGCATTTGGCAGCAAGGATTTTGTCCTGTCCTGGAATGATCACCTTGTAGACCATGCCGGATGTGCCAGAGCCGATGATGTAATCATCACTGAAGTTGTCTGTAGCTTCCACTATATCTCTGTATTTGACTATACCGAGTTGTCCATCTCCTGAAATAATAGTACAGTTGCTGTGTCTATTACTGTTCGGCTTTGACGCTTTTAAAAGGTATAGCAGCGCAAGCATGAGAATAGTTAGGGTCCCAATACAGGCAACGGTAATCCCTGCCACTTCGGCTGAGCTTAATTCTTCCTTTTTACCTGCTACTTCTGAATCCGAACAACTGTTCCTTGCTGGTGGTCCGCAAAGGCCTGGATTACCCTCAAATGCATTCTGCGGGCCTTGTAAAAATGCCCTTAATGAAGGAATGGCCCCTGTGAATAGGTTGAAAGAGAAGTTGAAATGATATAGGCTTACCATATCTGTGAGAGATTGAGGAATATTACCAGACAGGCGGTTATGGGAAAGGTCCAAGGATTCAAGTAACTGCAAGTTTCCTATCTGAGAAGGAAGAGATCCAGATAGATTGTTCCAGCTTAGATCCAACCCATATCTGAGACTGGCTGCAAGATTTCCCATCTCCAAAGGAATGGTCATGCTCAGCTTATTTCTAGCCAGGTATAGTTCGCTTAATTGTCCGCAATACCCCAGGGAACTGGGGATTCTTCCTGTTAATGCGTTTACACTCAAGTTTAATGTCAACAGATTCGTAAGATGGACCAAGGCTGCCGGTATGCTTCCTTCCAACCAGTTTCCGCTCAAATCTAAAACCTCCAAATTAATTAAGTTCCCTACTTCTGGGGGAATGGTTCCACCGATATTATTGCGGCTCAAATTGAGCTTTCCCAGATTTCTCAACTCTCCTATCTCGGGAGGAATGGCACCACTCAGATTGTTGTGGGCAAGGAGGAGGTCTGTAAGGTTCTGCAACCGTCCAATGGAAGAAGGTATACTTCCATGGATGTTGTTGTAAGAAATCTCAAGGTAATACAAGACCGAGAGCATCGAAATATTACTTGGTATGAAGCCCGTGAAGAGGTTGTTCTGCAGCCGGACGCGTCGCAGTGAGACGCAGTCTTGTAGAAGGCCGGTGATGTTCCCCTCTATTCGGTTATCGCAGATGGCAAGATGATTCAAAGACCTGCCGTTGCATAGTCCAGAGGGAATCGATCCGCTTAATCCGCTTGAACATGAATCGAGCTTTTTCAGGTTGGCAAAGCTTCCAAGTCGAGCAGGCAGCGGACCTTTGAACATGTTTTTACTGAGATACAATATTGTCAGATTGGGAAGGAGGCCGATTCCTTCAGGCAAAGTGCCTTCAAAATTATTGTAAGATAGATCTAGGGTCTGCAGGTTTGTAAGATTGGTGAAGGACGAGGGGATCGACCCTGACATGTTATT
The DNA here is from genome assembly GCA_031772625.1 of Pinus tabuliformis. NCBI lineage: Eukaryota > Viridiplantae > Streptophyta > Pinopsida > Pinales > Pinaceae > Pinus > Pinus tabuliformis. The sequence continues at coordinate 406,582,631 of CM062817.1, read as the reverse complement.
GGAAGAAAAGGACAAGAATGCCAAATTCTTAAGATTACCCATTTCATATGGTATAACCCCACTCAGATTATTGGTAGATGCATCAAATGATTCCAATTTCGGCAGTCTAGTGAAGAAACCTGCGGGGATGGAGCCTGCAAGATGATTCTTGTAAACCCATAAACGTCTCAGATTTTCCAACAGGGCTATTTCCCCCGGTATCGTACCTTCCAAGGAGTTTTTATAAACTGCAATGGTTTCGAGGCTGCTGCAGTTGCCGATAGAAGAAGGGATGGCACCGATCAAATCGTTTTGGTACAGCGTCACCTCTACGAGCATCTTCAGATTCCCAATTTCCCACGGTATCTTTCCTTGCAATCCCGCAGTGTCGATGTACAAAATTCGCAGCTGACTGCAATTCCCGATTTCGGGCGGTAGAGAGCCACTGAAATAGTTGGAGTATGCGGTGATTGTATCAACATTGGCAAGCTTTCCAATAGACCAAGGAATGATACCGGTGAGATTATTTGTATCCACAGACAGTGTAGTCAGGCTTATTAGATTACCCAGTGCAGGCGGAATAATACCTGATATATTGTTGGTACTGATATTCAGAACTGTAAGAAGGCTACAATTCGCGATATCCGGAGGGATGAAGCCCGTGAAGAAATTGTTGGCGAGATTGAGTTCTCGAAGCTCTGTGCAGTTGGCTAACTGGCTAGGAACCGTGCCGGATAACCTATTGCCCGAAAGGTCGAGCTTCTCCAGGGCGGCAATCTTGCCTACTGCACTGGAAAGACGGCCAGACAGCCCTTTGTACGGCAGGGAAATTGATGTGACCCGCCTTCCATAACTGCTGCAGCCTACACCTTCCCAGCTACACGGATTGACATCAGAAGAGCTGTCGTTTCTCCAACTTGAAAGAACATTAGGAGGAACTGCAAAATATGACTTGATTTGTAAAAGGGCCACTCCATCTGCCGACAGAGCATTAGCGCTGCAAATAAGTGCAGGTAATGGGCCAAAATAATTGACCTGAGAATGAATCACAATAAACATTAATATTAGTAGACACGGAAGATTGTATCCTTTCATTCTCATCTTGCCTGCTCTGCTGCTCGGATCAAGCAACATCATGAACAATTGGCTATGTGAGTGTCAGTGGCTCCTCCTGCCATGAACTATTTATAACTAATTATTTATTTATATGAGAATCGTGATTATTGTTGCCAGTTAATTATTGAAACGAAGACTAGACTCCACCAAGTCTTACCTTGATTGCGTTTTTGGCACCGTTGAATGTCACATGTAAGTAAGTTTCAAAAGCGACAGGTTTGATTGGTGCACCAACGGGCAGCAGCAGGTCAAAGTTGATATGTTACAACTTTGCTTGCACCATGCTCGAAAAGTCACTCAAACAAACAAAGGTAGCCTAGAGAAATCCAGAACAGACAATGATATCTTTTTGGACGCGTCATGAAATTTTGCGTGCAGAATGAATAGTCACACGTAGACTAGAGAAATCGCGCAGCTCAGATCCTTTTATTCCATTTAGTATAAAAAACGTCACAAAGTTGGTGCGACTTTGCTTGCACCAACGGGCAGCAGCAGGTCAGGTCAAAGTTGATATGTTACGACTTTGCTTGCACCATGCTTGAAAAGTCTTGATTGCGTTTTTGGCACGGTTGAATGTCACATGTAAGTAAGTTTCAAAAGCGACAGCTTTGATTGGTGCACCAACGGGCAGCAGCAGGTCAGGTCAAAGCTGATATGTTACGACTTTGCTTGCACCATGCTTGAAAAGTCACTCAAACAAACAAAGGTAGACTACACAAATCGCCCTCCTCATACCCTTTTGGGCGCGTCACCCAGAGCAGACAATGATATCTTTTTGGACGCGTCGTGAAAGTTTGCGTGCAGAATGAATAGCCACACGTAGACTAGAGAAATCGCCCAGCGCAGATACTTTTCTTCCACCCCTTAAGCAAGTTTGCATGCACATGAAAAGTCACTCAGAACGGACAAAGGTACACAAGACAAATCGCCCAGCTCAGTTCAGACCCTTTTCGTCGACACCTCAAGCAAATCACTTAGAACAGACAAAGGGGAAGTTATTCAGGACAGAGAAAGGTACAAGTTCTAGTTCCATGCATGATCGAAAATTTCAATCAAATTACGTGTTTGAAGCGTTAAATGTTTGACTTCTAATAATTCTACTTCAAAACATAGAAATTAACATACTCCATACGTCTCTACAACAAGTTGATCTAGTTCAATGCATGATAGAAAATTTCAATCATATCACGTGTTTGAAGCGTTAAACGTTTGACTTTAATAGTTGCCTGGTTCTGAGGGTTCGATGGCTTCACTCCGACTGTGGTTGGCCTTTATGATAACGGGAAACGAAACCTCTCGTGTCAAACTTTGGCTGCGGACAACCATGTCTCCATCTTTCTCCATAATCCCTCGCGTGGCCCTGTCATGTCGTTTGGATAATTAATTAGGAGTGCCACAATCTGATAAATAAGAGAAATCAAGTTTACATTACTCTTATCTATCCAGTTTTCTGGATATTCCAAAATTTACAGTTAAATTACCCTCAAATTCTTTTAACTACATACATCTATTTTTTCTTCTAACATCCATTGCTTGTATTGGCATGCCCATCTACTCCATCCATCCCTTGCATGGCAGTTACATATCTGTCGGAGTCTTCTTTTAGCTAGTCATATGTCTAGTTTTTTCTTTTTAAAATCCCCAATATTACGCAATTGCATAGCATCAAAGATGATGTTTTGGTTAACTTGCATCGTTAGAAAAGATGTCAACACTGCCGAGCATTTGAATGTGTTGGAATAGTTATCTCTGTGTCAACGACGACCTAGAACTAATCACAATAAATTTTGTCTTTTATGGTATTAGTTATAAATAAATTTTATTTTATTTATTTAATAAATTTTGTCTTTTATTTACTCTGTATCTTAACTTAACACCCTACCCTCTTGTTATTAAGGATAGTTCTTTAAAATATAAATTTGATTTAATTAAAAATATAAAAACTGAATAAAAATTGCTAAGAGAAGGACTCCATCTCTTTAAGAATTCTAACCACCTCTTTATTTCCATGCACCCAAAAAAATTATAGGTAGAGCTTTATTTCCATTCATCAACCATGGAAAAAAAGGAGGCTATGAAGGAAACAGGTTTACTGCATTGTTTTCTCAATAAATGTAATGAGTAAGGCAGTGTGGAACTAGTAGAAACAAACGAATAAAAAAACTAATTAAATAATAATTTATAGGTTAAATTCAGAGAAAATTTTTTAAAAAGAGAGAAATAAAAATTATTTTAAATTATATTTTTAACTTATAAATATTTATTTATTAAATGTAAAATTAAAAAAATATTTTCTTTTCCCATCTCATTATGTATATATCAAAAATATGAAATATGGTGTTTACGGCATGAAGAAGAATTTAAATACATACTCTTGAAACTTAGGTAACTATATATGATAAATTAAATTCAAATTATAATATATATAAAAAGAAAAAAATTCCTTCGCCTAGAACTAAAAACATTTAGTCTTCATGGTTAGAAAGCAAGAGAATAAACTAAAAACATTTACTTTCGTGGTTAGAAAGCAAGAAAATAAACTTTTTGGATTAGAGAGGGAATTTTTAGATTGATTTTAGGTTAATTTGACTAGTTATTGGAGTTCAAAAAAATCTCTAAATTAATTCAATTGACTAGTTATTGGAATCTCCGTAAACTCTGAAATCAGTTCAACTGTTTTCTATATATATTAATATGTATACATTGTACATCTTTAAAAGAGAGAAATTAATATACAATTTATTATTTGGTTTCCATTTTGTTTCTCTAACAGTTTTATCAAAACCGCCACAGGTAAACCTGTGGCCTTCTTGTGGGCTCGTTGTTTTGGCTTGCCATGGAGTAGTGTTGCCAGTGGGTTCTTAATGTCGTGAAATGTTTCCTTGGCATGATGCCTAAGGTGTTCAATACCCCTTCCCAAACAACCATCGCATATGGGCAATGCAGAAATAAATGTGTATTGTCCTCACTACTTTTCTTACAAAGGAGGCATATCCCTGGCCCTATGTGTCCTATTTTAAGTAAATTATTACATGTCAGTACTATGTCCTTAATAGCCAACCAGCTGAAACACTTGATTTTGTTGGGGATATTCACTTTCCAAATTTTTTGAATCCAAGAATTCCCATGTTGTCCCAATGCTTCCCTAGGGATGCCATTGTATATCTTTTCTACCAAAGGATTCCCCTTTTTCATGCCCCCCCATGACAAATGATAATTCTGATCATTTAGAGAGATGTTCGTATTTCTCAGGTTGGTGATATAATCTTCCCATTCACCCACATACCCCTTTGATAGTTGAATGCCTCTAGCAATTTTCCAAGATTGGTGGGCTATGCACAATGCATCAAACTTACAAATATTATTTAGGTAGTTTAGCTCTCTGTTTTTTAGGAGATTAAGAATTCCATATGATAGAGTGTGGTTCCCTCCCATACCTTTAATAGCATCCAGTCTAATCTTGATGATTCTCCCATCTCCAACCTCCCACCGAACCAATCCCATCATCCACTGGATGTTTTTCATACTCCTCCAAATGTATGATGAATTAGTCTTCCTCTTGGCCCCTCCAAAATCCAAGCAATGAAAGACTGTCCATACATGTACTTTTTAGTGATGATATTTGACCATATGCTTGATCCAGATACTGCCCTCCATATGTTCTTGATGATCAGGGCACTATTGAAGGTGGGTGGATAAATAATGCCCCATCCCCCTTCCTCAATGGGTCTAGCAATTTGTGACCATTTAACAAGTTGATACTTCCCCCGACATAATTTCCCATTCCAAATGATTTGAACCATAATAGATTAAATATTTTTAATGATCTTTCTTGGCAATTGGAAAAGGTGCATCTAGTATCTAGTATACCGCAAGGTTTTATAGAACATCTTTTAACATTACCATCCAACCTCCCATTGACAACCATCAATTTGTCCGTCCATCCAGCCTATTTTGGAACCTTATTACTAACCATTTCCAATCCATGATGTTATAATGGTTGGGCTTGATGATGAAACCCAAAGTTGTGCAACCCTCGTCCAAATGTCTGACCCCCACAGCTAAGTGCAATCTAATATCCTCTATCTCAAGATTGGCGTTCCCATTGTGGATAAAAAAGACTTCGAACCATTCATGCACAAGCTCGAAGCTCTACCAAATGATGAGATGATGCTATGGATAATAGTCCATTTCACCTAGTAGCCATTGAAGCAGTTGTTGGTGGTGATCTTCTCGACCTCGCTCGTGTTTCTATTGTGTTGGTTATATTCCCATGCCTGCTCCTTGTGGCAGGTAACTATCACGACCACACCCTCCTATTGATGGCAAGTTGATCTCAGGACTTAATGCATGCTTCCCGCAAGGCAGGAGCTAAGGTAGTTGGGCCTCCGAATAGGAGGTCGTTTATGAACATTAAGTGTGTAATGGTAATCCTTTTTTACACTTTAATACTTGAGATTTCCCCCACCACTTTTGCATCCCTCACTTTTTTGCTGCGACTGTCAATTACCATAAGGAACAACATAGGCAAGAGGGCACACTCCTGCCTCAATCTCCTGTAGGTTGAGAAGAATTTGGATGGAATTCCATCTACAATTACTTCAAAATTCGTGGTCATAATGCACGCCATAATCCACCCAATGATCAGAATGGACAAAACCACTTTGATCATTATCAATTTGAGGTATTCCCAGTCTACAAAGTCATATGCCTTCATCAAATCAACCTTTAGCATACAAGACTTCAGGTTCCTAGATTTGATGGTATTCATAACCTCCTGAGCAATACCAATAACATCATGAATCTGCCTTCCCTTGATGAACCTGAACTACTCCTCTGAGATGAATTTAGACAGTGTTGGCTTCAACTGCCTAGCGATCACTTTAGATATGAGTGTTTACACTGTATTGCATAGTGATATCAGCCAAAAATTCGAAAATATTTGAGGGATTTTCCTCTTTGGAATAAGAGTGATAAAGGTGGCATTAATAACCCTGGGAATAAATCCATTTATCTTTGACTCCTCAATCATTGCCAATAGGTTAAGTATCATCAGATCCGAAAAATGGATAAACACCTCCACACCCTAGCCGTTCGGTCATGGGATTTTCTCCCTAGCCGATTCTTTCATAGTGTCTACCAGTTCCTCCATCGAGACCGGTCTGCATAGTAATCAATTATCCTCCCTCAAGAACCACTTCGGCATATGGGAGATAAATGTCGCCTATGCCTGGAAGTACAAATCCAGATTCATGTATTGGTCCTGGAAATGATGCATAGCCTCCACCTCTAACGAAGCTTGTGAGGAGATTATATTTCCATCCTTCTTCTGTATTCCTTTGATGAAATTATTGTTCTTCCTGTGATTAAATTAATTATAGAAAATTTCCAAGTTCTTATCTCCCGCTTGTCCCCAAATCGCCCTGCTCTTCATTCGAATGTCCTTCTCCTTCTTCAGTAGAACCTCGTGTTTGTTTCCATCCATCTCAATGATTTTATTCTTGTATAATTTTGAGAATTACAGAGGGTCATTGGGGTCATTCATCATTCTGATCGAAACATCTATGTCCCGTATAGCCTTATCTTCTCTTTTTTTCCCCGTAATCCATTCATAGGCTTCCCTTTTCATCTGAGATAGCTTATTTGTAATTAAACTCATGCAGTCCTTTGGGCCTATAAGCATTGGCCACATCCAAACCGAATGAAAAAGTTGTTCAAATTATTTCATCTGTAGCCACCTCAGATTAAATTTGAAAGGGTAGGTTTTGTTATCAAAACCCCCTCTCTAGGACAACATAATTGGTTTGTGATCCGATATGATGTCTGTGAGAATCAAAGATTCTATATTTGAAAAATGGAGGAACAGTGATTGGCATATTAAGAATCAGTTTATCCTTTTTACAATGCCATCTCCACCTATACATCCATTCCTCCATGTCAGCCCAAATGGATCCAGGACTATATCAGCCATATCATGATCTCTCATTCATACGTCAAAATATGATAACATTTCACCAACCCATACCTTGTTCCCCCATATCTCCGTCAACCCCATGGTAAAGTTCAGGGCTCCAACAATAATGTTTGAACTCAATCTAAAAATTCCAGATTTTGTCACTCTATACCAAAGTTTTTTGCAACCATTATATGGAGCATATATGTTGGTGATCCTTATCCGCCCGATCATCCATTTCTTATATCCTGACATGATGATACCTACACATGAATTATATGCCACCAAATCATATATGCTAGGATTCCACTTAACTCTAAATCCCCCTGAATGTCCATTTGCATCAGTTGCACATGCAACCCAATGTGGACATATTGCAAGCATGGCTTCCACCGATTTGACCTACTCAGAAATGGTTTCTTGAAGAAGTATCATGGAGGGGTTGTGAGACCTAACAAGACCCCTAAGATAGCATATTTTATTGGGTGCTCCCACCCCTATGATATTTAGGGAAATGATGGTGATGGGGAACCCCTATGTCTGGTGTTTCCTCTTTAAGGACCCATGAACCATGTGCATGAAGTATCAATGCCAAAGGGGACCCCTCCCGATTCTAGATTAGAGGTAGGTGATAATGCAATGTGATTGAAATCCATAATTTTTTTGTAGCGGGTAGCCCTCTTTTTCCTAAGGGTTACATTTCGTAGACTAATCCCTCCATAAACAGACTCTTGGTTATGGAAAAAAACATCGCTTGATAGTCACGGGAACCAGAGAATCATCTGAAAGAATGAGAGCTTCCAGCTCTGGGTCTAGCAACAATGAATTTTTCGGCGAATTCCCATCCATTTGAGTCGATAGGTGAGAACTACCATCTCCCCCATCCAGTGGAGAAATAACATGTACAGTTTTGTCCAGTGGTTTGAGGCCTTCCCCTAGGGCTTCCATCGAATCCAAAATGTTAGATGGGTTCATCGATCCTTCCCTAATGTATCACATTCCAACTCCCACAGAGTGCCTAGAGTCAACTAGATACAAACGAGTGTTGAAAACCATTTGATGTGCATTAATAGCATACGATTTATTTACAGGTTCATTCATAAGGGCATAATTACCTAGACCTAGGTTGAAATTGTTGGCCTGTGCATCTTTTGATTATCGAGCTTTTTTCGGATCTGGTCCATGTGCCGCCTTTGCCCTATCATTCTGACACGACCTTCTGTATTGTGCCAAGCTAGAACCCCTCATATTCCCTCCCCTACTAATAAAACTTGGGAAAGAAGCAACCAGGTGACGATTCTCATGGCATTGCAGGCAATGGAAAGGCACACTCAAGTAATCAATGGCAAGGGTGAAGGAAAATCTATGCCATCATATCTCAAGTTCAGTTGTCAAACCCCGACCCATCTCCACCTTTGAAATAAGCACCCATGCCATCTTTTTGTCCAACTGCCCAAAAGAACATTCATCTGAGTAGTAATAACTTCCAATCATGTTTGGGATTTCCTTTATAGCTTCCTCATTCCAGAGCTCCAAAGGGAGTCCTCGCAACTTTTCCCAAATGTAATGCCAACCTGGTCTCTCTACAAATGGGTCGAAACCCTTCTTCCATCTTTGAAAAATCAGAAATACCGTACCCTTCACCCATGGCACCTTCAATATCCACCCAACATCCTTTGAATTCAGAAAGTAAAATGCCACCCATCCATTGAAGAGTACACTAATCTTAGGTCTATATTTTATAACTTGTAACCATCGATCCTCTACCCACTGCTTCATCTATTCCCCCGTCATATGGAGATGATGCCACCTTCCCACCAAATATTTATGCCCAAGTTGCTCAATACTATGTGAGTATGTCGAAACTCCAAAATTTAATGGACTCTCTGCCTTCACTACCTACAAAGGATGTTTACTCGGTTTCGAAGCATGCTTATCTCCAGAATTACCTTCTCCCTTTCTCAAGCCATCGTGCGCTTTCTCAATGTCCTACTCAGACAATTTTTGATATTGTAAAAGGTCAGACATGGCTTCCCATTCAGCCTTGATGTTTGCTCCTATCAATTCCTAGGGGGATGGAGACCCTTCGTCTTACATGTCTTCCATCTGCCAGACGAAACATCCTACAACGGAAACGTAATAAGTGGCTCCCGAGTAATCGCCTTTTGGAAAACATGTGCTACCCCAAAATAGGATCGAGATAGTTCCCCCCTCCTGTAGTAGGTGCCTAATACGAATCCTTTTGCAGCATTTAGTTCCACATCGGATTCATGAAATAATGAGAGTTGAGCTAGACACCCACTTACCTCCAGACAGTAGGAAGGAAAAAATATAAGGGACCGGTACATTTAATCTCGAGAAAATATAAGGGACCACCAAATCTTTATGCTCGAGTTGCTCAATACTATCTATGTATGCTGAAACTCCAAAATTTATTGGACTCTCTGCCTTCACTACCTACAAAGGATGTTTACTCGGTTTCGAAGCATGCTTATCTACAGAATTACCTTCTCCCTTTCTCAAGCCATCGTGCGCTTTCTCAATGTCCTACTTAGACAATTTTTGATATTGTAAAAGGTCAGACATGGCCGCCCATTCAGCCTTGATGGTTGCTCCTATCAATGCCTAGGGGGATGGAGACCCTTTATTTTACATGTCTTCCATCTAGCAGACGAAGCATCCTACAACGGAAACGTAATAAGTGGTCCCCCAGTAACCGCCTTGTGGAAAACATGTGATACCCCAAAAGAGGGTCGAGACAGTTCCCCCCTCCTGTAGTAGGTGCCTAATACGAATCCTTTTGCAGCATTTAGTTCCACATCGGATTCATGAAATAATGAGAGTTGAGCTAGACACCCACTTACCTCCAGACAGTAGGAAGGAGAAAATATAAGGGACCGGTACATTTATAGTGAGATCAATGGAGGATTTCTAGATCCCCAATAGTCCGAATGATATAGCTGTTAATGTTACATCTCCCATCCAGTACCACCTAGAAAATTCAACCCGGCTTCGATTGATCCCTCAACACCCAATATAGACCCAGACCCATAGTGCCTACCTAGTCTAGAGCCAAGGAGGTCCAGCGAATGCAGTAAACATTGCACCAACCCCCCTGTAAGGAGTTTCCTGTCATAGCTAAGACTGATCATGCACACATGATTAAAAATTGGTTACAACCTGCACCTCTAACATACTCGACATCTTTACATAACTCAAACCACACCCATACTACGACACAGTAACTGATACCGAATGCAAGCTACACAACAGGTCTCACTGAATCTCTCACAACAACTCTCATTGCAATAACGCTTATATGGTCTCCCATCCCACCACAAGAACAATACTACCACTGAAATGATATTATGGTGAGAACACTCATGAAGACGTTCCTATCACAAATAATTAGGCCAATCCTTTGTCAAGCTTAATCAAAGCTTCCTGGTAGCTCGTTTTCTTGTAGGTTCTCATCTCAGAAGAATATTTGTTCTATTTCACTCCTATCTACCAAAAAACGAGCCTCTTACCAGAAGCAAAATGGTGTCGAGATTGTCGCCAGTATTTCATCACCTTCCAAATCCCCCAGTGAAGCCTCCTTCATGCCATTTCAACAATCCATGCACCAAACTTTGTGGTTTAGCATCACATTCAACTCATTTCTTTCACATACCATGTTCTATTGTTGCAAAATCAAAACAAAGTGAAGCAACATGTGGTCTGGGTCTCGCTGTTGAAGGTTTGATTGTTGTAATGCCATGCATAATTCTTGAGGATAAAGTCTTGGCTTCGACGGGGTTTTAGTTGATGTGAAGCAGTAGATGTGGGTTTCAACATTTTCTAAACTTGAAACCATGGTTCAGTTGTCTGAATTTTATTCCAAGTTAGTATTGTGACTAAGAACCATTGTTTGGGTACTTGAAGACACACGCGGAAGAAAGAGGGTTCGAATCTGACACTGGTGAAATGGAGCTCCGGCTGTTAGAAGAATCGATCTTCATGTCACACTTCAGATAAAAAAATAGCTACTGATATTCAAATCCCTGTCCCAGTGCATATAGGGTAAATGGAAGACATTATATGTTTTTAGAATCAATGTTTCTTTTTATGAATGGTTGTTTGTTGCTAAGCTAATGCACTAAATGATTTAGTGGAGGCGTTATTTTTTTTCCTTGCTTAATATGATCAGTGAGAGATTACTATTTCACATTGAAAGTTGTTGATTCGGTCTTGGCTGGTGTCTCGGTTCCTGGAATGTGGATCTTTTCCCTGAGAATAATCCCGAGATATGTGGGAAAAGGAAAATGAGATAGGTACTGAACCTGAGTTTGAAGTACGTGAGCAAACTGGATCCTAGTTCGAAAAAATGATATGTGTTGAGTGTTTTGCAGCCATAAACAATAAAAAAAAAACATGTACAATCATCATTTAAGGACATATTTTCTATGGGTTGACGTGAAGCCGTGAAAGATGATATGTTTTTTTCGACTTTTATTAAATTTTGACTATAAATAATTCTTATTGTATAATTGCCTAGCATTATTTTCGGAGGGATACATTTTGTGGCCTAACTTAGGGAGGACAGTGGATTGAAAGAATGAAGTAATTATGGAGAACTTTAATCTTATTTATGGTTAAAGGTGAAAAGTGCATAAAAAATTCAATTATTCAATAATTGTGACAAAACATTGAGTATGACCAATAAACAAGATAATTTTGTTACTCAGTGGAGATTGATTGTTGCTTTACGTGTACGTGAGATTTAAGCTAGAGAAAGTTATTTTTGAGAAGTAATTAATTTTTGGTGGCATATTTTATTGGAACAATTGGTTGAAGAGAGTGATAGCAATGGAAATGAAGTTCTGTTTGAGCTTGATCATTAGTCAGAAAATGATCAAAGAAATGAAGTGATTTCTATTATAAGAGCATGGGAAGAGATACACACAATAAACACAAAACTGATTTGGGTTACAACAAGGATATTTTGGATGTATCTTTTCACATTCTAGATTTTGCTAAACTTATACAATTCCAAAGTGCTAGATTTTTGGATGGTGTTGTTCCAGAACAAGTTGATAAATGACAATAGTGTAATAGAGTTGGACATGTGAAAGTATAAAGATCAGTGTTTTGGTCTTCACTCATATGAACATTATGGAAAGGAAAATCATCATGCAAATAAAGACATTCATTCTTAAAAAACCATTTCTTGAGAGACATTCAGCTCTTGGCTAAGATGCATTTATGCATTTTGAGCTCTCATTCATGGACTTTGGTACGTCCCTTCCGGTTAATGGGGGGAATGTTAGACAACTAATCCTCAGGATAAAGCATGGGTTAGTCTTAGTACTTATTGGAGTCTAAGAAGGCATTGAAACTAATTCAATCGTTTCCTATATGTATTAATATGTACGCATTGTACATCTTTGATAAAGATCATTTAATATACATTTTATTTGGTTTCTAGTTCGTGTGTCTAACATAAACAAATAAGGAGAGCTTGGGTAATAGAAAGACCAATAAGTAAAATCTTTATTTTCCCTTTCCTTGGTATTTTTTTCTACTATCATTTTTCTTTTCCATTTATTTATTAATTCCTCTCTTTGTCTTATTATTTTTGCACCCTTTTCAATAATGTTCAATCATTAATTAATTGTTGAATTATGTTTTCTCGTACTTTTACAATCGTAACCATTCACTTGTTTGCATATGTTTCAAATCACGCCTCCCCATTGAGAGGTCTTTTGGTCTTCAAAAATTTAGAGGACCAATCTAGATCAATGTCCTATATATGGTTTTTGGAAAATGGATATAGCTTTGGCTTATGTCTATAACTTTGAATCTACCTTTGGCACAAGATCTTGGCATTAACTATTTGTTAGGGTTCTAGCTATGGCTTTGGTTTTGGTTTCTGGCTCACTTGTTCTTGCAGTATAAAAGGCTCCTTATTGACCTTCAACTCCAACCAATCAACAAATACGAATTATAATAAACCTTCACTCTCATATCTCTCAAACTTTGGAGATTGTTCATTTAGTATTCAAGGTATCCATTTTTTCGTTAACATATTTTACACCCTTTTATATTTTTTTCATTAACTTTGAGCTCCAGTTTTTACACCTGCCAATATAAAAACCATTTTCCCCCTATATATCCTCGAATATATTATTCCATTTTTTCCTCAATTTATACCCCCCCATATGAACCCACGTGGTGTGGTATTTCTCCCCTAGTGAAGCCCCCGTGATGTAGATGTTCTTTTGATAATATGTAGTTCAATTTTTTCCGTTGTTGAGATTAAAATTGTATTGCATAAGAATTTTTTTATGATAGACATGGGCTTGCTCAATTTCTTCCTTGGACTAGGGATCAATTAGAATGGTTCTAGGATTACCATTTCTCAGATGAAGTATGCTAGAGATCTTTTGGCACGATTTCACACGAGTGGCTGCAAGCCAACAACCACACCTTTTTTATTAGGGATAAAGCTTGAGGATGGGAAAGACACACCATTGGTTGATTACACATTGTACTCTTAGCTTGTGGGGAATCTTATTTATCTCATGCACTCCTCTCTTGATCTCTCATATGTTGTAAGAGTAGTTTCCCGATACATACAGAAGCCATATTGCTTACACTAGAAAGTTGGAAAGTGCATCTTTGATATGTCAAGGTGGCAACTACCTATGGGACTTATTATGCAGCAAATTTTTCTTTAGATCTCATCGGGTTCACAAATTTAGACTAGGTTGGCGACAAGCTTGATTGCAAGTCCACCTCGATCTATGTACTTAGTTTAGGATCCAATCCCATTTGTTGGTAAAGCAAGAAGCGGGTTGCCATTGCTTTATCATCATCAAAGGCCGAGTATAGAGGAGAAGTCAATGTCGCTATTCAAGCCATTTGGCTGAAGCATTTCCTTTCTGATCTTGGTATCATTGTCCATCATCCAAGTGTTATATGGTAAGATAATTATAGTACACTAAAGTTTTACAAAGATCCAGTGCAATGACAACGAACTAAGAATATTGAGATCCACATTCACTACATCAAAGAATTGATTCACGATGAGGTTGTTGATTTGCACTACTATTCCAATTTTGAGCAGACTGCCAACTTATTCGCGAAGATTTTCATTGAGAAAAAGTTTCACTTTTCGGGAGATCATCTTGAGATGAATGACACAAATGCATAACAATTGTCTTTTCTTTCAGTTTTTCATTTTATTTTGAGGGGGGGTTTCCTTCCCCCTAGTTTTTCCCTCTTTCATGTTTCATGCATATTAAATGGGTACCTAAAATGGCCTTGTTGTTGGGACTCATCAATATCGCATCATACTCAACTAAGTTATGCTTAAGGGGGTATGTTGGTGTACATGCACATTAGTTAGCTTTAGTTAGCTTGAGAGCCGACACTCTTATGTCACACACATTAGTTAGCTTTAGTGTTTGTATGTGGTGTACATGCAAATTAAGATAGCATAAAGCACACTTAGATTTAGTCAACGTTAGTGCTTGCATGTAGTTAAGCTTTGTTATCACCCCAAGAAACTCTCCTACGTTGTATGTCGGAGATGCTCGGGAACATTACAAACTCAACAAAAATGTTGGAATTGTGGTGGATGAATGAAGAAATGTTGTATATTCAAGCCAAATAACCACTTCTACTATGCTTAACCCCAGACATGGGTGAACACCCCCAGACTACAAGGCTTTTAACCACCAATTACCCACAGTTTAAGAAATAGGTGATATGGAGAACACTGACCACACCAACAGATGCACAGGACCCTGTGATGGCCGCTGCAACTAATTAAAAGGTCTGTAAATTTGTTTTCTAATACACAGACAAGATGACAGCTCAATGGCATTAAACAAATTGAAACCTGCAAACAATTTCAATGATACATGCTAAATCCTAACACAGAGAGGGGATGACAGCCCCTCTAATGCTAAACATTAACAGCACATGAATAAATGAAAACAGGCACAACCTGGAACAAAGAAGAAGAAGTGGAGAGTGAGCAATTAACAGCAAAAGAAGCTTGTATTAGCTGAAAATGAAGACCAGACGCTGCAGGTATCACAGTAGTTAATCTCCAGAAGTTGAAGCCTACAACAAAATAACATTCATCCCCTCATACATTCTGTTTCTGGGTATATATAGAGGTTGTTTACAAAAAATATCTGCTAGGCTATGCGTGGAGGGGTCATAACTGGCCACCAACCATATTTACAATTAGATATGGGTTTCTGATAAATTATGATTGTCTTAATGAACAAGTTTTCCATTGTTTGATATTCTGCGGTCCTTCTCTGAGCAGGAGGAATGAAATATAAATGAAGTCCCATGCTGCGAACTGCTCGAGGTTATCCTTCTCGTCCTTGGCTGTGTTGTTCTTTAAATGTGGTTGCTGAGATATTACTGTGGAGGTACAGGGTAGCTGATCGCCTTCATTCTTCGGCAGCGCAAAGCATTCAAGGGTGGCACGACTATATCGGGACAAAACTCCACCGTTTGATTGCAAGGATCAACAGCAGGGATCATTCTGCAATGGCTATCGGGAGGAAGTGGGAACTACAAATGCGAGCCGTTGGATGAAATGAATGGACGGCTGAGATTGGTTTGAAGAAGGTGCGATATGCGATAACGATCAGATCTCATCGCAACATCGCATCGGCGGAAGAGAAAGGGTGGAGCCTTGACACATGGGTGCGATATGCGATCGGATCGCATAGCGGAATCGCAATCGGAAAAAGACATAGGTCGTAACAGAGGCAGCGGGGCACGGATGCGATTTGCGATAGTGATCAGATCGCATCGCAACATCACGTCGGAAGAAGTCAAGGGAATAGAATGATGCAGCGGGCATGGATGCGATTTCCAATTAGATTGCATCGCAAGGGGAAAAACAGAGGCAGTGCGGTGAAAGGGAGTTTAAGGTTTACACATAATTTTGAATGAAAATAGGGACAACGGGAGATTAAGAGGGTGTGAAGAAACCGAAGGAGAATGATGAAAACGACCGCTGCGAGCACCTTTCTCAACACAAACCAACCATCAGTCTTGAATTTGACCTTTAAGCACTGAAGTTTATAGCAGAGCTAACAAGCTTAACATAGTTGATTTATGTATTGATGCTCTCATCAATATTGAGATATCGAATTCATTCTCTCTTCTAATTTTCCTTTTCAATTCTTTCAAGATTATGCAATTATTCATCAGCTAGGTTCTTACCTATGCTCTAATAATTTTATAATAACCCTAAGTTCCGTTGGTTGAGGTTGATGCGTGTACCTTTCATTCTAGCTTTGACGACTCTTGGGATTTGGAAAGAGTATGTGACTATGGTTATCTTGACTTCACTCGGGACTCTGAGAGCCATCTAGATTAACAACAAAATTAACATCATAGATGAGGTTGTACATGGAGTGACTAGGCTGTCACAGGATGGTGAAGATACATTGCTCAACTTTTGGGAACAACCACGATGAGTACAACAACTTTATTCATTAATAATGATGTAATGTTACGTGGGACTCATATTTAAAACCCCAGATTGTAAAACTTTGTTAAAATGCATCACAATCTTTGTAATCATGTATGACACTCAATTAAAAACTACAGGTATAGTTAATAATGCTATTGAGCATTTGTTGCATATGCAAACAGGAACGCTATCGAGAGTTTGTTGCATATGCAAATTGAAGAGCATTTCATAAGCCCTGGGGCCACATAGGAAAATGCCAATAAGAGGAAATTTGAAAATGCCAATAGGAGGACATTTCATAAGCCTAGACAAATCATTATACCTGACAATTAACAAATGTCCTAGTAAATTTATAATCAGGTTTATAAATTTCATAATTTAAATGAATATATGATTTAGAAGGTAAGGAATTTAATTGTGAAAATTTCATTCTTGTTAACAACAGAATTATGGGAATATGGTGGCATTTTTAATTTTACACTATTAAATCAAAAGTTGCAGTTAAAAAAAAAATAAAATATAATTTTTTCATATAAACCAGCATGTTGAAGTAAACATAATAGCAATAAAACGATATACTTATGCTAATTAAATGCACTTTTAATTATAAAATTATTTAATTAGGTTAAACAAATTTCAAACAACAGTGTAATTAAAGTGATCCTCATCATATAGTTTCAATACACAAAAATGTAATAAAAACAGGAAAAATGTCATAAGGTGGTTTTCTATATTCAGGTACACGTCTCTGCCTCATATAACTATTTAAGCTCTTCAAGATAAGAATATGTAGACAATGAAGCAAGACATAGTAAGACAAGAATAGCATTATAGGATGTTCGGATAGATGTTACAAAAGATTATAAAAACAGAAGTATGGGGTCCGGTAGATTGCTTTGTCACATGCTACTACAGTTCGGGTAAAACAAATGAAACAATATTTTGGTGTATCACACACCTATCAAGTGAAACTAGGTGGATACTAATAATATCGATGTATTTACACAAAAGTGCACAACAAAGTGTTAGAAAATGAGGACAATACTACTAGAGAAATATACAAATACATATATCAATAATATTAGGGACATCATGTTTTCATATTCTAAAATTTTTAGAGGAATGAATTATAAGTCTATATTTCTAAAAGTATTTGTAAATTTATGTCATTTACAAATTTAACTATAAATTATATTGCAAAAAAAGATTATGGGCAAAGCAATATATTATCAAAAACTAGAACTTAAAAAACATCTGTTTTAAATTCACTTTATTTCTGAGTCAAATTTATTGAACTACCTTAACACAATACAAAACTAAACCGGAGAATTGTAAGATATTTCAAAAATTAAATCATGTTGTTATTTTCAATTATGTCAAAAATCACATCATACTTTTATTTTCAATCTAAAACCTTAAATTATAAAGAGGGAAACTATATACTAGATTAGAACAAGCACTCTAGGCAAAACCAAAAGTGCAAAAACTGCCAAAGTAAAATGAATCTCTCATTGAGTAAAATTTAGCTTCACTAGCCTAACTTATCAAAAAGTGATATTTCTAAGATGTCATAATTTATCAGAAAACGATATTTCTAAGATTACATCATACTGTTAATTTCAATCTAAGATCTTAGTTTCTGAAGGGAGAAACAAGTAGTGGTCAGACTGTGGTTGATTAACATGCGAAGAACTAAGTTCATGGATGGCCTGAGATTGGGTGAAGATCGAGTGCAAAATGTGGCAATCTCCATCATATTCCTTATTTCATCCTTCTCATTTTTATAATCACTGCTACTTCTCAAATATTTATCAATTATTTCATCCGTTCTTCCATCCTTCACCTTCTTCGCAGCCCATGCAATTAGATGTACAAATTCCTAATTTTCCTCCTCTACCATAGGAGGTTTTTCACTTACCATTTCTAACGACACCACTTTGAAGCTATACACGTCTTGCTTCGTCAATGGCTTCACTCCATACCCACATTCTGCACATAACATCAATGTGTTAGCATGACATAGAATATGATGATCCCTACGATTACATTTCAAAACAAAAAAATATGCATGACGATCAAAGAGAAAATGCATGGAGATTTAGTACCGGGAGCAATGTAGCCATGAGCCCCTCCTAGAAGAGTACTTGATTCAGAATCTATTGATGAATTCTTCACTAGCATGGCAAGTCAAAAGTCTGCGATGTGTCACACGGAATCAGTCAAAAGTGCGGACAAAACCGACCTTCCTAGAAGTCTAAGACATTCTAATGACAAACAAAACAAACTAGAGCTATCCTTCTCTAAACATGCATTATGATATGAGAAATCAAGTGTTTCGTTCTTACCTTTGTCCAAACGCTGTTGTAGAAGTCCAAGCTTTGTTGATCTAGATGAGCTCCTCCTTTTCTCCAAAACCTGCAATCACCAATAGTCAAACAATTAAATAGCACCTGATTATAACATTAAACAAAGCATATTCAACATATAGACCAAGGAGTACATGAAATAACCCATAAACAACAAGTTATTGAGAAGAATGGACCAATTTGCATTAAAGGTAATCAAAAGGAACCATTACAACCTGAGCCTTGGTGTTGTGCAAGCTCCTTCCAGGGTCCACAAGAGTCTTCCTCTACTTTGACAAAGCTCACCCACTTCCAAATAGAACAAGCAAAGATGGCAATCTCTCCTCACAAGCTTCTAAATGGGAGTCCTAATTCTTGCAGCATTTACCCTTAGAAATGTATAGCTTTCAACCTCTCTCCTTTTGGCCCAATGCCTGTATTTATAGTGCTCAAGAGGAAGTTAATCAGGTCCACCATCAATGGGATAGTCCCCTCTTTGGATGGGATAGCTCCCCTATTGATGGGATAAGTTCCTCTTTGGTAGGAGTGCATGAACCATCTGGAGGCGCTCAATACACGTCGAACAACCTTCTAGAATGCTCTAGAAATAACCACAAGTGAACTTTTAAAGATGAAACTTGTGCATTTTAACCTTTTCAGGGGGACGCACCTGCACCTTTACATACAGAGCGTCCAATGACACAGTTTTTGTGAACCTTGGGTGTGTCCCCGCAGGTAAGGTTGAGAGAACCTGCGTCCCGAGAGATAAATACATTTAGAAAGACTTTCTCTCTTTTTGGAGTTTGACATGGAGAGCAGAGGCATAAGACTTGCTTAAGAGGGTAGTATGACTGTTGATAGAGTCATCTCAACTGTAAATAGTCATGGTGCCATTTTTTAGTGTAACGGATTGCCCCCTAAAGTGCGAAGCCTGGAATAGATTAGGGTTTTGTATTATCTAGGAAGGGTGAAGCGCTTTATCATTTCAAGGATTATCTCGTGGAGAGCCTGGTTAGAACCTGCAATTTTCAACAAAAAATACATGTATAAGATTATATCATCACTGAGGTAGGCATTGCCATACTCAGATTAAAACTTTAACTAACAGACTAACTACTCTGATACAGGAATGATTTTGCAGTACATCATAATCATAGACTTTTGTAGACACAGTATGGGCGTAGCCATCTGTTTATGATTAGTCTACTCAGATAATGAATACAAAACTCCTCGCAGCCTGGATGGTAAAGACTCGATCCAGGGTCTTCATTCCTACTTCTCGAATTGGTACGATTCTAGCCATGCGAATAAATTAGTCGATGTCGAACATGGTAGAAACCACTTGATTACCAGTCGATGATGTGAACTGTTAACAAGCGTGAGAGAGACCACCAGTAATTTCAATGGTTCTCAAAGTACCCAGTACAATCCATGAGATGTGAATGAATGAGTTGATGTCGAACATTTCACGGAATCCTTCGATCGAAAGTCAATGATGTAAACTGACGTCAAAGGCGAGAAACCTGCCATTGATGCATGCAGACTTCAAGGTACTGAAGATTTCTAAGTCATCTCTCTAGATAATGTGCTGATGTCGAAAGAAAGCGACCCGTTGCAGGCAAGCCCACAACACGAAATCATTGTTCAAGTTGAAGAAATGTTGCTGTAAGGACTGACTCAGGGATGGTCAAATGGATGACAAGTACTTTGCAGATGAAAGTTTTTGCTTGCAGACCTCTTGAATACATAACGACACGATAGATGGCTTGGTGATAAACGACTCAAAGTTAATCCCTGGAACCCGGCTGAAGACTTTCAAAGTGGTTTGATCAACTGTGAGGTAAAGGATTTCCCAACCCAGGTGAATGAAAAGTGTCGTGTTCAAGAGTGGTAGTAAAGCTTCTTCTGAGACAAAAGGTAACAAATAGGCTCATTCTTCTCTCTTTTCCCCCACCATTTCTGGCAAGTACCTCTTTATTTTTAACAAGCTTGAGGAGGATAACATATGCTTGATTATAAGCTCATCCTTCGGATGAGTCCAACCTAGTTTTGATTCGAACCCTAGGAAGTAGTGGTTCGTTCCTGTTTGTAATTGAACAGGTCCTTTACTGTGAAATGTTTAACGAGCCCAGTATAGGAGAAACTCGGCGTTTTTCAATTTTAGAGAGTCTGAAAAACTTAAGAAGACTCCAAGTTGAACTTTTTCGTAGATTTGTGTCCCTCAAGCCCGAAAAAGTATAAAATAATACCTGGGGGAACCGCTTGATCTTGCGACCAAGGAGTACTTTCATAATTAGTGTCACTGACCTGAAAAGTAAAAAGCGATCAAAGACACGTCGTTTTATTTCCGTATCGAGTTTGAAACGACAAAAACCCAGCAATCTTTTCCTGATTTTGCGCTCAGAAAAGAGCTATAAGAGGACCGTCTTTTAATTCCATTTTAACGAGTGTAAAAGAAACGCTCGGCAATCTTTTCATTTTTTAGGAGTCAGAAAAGGGCTTAAAAGATGACTCTGATGTTTTGGTTCGTGAAAAATGACAATTTTCCCTCTAAGTCCCTTTGTCCTGCACAAAAGCGACACATTACTCATACCTGTTTAAGATAGGCAAAAATACATCGAAAAACATCTTTCCATGGTGAAAAATGAACAAATTCATCCAAAACACCTATAAAAAGACTTTTTATCATGTCATTTTTACCGTTTGACTGTTGAGGTTGAAAAAGGAGCTTTTGGCAAGAAACTTCCCGTGGTCGCTGCGGAAAATCCGACCGTCAGAATCAAACGCCGTCTCTTCCAGGTATTTTACAACATCCTACTCTTCATTTTCATCCGATTAAAGTTGATTTTTAGGTTTTAGTTTTGTTTTTTGGGGGGGTTGAGGTTTTAGAATGTGCCACTCGGTGGACGCAGGTGCCCTTCGGGTGACCTGCGTCCCCCGACTTTTTCCTATACAGGAAAACTGTCAGGGGACGCAGCCCACCTTCAGGCCAGCTGCGTCCGGACACCCTGTGTTGTAAACGCGGGGTGCGTCCTCCGTGAAAGGCGGATTTTAAAACCCCAACCTCCTCAAATAACCATTCAAATTTCCTCAAACCAATTCTAATCATTGTTTCTTGGTGTGTAGGGCACTCACCATGTTGGATTGGAGAGAAAGAGAGCATGAAGACGTTGATTTAGCTGCAATTGAACATCAACCTTCCATTGATGCCCTAAAACAATGCAGACTATATAAATACTGGGCCATACCTGGCATGAGGGCTCAGGTAAGATTCTTAGAATGGCTGGTTGAGAGATGGAATGTTCAAGAACAATGCTTTTACATAGGAGGGCACCAGCTCGAGATAGAGCCCTCGGATGTATACTTTCTCACTGGCTTGCCAAACAGAGGCGAGCAACTCAATCTAGCCGGGACTAGGCCGGGTGGCCAATCCCTTGTTAGTCTCCAGGAAGATTGGTGCACACCTGGTGCTCAACATTCGAAAGGCATAGAGATCAAACACATCACTCTGTGTGAACTCAAAGTCATAGCGTTCACGGTTACCAGAATTTGCGGCGCGGCCGCTTTACACATTGCTTCCGGGTCCCAAATGCGGATGGCAATTGACTGTTACCAAGGCACCATTTTCAACTGGTGTGATGCTGTGTCGGCTAACGTGAAGAGCCAACTGACTAAGGCAAAGAACGGACGACTGAAAACTTTTGGATATGGGCCTTTAGTCGTGAGCTTTGCCTTAGAGAGAGTTCCGATGCTGATCCCTCAGCAACTCACTGTTGATATCTTGGGTCCTCGGGAGCCAAAGCTGGTACGATGGGTTGCGGTGATGGCCCGGCATCCTGACGAGGGCGCGGCAGTTGTTCGATTTTCTGATAGTTACTTTCACTGGTTGGAGGACCAGGTTTTCTCGATCCAGGACTTTCCGTACGCCGGAGTAGATTTTCGAGGTGATCCGGACATGGTTCTTCCACAGGGAGAACAATGGGATGACAGAGGTACTTTATTTTTCACAAGTTTTCAAATTATGTTTTTTTTTGTTTTTTATATATATCGTCTCAAAACTGACAGTAAAATTTTCAAAATGCAGATGTTGGTCCACAGCGTCCAGCCAACCTCCGGCCTTTTGAGAGGAGACATCCAGTTGCACCGGTACCGGCCCCACAGGACGCGGCGGCTGCAGAGGTACTAGCTGAGTTGGAGCATGATCTAGAGCATCTGACGGCGGATATGCCTGAGACTACTATGGATGATATTCCTATCAGACTTCAGCGCCATGTAGTCGCGGTCCCTGGACCGTTTAGGAGATTTTTGCGCAAGGTAGCCCGTGCAGTGGTGTCGTATAGGGAGCACCACCAGTGATTGGCTAGTCACTTTGTAGACACATGTGACATTTTTGACTTTTTTGTACTCTATCATTTTTGCCGATCATAAGGTGTTTTTCAACCTATGATCGAAGACGATGTATATTTTTTGACACACTCCTATTTATATATATATCACTATTACCGGCTTATCTTGTTTAACATGTATGATGAAATGTTTTTAAATTTACTTGCATGATTATCGTAAATGTCTGTCCAACATTCGAGAAGCAATTGCATCTGCTAATGTATTTAAGGACCTTGGAATATGCTGATATTCAATGTAATCAAATTCACGTTCCAAGAGACGCACTCTCAAAAACAACCTTAATAACACAGGATTTCTAATGGCATAAACTCTATTAAGCTGTAATACAACAAGTTCAGAATCTAACCTCACTATCAAACGTCGAATTCCAAATGAAATAGATTCGGATAATAATTCAACCACTGCACTGTATTCTGCAATGTTGTTCGTTGTTTGACCGAGGCTTACCCCATGCATAGAAACTAACTCGTCAGAGGGTGAATAGATAACCCAAGCTGCGGAAGAGATATTCCGTGTACTACGACAAGCACCATCAGCAAATCCAATGTATGTTTGGAGAGGCGTCGACATCTGCAATATCAAGAGTAAAACCAAGATAAGCCAGAATAACGACGAAAAAACACACTCGCTAAGCTAAGCACACTGACTTAACTAACAAACATACTAGCTAGAAAGAAAACCTAACCTAACTAAAAATTCTCCATACCCACCATTTAAGCATAATACCTCTTTAAGTAAAGTCCATTTTTGGGTTTACCCAAAGAGTCCCCATCAAAATCTACCAGCTCATAAGCCCCTTTTGCTAGCTTTCGCTTTACAATATAGGGTCCATGCCACATAGGAACGAATTTTCCAGCACCTAGCTTATCGTTAGCTTGATCATATAAAAGCACTAGGTCTCCCTCCGAAAAACTTCGAGGGGTCACATTTCTATCATACTGAGCTTTCATTCGCTTCGCGTGAGTCTCGATTGCCAATGCAGCGTCACGTCGAGTCTCATCTAATTTAGCTAAGTACAATAAACGTTTCTCCTCTTCGGAAGTAGCTGGGAGTAATTCGACAGCCATTTGAAGTGATGGGATTTCGCATTCAATGGGTAACACAGCTTCCAAGCCATAAACTAGCTGGAAAGGAGTGAACCCTGTTGAGGTTTTCACTGAGGTTCGGTATGCCCATAGCGCAGAAAATAACATGTTGTGCCAATTCGACCGATGAATACCAATGGTTCGTCGGATCATGATAACCAGAACTTTGTTGATAGACTCAACCAAACCGTTGGCTTGCGGATAATAAGGAGTAGAGCTGTCGTGGCGCAAACCAAGCTGGCTTGTAAGCTCAGTCATCATGATGTTTCGAAAATGGCTCCCATGGTCAGTAATGATTGCTTGTGGGACACCAAACCTAGTTATAATATGATTGAATACGAAAACTGCAGTTGTTTTGCCGCTTGCGTCGAATGTAGGCATCGCCTCGGCCCATTTAGTGAAATAATCAACCGCGAGGATGATATACGCATGCCCCCCGGCCGAGTGAGGGTTACAAGTAATAAAGTCGATACCCCATTTTGCGAATGGACCAACGGCAATTATAGGGTGGAGAGGAGCAGGTGGTGCGCGCATCTTTCGATCAAACACTTGGCAGTTGTGGCACTTCCGGACTGCAATGATACAATCCTTAAACATAGATGGCCAGAAGTAACCAGCGCGCAACACCTTCTGAGCTGTGGCATACCCAGACATATGACCGCCACATGCTCCAGAGTGACAATCATTCAAAACTCTCTCAGCCTCTTCGTGAGTTAGACAACGTCAAAAAACTAAGTCTGCCCCCCGGCGATAAAGTGTATCTCCAATAATTTTGTATTGCTGGGATTGAAACCGAATTTTTCGACGTTCCGCCTTTGAAGCTTCAGGCCGAAAGGTTTGGGTTTGGAGATAGATGATTATATCCCCGTACCACGGATCTAAAGTACTGATAAGAAACAAAGATTCATCCGCAATGGACTTCTCTGTGTCAGTACGCGGGAAGTCACATATCAATTCCGCAAAAACTAAGGATTTCTTAGACTTGGACTTCTCGAACTCCAAGTCGAACTCTTGCAGGATAACGATCCATTTAGAGTACTTGCCCCCTAGCAGTTGTTTTGTCAAAATGTAAATCATAGGGTTGCAATCCGAAATAACTGTAGTTTTACGGAGAAGAATGTAGTGACGAAAACGCTGGACAGCTTGAACGGCTGCCAGGGCCAATTTCTCCACATGCGAATATTTTAGCTCAGTGGGATTTAAGGTCCTACTGAGATAATATATCACATGCTCCGCTCCGAATTCATCTTCTTGAACTAACACCATTCCAATGGTGGAATGCGAAGCTGCGAGGTATAAGAAGTAGTCCTGGTTGTAGTTGGGAGGATGCAACAACGGTGCATGGGTCAACGCGTGTTTAAGTGCATCAAAAGATTGTTGGGCAATCTCGTCCCAAAAGAATTGAACGTTCTGTTTCAACAACCGTGTAAAACCTTTAGTGACCTCGGCGTAGTTTGGGATGAATCGGCGTAAAAAGTTCGCTTTCCCCTGCAAACTTTGGAGTTGGCGCAAACTCGAAGGAGGAGGCAATTTGATGATAGCCTTGACTTTCGAGGGATCGACGCGAATGCCGGCTTTTGAAACAACAAATCCCAGCAATCGACCTGTTTCTATACAGAAAACACACTTGTGGGGATTCAACCGAATTCGATAATGCCTACACCTCATAAAGATTGCTCGTAGGTGGACAAGGTGATCAGCTCGATGTAAAGAATGAGCAGGCAAATCATCGAGATACGGTTGCACAATGTGCTTGATGTCATGAAATGCGTAAGACATCGCCCGTTGAAAAGTGGCCCGGCATTCTTAAGCCCAAAAGGTAATTTGCAATAAGCAAATGTCCCCCATGGACAAATGAATGTCGTTTTTGGTTGGTCGGCAGGTAGAATATTGATTTGATTATAGCCCGAAAAACCATCCATGAAGGAAAACATTTCACTTCCGGCACAATCATCAATAATTTGATCGATATAAGGCGTAGGATAGTTGTCTTTTGGACAAGCTCGATTGATATCCCTATAGTCGATACAGATTCTTATTGTTCCTTGTTTCTTATTGACCGGAACAATATTCGATACCCAATCCGTTAACGGGATCGGATAAATGAAACCTGCTTTCAACAACTTTTCGACTTCTGCTTTAATCGCAGCCGCTTTTCGAGGGTGAATCTGACGCAACCGTTGCCGGACGGTTTAGCATCCGGGTAGGTCTTTATTTCATGAACAACAATGGCAGGATCGATTCCCGGCATTTCCTCGTAAGACCAGGCAAACACATCGCGGAATTCTTGGAATAGGGCCTTGTAAGTTTGGATTTCATCTTCTGTACATGCGGCACCTATATGAATGTTCTCCTCAATTCCGGGCTTCACTGAAATATCAATGGGAATAGTACGAGAAATATTCCCTAAATTCAACTCTGAATCAGAATGTTTCGTTGGATCCTGAGCGTCTTTGACATATTCAGCGGTAAAGATAGATGAAAAATCATTTTCAAATGCATCATCCTTAGGTAAAAACGAAGATCTGTGATGGAGATCCTCCCATGGTAGATCGTCTACACTTAGGATTTCGCGAAGTTGTTCGTCAGATGACACGACTTCGGGAAACGCTATCCGTTCTAAGGTTGAGGTGAAAAGTGATTCTTCACTGACCACATTCATTTGGTCGATCTCGGTTGAATGAGAGTCGGTAAAAGACATGAGAGCTTCATAAGCAATTTCATATGGACTCAAGGGCATAGCATCACCGAATGAGTCTATCTCAGAGTTAGATGGGACAATCCAAGGATCATCATAAATAATGTTTTCTGATGTAATCATATGAATTGTTGCAAATGAAGGTTCTACGTTGAGTGGAGGGAGAGGAAAAGTTCCCAGTAAACCGGAATCTTTAACTAAACCTACACCAACGTCCCTATAAGGGATTGTCGTCTTACCGACATGCTGGATACTCTCTGAAGAGGCTGGGTCGGATGAAAAGTATGTCAGCTGATCAATAGTCACGATCTTACCGTTATGTGGAAACTTAATTACTCTGAAGACCGATGAAACGACCGCTGTCATAGCATATGACCAACTTCGACCCAAAAGAAGGTTGTAGTCTAGAGGGGCATCAACCACTTCCACATCCAGACTAACGGTTTTACCTTCTACCCCTATAGGCAATTCCTGTAGAATACCAAACGGACGGAACCCACGGCCATCAAAGGCCTTAAGGATGGTGGGGGATTGGTTCAACGAAGGAGAACCAAGGGATCTCCAACATTGAATCGACATAATACACGTAGAAGCTCCCTCATCAATCACAGTCCTATGAATAGGCCTGTTTTTGACTATCACTGGAATTTGGAAAGCCATTTGATGGGGGAGACGTGGTGTACTATTTTCTAGATCGAAGATTATTAGATTCGGGTCCTGAACATCAACAGCTCCTATAGCCGACAAAAGCAATTTTCGTTGTGCTGGGCATGATTGCAGCACTTCTAACGCCGACATTGCTGAGGGTGAAACAGCTAAGTCCTCAACAATGTTGTAATTCTGGGCCGCTCTCGCATGTGGATTGAAAGCAGACCTTCGAAGTACACCCTTGGCGGGCGGTTTAATTACTAAGTCTGGGTTAGGTTTCTCGATCTGTAGTGGATCGGAACCAGGAGCTGAGGTTGATGGGTTAGAGTGAGAAGATTCTGCTTCCTTACCATCAACAGGATTCTTACTACCATAATCTTGCGATCGAGTCGCAATCCTCACATGAGACATCATCAAAATGGGTTCTTCACTGGCATTCGAGGAAGAACCTATCATCTTATTCTCCTGCTCCGGAAATGGATTTTTTAACACAGCAGGAGTGGGAGAACCTTTGACTATTTTCACTACCTCGGCCCGATGAGGGCAATCTCTCGTAAAATGATCCTCTTCACAAATAAGACAAGGATATCGAGGTTTGCGCTTTTCGTCATTGGTTTCCGACTTTTCTGTTTTCTCCTTCGGAGCCTTGTCTGCTTTAGCCTTCTTCTTTCCTTTCTTCTTTCCGCCGTTTTTTGATTTGGCCGTAGATGACTCTACAGCGTGAATATCGGCGGTAAGTTCAGGAAGAAGACTCTCCTGTCGGGGAATCGGCAAAGTGATAATAGGAGTAGTTGAAGCCTTGGAAGACTTCTTCTTGCTCTTTGTATTCACGATACCAATCATACCATCAGCGGCATGAGATCCCGAAGGAGCAGCAGCGATTTGATTCGACTTTGGAAGATCCGAATCTTCTCGTGTAATGTACCCGACTGAGTGTAAACTAAGTCAAGGTATTGCGCCTGAGCAATGACTTGCTCCTCAGTAACTACTCCGGCCTTAGCTACATCTTCAGTAATCCTTGGTAATAATGATTTAACAAACCATTCAGCTAAGATTTGGTCCG
This sequence comes from Pinus tabuliformis, assembly GCA_031772625.1. Classification (NCBI taxonomy): domain Eukaryota; kingdom Viridiplantae; phylum Streptophyta; class Pinopsida; order Pinales; family Pinaceae; genus Pinus; species Pinus tabuliformis. Next base: position 406,553,847 of record CM062817.1, on the reverse strand, counting down.
GGATAAAAACTTTCACTAGCCTTCTTCGACGTCTCCACTCATGAATGTGATCAGAAATATACGTGGAGGTTGATTGTTTTAGTGAAGTTAATAACTCCGTGCCGTTATCGTATCTGACCGGCAACTGAAAGTGAGTTAAGAACGAGGTAGCTAACTGGCTAAAATTGTAAAAAGAGGCCCGTGGTAACTCAATGTACCACTTGGCCGCGAGACCAATGAGTGTACGCTGGAAAAGACGTAAGCGGATCGAATCATCCGAGATAGAATTTGAAGCACACCAGAGGTGGTAAGTCATCACGTGATTGGACGGATCCTCTCCAGACTTACCTTCGAACTTGGGTATATCGCTGGGCAACTTATTTGGCATTGGCGGCCAGAACGGAAGATATTGAATTGGATCGTTCGTTAGGCGCGTCAAGTCTGGTAAATCCAAAGTTGCGATAAACGGTAACTGCCGGTTAGGATCTCTAAAACTCTGGGTCACAATACCGGCCCCAGGAGGAGGATATCCAGGATAACTAGGAACAGGAGTCGCATTTGGGATATTATATCCTCCTGGAAAACCAGGATTAACCGGACCGTACTGGGGTTGCTGAGGTTGTTGATAAGTGTACCCAGGATACGGTTGATACTGGTAAACCGGTTGTTGGACAGCTTGCCCAGGTTGTACTGTCCCTGGTACGGAGGTTGAACAAATTGAGGTTGAGTAGTGACAACCGTACTTATACCAGGCTGGCCTACAGGCATCTGGACCGTGGTTTGAATCGTAGATCCGGACAACGGTAAAGATGTCTGAGGAGTGGTTACAGAGACAGTAGAAACCGGAGCCGTCGATACTCCAGAAGTAAGTATGGTAGATGTGGCGGTAGTTGCAGCAGCCGTTTGAGATGGAGTACTAGGTGCAATTGGCGGCTGAGTAACTACCGAAGTTACAGAGGTTTGAACACTTGACTGGACAGGTTGCGGTTGCTGGGGTGGACCAGAAACTACGGGTTGTCCAGCTTGAGGTACCAACTGTATACTTGGCTGCAACACCTGTTGACCCTGTGATGGATCCCACACTAACATTCCAGGGTATTGACCCATAACAGGTTGAGGATACTGAGATCCATAGCCGGATTGAGGATAGGATTGATAATTGTAAGGTGCAGTTCCCATACCTTGACCATATGATTGACCTTGAGGTGGTTGATAACCTTGACTGAGTATTGACCTTGAGGTTGATAACCTTGAGGTAAATACGGATACTGGGGTTGACCTTGACCTTGAGGTTGGTATCCTTGAGGTTGATACCCTTGGGGTTGATACCCTTGGGGTTGCCATCCTTGAGGTTGCCATCCTTGAGGTTGATATTGATACTGAGGTTGACCTTGGGGTACATATTGAGGCTGGGGTTGACCTTGAGGTAAGTATTGCCCCATAGGAGCGTACTGACCTTGAGGTTGCCCCCCAGGCATTAACTGAGGCTTCCCCCCAGGCGGTAATTGGCCACCTTGAGGTTGGGAAACGGGAACTGAACCTGACATCATGTAAATGTCTCCTACACCCAATGGTACATTACCACTGTTTCCAACTAATAACCCATGATCAACGGGTTGAGGAGATGCCCCCGCAAAGGTACCAGAAAGAGATTGATACCCAGTGGGAACAGAAGGACCGCCATGTAAAAAAGATTCAGGACTTTGTGTAAACACGGACGACTGACCAGACATATTTACAGGAGTATGAATACCTCCAGGTGGAAAAGGAGTACGAGGTGTAGAAAAACCTAGCCCAAAGTTGTCTAAATAATTGGTTAACGAAAGGTACCAAGTAGTACTTCTAGGAGGACTGTAAAAGATAGATTCACGCTCCCTTAGATCAAGGGTAATTTGATCTTCAGGGTTAGGAACGCCTATTTCTTCCTCTGGAACAAGTTCTTCAATAGCAATCAAACCAACAGGAAGATTTTCGGTGATAATTCTTTCTATTCTCGGTGAATCAGGAACACTAGAAGTCGGAGTAACAGGTTCAGATATTTCTGGTTCTTCGCCTGTATCACTAGCAGACGAAAAACTACCAACAAGCTCAGAAACTGTAACAGCTTCGGGATTATAACCTGTCTCTAAACTTTGGTAATCTGGATGGACCACCAAGGAAGATTCTCCTTCTTCAGGTGAACCTACTCTACTGCCACTAGGAGGAGTTACAAGGACCTTTAAACCTTCTAGATTACCTGGATCGTCTCGAGGAGGTGATCCCCTAAGTCTACGGGATCTTCTCAACAATTCGGCCACAGAAACAACTTCAGGAGACTGGCCCCGAAGTCTACGGGACTGTCTCGGTAATTCCGCCACAGCTAAAAACTTTTAACTACTACACACGAAAACAAAATAAAATTTCAAATCAAACCACCTAAAGTCTCTAAAGAACCAAACAAATTTGAATCACACGCCTAAAGAATCTAGGGCGTCAAACCAAACACAAACAGTAGCCTTCCGGACCGAAAGCGCTAGTTGGTGATGAAGCCCAACCTCGCTGGATTCAGTACAGAAGTGGCGGGTGGAACAGTTACCCCAGCAACCTGCTTAATGAATAGACTGGACCAAGTTCCTCCACTTTAACCGTCTCGAGTGAAGTGAACCCCCCAGAAAATCCAAGTGAGTCTAGCCGACGTCTGCTCCAGGTACAGTGGGATCTTCCCTCCACCGTCACCTCGGTAGAATCCTAAAGATAATGGTCACTAAGGTTACCAACCGCAACAAATGCACCTGGGGGAACAGTCTAAACTCCGACAGCACGCAAGGGCAGAGTAGCAAGCTCAATCCCCTTGCCGGCTCCTTGACAATAATCCAAGGTTTACCGACAAGTGACCCCTGGCTCCTCGACAATGGTTAATCCGAGGTTTACCGTTTGTAATACGTGCATGTCTGACGTCGTTCCCAACGAGGGGCGATTGATCCCCTCACTGGTTCGGACACGAGCTCGTGCTTCTCCTTTAAGAGGAGCTTTCCCAGAGTACAAGTGAGACAATTGGATTTATTCTATCACAAGATAAGCTACTTGTTTGGTTTTGTTGTCTTGGAGAGTTAATTACTCACCTACTCCAAGACACTAGCCTGATCTAAATTGGTGTTTCAGAGCCCTAGTAAATTAAAGTTACTACGTCGATTTTACTTTAAGCGTTACTTTTATGGCTTTTCTTTAAAGACAACAGGTAGTGGAAGTGAAACCAATGGTGTGTAGACTCGACTCCAACCACTACAAAGATGCACCTAAGATGATTTACGCTACTTTGCTTTTTCAATGAAATTCTTAACTAAGAGAGTTGAGAGAATGCAAATTTTAGAGAAAACAACTTCCTTAGAAAAGACAATCAAAGAAACAATTCTCTTTTTCTTTTCAAGCATGCAAACATGACCACTCTTTACTTGCACGAAAAACTCTTTTTCTTTCAAATTTTTTCAAAGCTACTTGAAACAAAGCTTTTCAAAGGAGATGTTTTTGTATTTTCTCTTTTTAAATAAAGCATATAAACCTATCTTAACAAAAAACAATCTCAAAAGCTACAAAAACTATGAAAACTTGACTCACAAGCAAATCAAAAGAGAAATTACTCTAAGCAAACCTAAAAAGGCAAAAGCTCACAAAGATGATTCTAGGTTGTTTTACTTGATCAAAATCAAATCAAGGACCAGCTAATGCAGAATCAAAAGACTAGTCAAAACAAAACTCAAATCTTTTTGTTCTTTTTGTAAAATGGAATTCAAGACTTAAACAACAAGCACTTCGAAATTGGCCCAAGAGACAACTCAATGGTAAGTTGCTCCCACAGGTAGACTTTATGACAGGTCTGACTTCTTAGAATGTTGACAAAACCAGAGAGATCTAAGGCTTGACAACTCCTAACGCCAAAGTCACTACAAGACCTACTCAAAATCAAACCCTAGGGCTTATACTTCGATGAAATCCACTAAAACACTCAATGCTATCGAAACAAGTTCAGGTGAAGATTTTTGACAAGGGACTAATGAATCTGGGCAGAAAAAACTAAGAAAAAACAAAATCTAAGAGCAAAAAATGCAAAAAATGGAATTTTCTCAAATTTTAGCAGGGGACGCAGGCAACCCGTTAGCACAGGTGCGGGCCCGCTCTGTGCACACAACAAAAGTGCATCCAGAGACGCACTATGTAGCACTCAGAGGGTGCGTCCTACTGAAAAACTCAAGAAAAATCAAAATAAAACTAATCCTAAGCTAACCCACCCAGAGACAAAGTCACAGAGCCAAAACCAGAAAAATAAACCAATTTTCTCAAAGCAAAGTTCACACAAAGGAAAAGACTTTTCTCATCAATGGAATCCCCAGTGGAGTCGCCAATTTGTCACACGGAATCAGTCAAAAGTGCGGACACAACCGACCTTCCTAGAAGTCTAAGACATTCTAATGACAAACAAAACAAACTAGAGCTATCCTTCTCTAAACATGCATTATGATATGAGAAATCAAGTGTTTCGTTCTTACCTTTGTCCAAATGCTGTTGTAGAAGTCCAAGCTTTGTTGATCTGGATGAGCTCCTCCTTTTCTCCAAAACCTGCAATCACCAACAGTCAAACAATTAAATAGCACCTGATTATAACATAAAACAAATCATATTCAACATATAGACCAAGGAGTACATGAAATAACCCATAAACAACAAGTTATTGAGAAGAATGGACCAATTTGCATTAAAGGTAATCAAAAGGAACCATTACAACCTGAGCCTTGGTGTTGTGCAAGCTCCTTCCAGGGTCCACAAGAGTCTTCCTCTACTTTGACAAAGCTCACCCACTTCCAAATAGAACAAGCAAAGATGGCAATCTCTCCTCACAAGCTTCTAAATGGGAGTCCTAATTCTTGCAGCATTTACCCTTAGAAATGTATAGCTTTCAACCTCTCTCCTTCTGGCCCAATGCCTGTATTTATAGTGCTCAAGAGGAAGTTAATCAGGTCCACCATCAATGGGATAGTCCCCTCTTTGGATGGGATAGCTCCCCTATTGATGGGATAAGTTCCTCTTTGGTAGGAGTGCATGAACCATCTGGAGGCGCTCAATACACGTCGAACAACCTTCTAGAATGCTCTAGAAATAACCACAAGTGACATTTTAAAGATGAAACTTGCGCATTTTAACCTTTTCAGGGGGACACACCTGCACCTTTACATACAGAGCGTCCAAAGACGCAGTTTTTGTGAACCTTGGGTGCGTCCCCACAGGTAAGGTTGAGAGAACCTGCGTCCCCAGAGATAAATACATTTAGAAAGACTTTCTCTCTTTTTGGAGTTTGACATGGAGAGCAGAGGCATAAGACTTGCTTAAGAGGGTAGTATGACTATTGATAGAGTCATCTCAACTGTAAATAGTCATGGTGCCATTTTTTAGTGTAACACGATGTGCGCTACATATTCATGATCCAGCAATATGTTGGTAGACTTTATGTCGCAGTGAATTATTGGAGGTTCGCAGTCGTGGTGTAGATATTTGAGTCCCTCTGCCATGCCCACTGCAATGTTATACTGACTCCTCCTATCCAGCCTCTGATTAGGATGTTTCGATGCTCCGACCAGATATTCCCACAATGATCCATTGACAATGTAGTCACACAAAAGAACTATTACCTCCTTCGTTCCATCATGCTCTATTATTAGGTCCCGATGACGTAGGATGTTTTAGTGACGAGCGTATTTCAATGATTCGATCTCGTGCCTTAGACTGCGATATTGAATATTGTCATGATGATGATTTTCTAGTTTTAAGCATTTAGCAGCAAGGATTCTGTCTTGTCCTGGAGTCATCACCCCGTAGACCATGTCAGATGCGCCATACCCGATGACGTAATCATCACTGATGTGGAACCACATTTTGTCGCCCATTTGAAATTGATGCTCGAATCATTGTTTGTCATGTCGAGCCTTGTACCGGGCTTGACTTTTCTCCAACTTCTCCTGTACTGCTTAGTGAATCAATTGGATCCGCTGAATGAACCACCACTCTTTTTCCCTTTCATCATGTCCACTAGAGTCATCTTCCCTTCCAAAGACCATATCAAAAGGGTCTTTTGGCAGGTAGCAAAAACATGTCTCAAATGGTGAATGATGCCTAGATTAGTGCACTGCTCTGTTGTAGGAATGTTGCACATATGGAAGATGCTCATCCCACAACTTAGGATGTTTCCCACAATAGCCTCACAAAAAGTGTACGACAGTGCAGTTGACAACCTCTGTCTATCCATCAGTCTGTGGATGGAATTTCGTGCTTCTTGTCAACTTGGTGTCCATCATCTTGCACAAGCTAGTCCAAAACTCTTCGAGAACGCAAGAGTGCCGATCTGACGCAGTCGATGTGGGAAACCCAAAATGGACCTAAACATTCTGAAAGAAAAGATAAGCAGTCCGCTCTGCAATGATATACTTTTTACAAGGCATTAAAATACACATCTTACTAAAATGGTAAACGACGACATACAAATAGTCGTAACTTTTTCTAGATAAAGGCAAACCTCCTGAAAAATCCATCGACACACTTTCCCATGGATGACTCGGAATAGGGAGTGGTGTGTAGAGCTCGAGTTTTCTATTAGAGGGCTTTGAAACAGAACACATCACACATCCCTTTACATAGCGAGTCACAATGTTCTTCATATGAGGCCAAAAACAAAATCTTTGTACATGAAACCGTTTTTTCAACACCGAAATGAATAGAGACAAGGGAGGTGTGGGCCTCCTAGATTACATGTACCCTTTCTCTTGTGGGTATGCACAATTTTCCAAGGTGACACAACAGTTTCCCCTACAAGTGATAGTTTTCCATGTGTGAACCATGGGTTAGTTTTGCATAAATCTCCTTAAAGTCATCATCGTTAGCATATTGTTCAGCATAACTTTCAAAAGATAACAAAGCATTATGCAAAATAATAGAAGCAAAAATAGGAGGGGAGATAGCATATCGACCACTTTGTTGCTAGTTCCCTTCTTATACTTTATTACCAGATGAAACTGCTGAAGAAAACTCATCCACCTAAAATGACGAGATTGTTGCAACTTGGTTTATGACTGAAGATACTGCAAGGGCTAATGATCCGTATGGATGAGGTTCTCCTTGTCGATCAGGTAATGTTTCCACTTTTTCACACTCTGGACCAAGGCATATAACTCCTTGTCAGAAGTGCGATAGTTTATCACAGCCTGAGAGAACTTCTTTGAATGGTAACATATCGGCTTCTTTTGCCACATCAGTACATCTCCCATTGCATATTTGTTGGCATCTATCTCGATCTTGAATGACTATTGGAGATTTGGTAAGGCCAAGACCGGTGCGGTGCTGATCTTTTCTTTCAATGTTTCGAAGGATGTTGAAATATGACAACAAGAATATTCCAATTTAATTTGTCCTTGAATTAAATTGTGAATTAAAATTGAATTTAGTCTTAACAGCTACTTGGAAATAATTAATTAATTAATTAGTTGGAGAAATTCAAGTTAGAAGCCTTTCTGAAGTCATGCAAGAGTTATTCCTTAAATTAAGGAGATAAGATTGAGTTATTTGAGTTGTAAGTAGTTAACTCAGTTTACTGAGCTAAGTCCAGTTAAATTAGTTCCAAACTGTTTGAGGAACTAATAGTGAGTTAACAGTCAGTTGATGAATTAATGCACTCAACTAGTGCTACTCTAGTTAACTGAAGATTCCCTCATCAAAAAACTCATGCATGTTTATTCTAAGAAAGACCCATTTGAGGTTAATGTTCAAGGACAGTGTACTATCAGTTGCATGTGTTTTCTCATGGAGAAAACTCATGCATGCAGTCAAGGATTCATCCTTGATGATTGCGCAGTTTTGAAGGCTGGTTTTTCCACTTGGTAATAGGCTAATCATCCACAAGGAACATCGCAAGGACATAGGAGCTTGGAGGGTAGAGAGGAAGGCTGGAGAGAAGCCAAGATTGCCTTTGAGCATCTGTGAGGATTGTATTGAGAGTTGGCAAGCTGTGAGAGCTAAGGCTTTTTATAATTCCTATGTATTTCCACCATGTATGATAATGCAATAGTGTGGGGTTTTATCTGAGACTTTCCCCAAAGTATTTTCATGTGTATTGTGCCATTGATTCTTCTTCTTCTAGTTATATTCTTGAGCTCGATCTTTAAGCTTCCACAAATTGATAGCAGAAGTAGGTTATAGTATTCTGCTTTGATTTATATTGCATTATCGGGTTAACCTATCACAGATTTTCTACATGGTATCAGAGCTATGAACATTATACTGAGAAGAGAATTCGAAGTTTGAAGTTCGGGGTTGCAGGTGCAAATCGAATTCATATCATACTTCAAGGTTGGCCAATGGCGTTCCATGGCTTGAGACTCGAGTATGCCTTGGAAGGTAGCTCAAATTACATAACATGGAAAGAATGGAATTTTTATTTGAAGACGATGGCTTGAAGGAATTCATTGATCAAGAAATCCCAAAGCCAAATTCAACTAATGCACAAGAGTTGGCTGAGTGGAAGAAGTGTGTGGCGAAGGCGAGATGGATCATCCTTGAGGGATTCGAGACCATATTATCTCGAGTCTCCATGGGAAGGATAATCCATTTTCAATGTGGAAGACATTGAAGGACCTCTACCAGAATAGTAGCGACTAGAGGAAATTGGTGCTCAAGGATAAGCTTTGAAGAATCAAGATGGAGAAGGGCGATACTATTTCCCCAAATTTGAACAAGCTCACCACATGCAGAGATGAGCTTGGCAATGTGGGAATAAATATGGCCGATGATGATATGGTGAGCCTCTTTCTCCTTGCCCTTCCAAAGAGTTGGAATAGATACTAGGACTCTATAAATGGAAGGGAGAAATTGCCAGATTGGGAATGACTGTTTTTGGATCTTATGGGAAGATGTAGAATGGTGATTACGTTTCCAAAAATAGGTTATAATAAATATTTTGAGTTATATTGATCGAGTTATGTCCATTTTAAATCTGGAGTAGCATTCGGAGTGGGTTTCCTTTGGAGACATGCCCTCCCACCCCAGGCTATGTAGGCACCTACTACTTCATCAAAAGTCAACATCATTGTTATGGGTGAACCGCACAAAATATTTGTCATCAAAGTCCATTTGCTAGGTTGCACATTGTTAGTATCATAATTGGTCACAACCATTATAGGGTATCTCTATCCTTGGATCTTCATTCATTTAGTTATGGGTCATCCACAAATCCACACTTCATCGATGTCCATTTGCTAGGCCGCACATTGTCAGTATCACAGTTGGTCACAAGCATTACATAATATCTCTATCCTCGGATTTCCGTTCATCATGGTTATTTGTTAACCACATAAAACCCTTCTCTTCAGTGTCTCTTCATATTCAACAAAGGCTTCGTAGAAGGAAACTTCACGCAATGGGGACCATTTCTTCTTAAGGAGGGAGGAATGATCCGAATATAAAATGGCATCAACCCATGGTATTCATCCACCCATGGTTTTCATCTACCCGTGGTATTCATCCTTCCATGTTATTCATCCACCCATGGAATATACCCATAGTATTTATCCACCCATGGTATTGTAAGTGGCATCCACCCATGCTATTTATTCACCCATGGTATTGTGACATCCACCCATGGTATTCATTCACCCATGGAATTTACACATGGTATTGTAACCGAAAAAAGCTATAAGTAACGAGTTGCATTTTATAAAAGGATAGATTGTCCACCACAATGTAGTTTTTACTGTTATTCTCCATTTTAATAAAAAAATTAGTTGTGGTTTTATTTACTGTGTGTTCTCTCATTTTATTTCTTCCATTGCAATTTTTCAGATCTTGGGGGCCTCCTCCCAAGATTTGGATCAACCTGACTCAAACACACATCAAACCTGCAAGCCACGTTTCATCCAATTTTCAAACTGGACCCATAACCAACAATGTGCTCAAACACTGAATATCAATAACTTTCTGAAAGGAAACATTGATAAAATTGATATGCTCACTGAATTCCAAGATAACAGTCACCCGTATGCAACCAAATCACTCATGTACTATGCCATATATCATAAACACTAACCAATTTAAACTCTTTGCTCATTAACCAAGCCAAACACTGTCCAATACCAAGTCAAACGCTTTGCCAAAACAATCTATCATCATCAAGCCAATCAAACCCAAGGGCCCCAACGGCTAACCCATGTTTAATGTAATGTTGTTTGTGTTTAAATGGGTTGGGTCTGTGCCCCAAGGGCCGGCCCACCCAACTCTGCGCTGGTTAATGGTGGTTCCGTGGGAGGGGCCGAGGGTAGTGGCCTACCCCTCCACTAATATATATGTGCGGATAGGATTAGGGTGGTGAGGTTCATGGCCCGCCACCCTTTTTTTAATATTTTTCTATTTAAATAAAACAAACTGCAATTTTTTTATAGTTGGGATTTTGACAGAACGAGTCTTTTTAACCAGGGGACAATTTTTCCTGGAATGTAGCTAGATTTGGCCGGATTCCATCTGCCAGAAAAAGTCCAAATTGTGCCTTCATTAATCCTGCCCAGTCATCAAAAAGTCAAACCAACTTTGACTACCTCTATCTCCTTCATTCAGAATCAGATTGGAGTATCGTTCACACCATTAGAATTAGGGCGACGAGCACTTAGAACTGATGTCAAGTTAATTTCCTTCTACCACTTTGAATTTTGAGCTCTTTCCATGCCACTAGTGTCTGGAGATCCGCCTGGATCAAATTTCTTCATACTTTTCATTACAATAATATAAATACTAAAATTACTAAATATAAATTTATGCAAACAAGGCTTAACTTTTGACTTTTCTAGGACTAACTATTTCATACAAACTCAACAACCCTTGACTTGACTGGAACATTAAATCATTATGCATCACTAGCCTTGGATGTTTATACATAACATGTAATTACTATTTCTAACAGTGTGTGCTCATACAATTTTGTTGGGATAGACCGGATGAAACAAAAGCTTTGGTGTATAATAGGTTATGACACATTGTCATTACCATGAATGTGACTATTTTAAATATAACATCGTGCTTTCTGAGGGGAGAAATAATGAGGAGTCAGACTGTAGGCGATTAAACATGTCAAGAACTACGTTCATGGACAACCTGAGATTGGGAGCCGATCGAGTGCAAAATGTGGCAATATCAATTATCTTCAATATTTCATCCTTCATGTTGTTATTATAATCACTGCTCCTTCTCAAATCCTTATCAATTATTTCATCCATTCTCCCTTGGTTGGCCTTCTTCATAGCCCATGCAGTTAGATGTACAAATTTCTGATTGTCCTCTTCTACCACAGGAGGTTTTCCGCTTACCATTTCTAACAACACCACTCAAAAGCTATACACATCTTGCTTCGTCGATGTCTTCACTCCATACCCACATTCTACACATACAGAACATTAGGATGACATTATGATGATCTCTGCAACTACATTTCATAGAATATGATGATATCTGCAACTACATTTCATATATAACAATAATAAATGCGTCACAATCAAAGAGAAATCACATGGACATGATTTAGTACCGGGAGCAATGTAGCCATGAGTCCCTCCAAAGAGAGAACTTGATTCAGAATCTATTGATGAATTCTTCATTAGTCTGGCAAGTCCAAAGTCTGCAATGTGTGCTACATATTCATCATCCTCTAAGATTAAAAACTTCCTCTAACCTCTCTTCATCTAAGATTAAACACTTCCTCTAACCTCTCTTCTTCTGAATTTACCTAATGAACAAAATTTCTTCTTTACTGGTTTTCCTTCTCCTCCATGGATGGCCTGCAAACTATCCCATGCCTCCTTTACAGATTCATAGTTCATAATTTTCTCTAATTCTGAATCAAGTATGTTACAAAAGATTTCATTTAAATCCTCACCATTCTTCTTCAATTCTTGACCTGATGGTGGAGTTTTAATATAACCATTATAGACTAAAATCTAAACATTAAATCTGAGAGATGTTATCCTAGGATTCATATTTTCTTTCTAGTCCTAATAATTATCATCATTAAGTATGAGCATACCTTTATTATCCATAGTTTCTGACTTGCCTTATTCTACTACTGGTTTTCCTTTATCGATAGTTGTAGATACTGCTATAATATGTGATACATTGCTATCTCTGTCACACTTTTCTTGAACTAACTTCTTCCTTTGAGTTTCCTTCTTCTTGTGCTTCCTTCCTAGGGTCCCCAATCTACTTTCAAGTGATTAAGCTTTACTAGAGAGACTTGCTATGATATCAATTGTTAGAAATACTAAGAGGGGGTGAATTAGTATTTCATTTCAATTAATCCTCAATTGCACATTGAAATTTCCACACCTGAATTCTCTTCAAGAAACTTGCGTGTGTACATGCTTTTAATGAGTAGAAATAATGTATATAAGAATTTCCTATTTTCATCAATTTAATCAATCATTATTTCACTACTTATACATTATGAAGTAACCATGAGCAGTATTCAACATAAGAATATATAAACCATAACACATAATCAACACATCAAGAAATAGGGACATGAGGGTTTTTAGATGGAAACCCAATTTGGGAGAAAGCTGGGAGTGTTTCCATCTTTGTCCTTTTTCTTATTATAAAAAATATTTTACATCTTGTACTGGTGTAGATTCTTACAAGTACATAAGATCACAGCTACATGAGGCTACAACCTCCATAAATTCTCCATCTTTGACTGAAAGGAAGCTACTACTCCCTAGTCAAGATTATCGGCTCCTACTAGAAGGAAGCTCCCTCATTGAAGGCTCCAACCTTCAACACCTCTATGGACCACATTTCAAAATATTTCACATTGGATCCACCTGTGATCCAAATAGAAAATGGCATCAACCCATGGTATTCATCCAGCCATGTTATTCATCCACCCATGGAATTTACCCATGGTATTGTAAGTGGCATCCACCCATGGTATTTATCCACCCATGGTATTGTAAGTGGCATCCAACCATGGTATTCATTCACCCATGGTATTGTGACATCCACCCATGGTATTCATTCACCCATGGAATTTACTTGTGGTATTGTAACTGAAAAAGGTTATAAGTAACAAGTTGCATTTTGTAAAAGGACAGATTGTCCACCACAATGTAGCTTTTACAGTTATTCTTCGTTTTAATAAAAATTTCCTTTGTGGTTTTATTTACTGTGTGTTCTATCATTTTCATTCTGGCATTGCAAATTTTCAGATCTTGGGGGCCTCCTCCTAAGATCCAGATCCGTGGTATCGGAGTAGGTTATGATTCCATGGGAGTGAGGGTTTAATGCATATTTCAGTTTCAATTTTTTGCAACAATATTCAACAAACTTTAGGAACGTGTTGCGACCTCCACAAAGCACTTTCTTGGGCCAAGCAGGAAGAATTTTTCTTTTTTCATTTTTTTGCAGAATTTTTTTGGGCGGGGAGTTTGCAGGTCATATTTGAAACATTTGGTGCAAAATTTGCAAAAATAAATAAATAAAATATCTGGATTCCTTGCAGAAAAATATCAAAATTTAAAAAAAAATCGGTCGATTCGAAGCCTGGATGAAGGAGATATCGTTGACTTAAAATCAGTTATGTTGTAGAATTTTTTCTATCGGCAACTGTTGGACGATGACTCTCCTATCATTTTTTGTAGTTTTTTTGTAGAGTTTTAGAACAATGATTGAAGATCTGAGCTCCTCTTGAAAAATCACCCAATTTGAAAAAAAGGGTCGAATCGGAGATCGAATGTGGGAGATATCGTTGATTTAAAATCAATTATTTTTTCAGAACTTTTGTGACGACAAAATAGTTTTCGGTGCGAATCTAGGACTCCAGAGTGTCCAGATAAGGATTTCCAATGCATGGGTAGATGCAGAATGGTCATTATGTTCCAAAAATAGGCTATAATAAAGATTTGGAGTTATATTGATTGAGTTATGTCCATTTTAAATCTGGAGCAGCATTCGAAGTGGGTTCCCTTTGGAGACGTGCCCTCCCACCCCAGGCTATGTAGGCACCTGCTACTTAATAAAAAATCAACATCATGGTTATAGGTCAACCACAAAATCCTTGTCGTTGAAGTCCATTTTCTAGGCTACACACTGTTAGTATCATAATTGGTCACAACCATTACAAGGCATCTCTATCCTCGGATCTTCATTCATCTAGTTATGGGTCATCCACAAATCCACACTTCATCGATGTCCATTTTCTACACTGCACATTGTTAGTATCACAGTTGGTCACAAGCATTACATAGTATCTCTATCGTCAGATCTTCGTTCATCATGGTTATGTGTTAACCACATAAAACCCTTCTCTTCAGTGGCTCTTCATATTCAACAAAGGCTTCATAGGAGGGAACTTCACGGAATGGGGACCATTACTTGTTAAGTAGGGAGGAATTATCCGAATATAAAATGGCATCAACCCATGGTGTTCATCCACCCATGTTATTCCCATGGTATTTATCCACCCATGGTATTCATTCACCCATGGTATTTGCCCATGGTATTGTGACATCCACCCATGGTATTCATTCACCCATGGAATTTAAGTGTGGTATTGTAGCCAAAAAAAACTATAAGTAACAAGTAACATTTTGTAAAAGGAAATATTGTCCACCACAATGTAGCTTTTACAGTTATTCTCCATTTTAATAAAAAAATTCTTTGTGGTTTTATTTACTGTGTTTTCTTTCATTTTCTTTCTTCCATTGCAATTTTTCAGATCTTGGGGGCCTCCTCCCAAGATCTGGATCAACTTGAGTCAAACACACATCAAAACCTGCAAGCCACGTTTCAACCAATTTTCAAATTGGACCCATAACCAAAAATGTGCTCAAACACTGAATATCAATAACCTTTGTGAAACCAAACATTGCCAAATAGATATGCTCACTGAATTTCAAGGTACCAGTCATCCCTATGCAACTAAATCACTGATATACTAAGAAAAATATCATAAACACTAACCAACTCAAACTCTTTGCTCATCAACCAAGTGAGACACTGTCCAATATCAAGTCAAACTCTTTGCCAAAACAATCTATCATCATCAATCCAGTCAACTCTAAAGATCTCGTTAATTAACTCAATGCAACCATCATGATACTATGAGTTCATAGATCCATAAGATCATAAGACCTTGCCATGCAATGCTCATGAACAAATACCCTCTTACTCATTCAATGCTATGCCAAATTCTAGCTAATCAATAGTCCCAAAATCTGAACTCAGACGCATTTATGTAACCATTATCCACTATGCAATATCATTGTTAGCAACAAACTCAAAATAGAATATTCAATAGGAAACCAAGAGGACCATAGCAGTAGCTTCAATAGTGTAATTATTCACATTATTCCAATTGTTGTTTCATTAAGACAAGTTGTGTTTGATGACTAGATGATGATAGATTTGCTTGGAGTTGATTATACTATGAATGAAATTAGAGAGGAAGTTTGTGCACAATCTTTTAGTGAAAAAATTCTTGTAGTGTCCAACCTTTTATTCAATAGTCAGCAATTCTAAAAATTAATCATGGGCATGTTCACTCTCCTACCCAAACTGATTTGCAATTTATTGAAGAGGTAATAACTCCTATGTTTGTAGCTCCACAACAAAGAGGTCAAGAGTCCCAAAATGCAAGTCCATTGTGTGCTAAAGAACTCTTAAATGTAATCAGATGGATGAAAATGATCTAGCATTATATGGAGGCAAGTTATCCAATTGAGCTATTCATTATCAATCATACAAAACCATTAAACTATATTCCAACTCAAAATCTATTGTAACAAAATATCAATTATTTTTGTCTTGGTTAAAATCTAGGTGTATCATTATTATTAGGAAAAGTTTAGGTCTTGAAGTAATTAAATTTTCATAAAAAAATAATCATAGTGTTAAAAGCCTTGTGAATGTTTTTCATAATATTGGTAAGAAAATCATTTCCAAGACCATAATGCATCCCAATGTGTCTTATCACAATTAATTGTTATCAAGGTCACAAGAAAACATTGTTGGACCACATAAACATCTCATATCATTAAATGCACTGTGAAAACCCTTGAAATGTCTCTTAATGGATAAAAATGCACTGTGAAAACCCTTGAAATGTCTCTTAATGGATAAGATGTCCTTGACACAAGTGGCCAAATGGATTCAAAGACATGCATTGGTGGACTATCACGTTCTGACATGAAGTTAATTGGATTGCATATGGAGGCAAGTTATCCAATTGAGCTATTTATTATCAATCATACAAACCATTAAACTATATTTTTCATAATATTGGTAAAAAGACTCTTTCCAAGAAAATAATCTTCTTATCACAATTAATTGTTATCAAATTCACCAGAAAACCCTTGAAAGTGCTGGCAATATCGTCATACTTTTCATTACAATAATATAAAATTATGCAAACAAGACTTGACTTTTGACTTTTTTGGGACTAACTATTTCATAAACCACACTTGACTTGACTCGAACATTAATCCGTTATGCATCACTAGACTTGGATGTTTGTTTATACATAAAATGTAATTACAATTCTAACAGTGCGTGTTGGCACAATTATGTTTGGTGTATAATAGGTTACGACACACTGTCATTACCGTTAATGTGACTGTAGGTGATTAAACATGTCAAGAACTACGTTCATCGATGGCCTGAGATTGGGAGCAGATCCAGTGCAAAATGTGGCAATCTCAATTATCTTCAATATCTCATCCTTCATGTTGTTAATATAATCACCGCTCCTTCTCAAATCCTTATCAATTATTTCATCCACTCTCCCTTCCTTGGCCTTCTTTGCAGCCCATGCAGTTAGATGTACAAATTCCTGATTGTCCTCTTCTACCACAGGAGGTTTTCTGCTTACCATTTCTAACAACACCACTCCGAAGCTATACACATCTTGCTTCGTCGATGCCTTCACTCCATAACGACATTCTGCACATAACATTACTGTGACATAGAATATGATGATCTCTACGATTACATTTCATAACAAAAATAAATGCGTGACGATCAAAGAGAAAATGCATCGAGATTTAGTACCGGGAGAAATGTAGCCATGAGTCTTGCCTAGAAGAGAACTTGATTCAGAATCTATTGATGAATTCTTCACTAGCCTTTCAAGTCCAAACTCTCCGATGTGTGTTACATATTCATCATCCAGTAATATGTTGGCAGACTTTATGTCGCAGTGAATTATTGGAGGTTCGCAGTCTTGGTGTAGATATTTGAGTCCCTTTGCCACGCCCACTGCAATGTTGTACAGAGTCCTCCAGTCCAGCCTCTGATTAGGTTTTGATGCTCCGCCCAGATATTCCCACAGCGATCCATTGACCATGAAGTCACACAAAAGAACTATTACCTCATTCCTTCCATCATGCCCTGTTATCAGGTCCCGATGACGCAGGATGTTTCTGTGACGGGCGTATTTCAATGATTCGATCTTGTGCCTCAGACTGAAATATTGAATATTGTCCTGATGATGATTTGCTAAATTTAAGCATTTGGCAGCAAGGATTTTGTCCTGTCCTGGAATGATCACCTTGTAGACCATGTCGGATGTGCCAAAGCCGATGACGTAATCATCACTGAAGTTGTCTGTAGCTTCCACTATATCTCTGTATTTGACTATATTGAGTTGTCCATCTCTTGTAATAATAGTACAGTTGCTGTGTCTATTACTGTTCGGTTTTGATGCTTTTAAAACGTATAACAGCGCAAGAATGAGAATAGTTAGGGTCCCAATACAGGCAATGGTAATCCCTGCCACTTCGGCTGAGCTTAATTCTTCCTTTCTACCTGCTACTTCTGAATCCGAACAACTGTTCCTTGCTGTTGGTCCGCAAAGGCCTGGATTACCCTCAAATGCATTCCGCGGCCTTGTAAAAATTCCCTTAACGAAGTAATGGCCCCTGTGAATAGGTTGAAAGAGAAGTTGAAATGATATAGGCTTACCATATCTGTGAGAGATTGAGGAATATTACCAGACAGGCGTTATGGGAGAGGTCCAAGGATTCAAGTAACTGCAAGTTTCCTATCTGAGAAGGAAGAGATCCAAATAGATTGTTCTAGCTTAGATCCAACCTATATTTGAGACTGGCTACAAGCTTTCCCATCTCCAAAGGAATGGTCATGCTCAGCGTATTTCTAGCCAGGTATAGTTCGCTTAATTGTCCGCAATACCCCAGGGAACTGGGATTCTTCCTGTTAATGCGTTTACACTCAAGTTTAATGTCAACAGATTCGTAAGATGGACCAAGGCTGCCGATATGCTTCCTTCCAACCAGTTTCCGCTCAAATCTAAAACCTGCAAATTAATTAAGTTCCCTACTTCTGGGGGAATGGTTCCACTGAGATTATTGCGGCTCAAATTGAGCTTTCCCAGATTTCTCAACTCTCCTATCTCGGGAGGAATGGAACCACTCAGATTGTTGTGGGCAAGGAGGAGGTCTGTAAGGTTCTGCAACCATCCAATGGAAGAAGGTATACTTCCATGGATGTTGTTGTAAGAAATCTCAAGGTAATACAAGACCGAGAGCATCGAAATATTACTTGGTATGAAGCTCGTGAAGAGGTTGTTCTGCAGCCGGACGCGTCGCAGTGAGACACAGTCTTGTAGAAAGCTGCTGATGTTCCCCTCTATTTAGTTATCGCAGTTGGCAAGATGATTCAAAGACCTGTCATTGCATAGTCCAGAGGGAATCGATCCGCTTAATCCACTTGAACATGAATCAAGCTGTTTCAGGTTGGCAAAGCTTCCAAGTCGAGCAGGAAGTGGACCTTTGAACATGTTTTTATTGAGATACAATATTGTCATATTGGGAAGGAGGTCGATTCGTTCAGGCAAAGTGCCTTCAAAATTACTGTAAGATAGATCTAGGGTCTGCAGGTTTATAAGATTGGTGAAGGACGAGGGGATCGACCCTGACATGTTATTGGAAGAAAAGGACAAGAATGCCAAATTCTTAAGATTACCCATTTCATATGGTATAACCCCACTCAGATTATTGGTAGATGCATCAAATGATTCCAATTTTAGCAGTCCAGTGAAGAAACCTGTGGGGATGGAGCCTGCAAGATGATTCTTGTAAACCCATAAACGTCTCAGATTTTCCAACAGCGCTATTTCCCCTGGTATCGTACCTTCCAAGGAGTTTTTATAAACTGCAATGGTTTCGAGGCTGCTGCAGTTGCCGATAGAAGAAGGGATGGCACCGATCAAATCGTTTTGGTACAGCGTTACCTCTACGAGCATTTTCAGATTCCCAATTTCCCACGGTATCTTTCCTTGCAATCCTACAGTGTCCATGTACAAAATTCGCAGCTGACTGCAATTCCCGATTTCGGGCAGTAGAAAGCCACTGAAATAGTTGGAGTATGCGGTGATTGTATCAACATTGGCAAGCTTTCCAATAGACCTAGGTTTTATACCGGTGAGATTATTTGTATCCACCGACAGTGTAGTCAGGCTTATTAGATTACCTAGTGCAGGCGGAATAATACCCGATATATTGTTGGTACTGATATTCAGAACTGTAAGAAGGCTACAACTCGCGATATCCGGAGGGATGAAGCCCGTGAAGAAATTGTTGGCGAGATTGAGTTCTCGAAGCTTTGTGCAGTTGGCTAACTGGCTAGGAACCGTGACAGATAACCTATTGCTCGAAAGGTCGAGCTTCTCTAGGGCAGCAATCTTGCCTACTGCACTAGAAAGATGGCCAGACAGCCCTTTGTATGGCAGGGAAATTGTTGTGACCCGCCTTCCATAACTGCTGTAGCCTACACCTTCCCAGCTACACGGATTGACATCAGAAGAGCTGTCATTTCTCCAACTTGAAAGAACATTAGGAGGAACTGCAAAATATGACTTGATTTGTAAAAGGGCCACTCCATCTGTTGACAGAAAGTGTTAGCGCTACAAATAACTGAAGGTAATGGGCCAAAATAATTGACCTGAGAATGAATCACAATAAACATTAATATTAGTAGACACGGAAGATTGTATCCTTTCATTCTCATCTTGCCTGCTCTACTACTTGGATCAAGCAACATCATGAAAAATTGGCTATGTCAGTGTCAGTGGCTCCTCCTTCCATGAACTATTTATAACTAATTATTTATTTATATGAGAATCGTGATTATTGTTGCAAGTTAATTATTGAAACAAAGACTAGACTCCACCAAGTCTTACCTTGATTACATTTTTGGCATGGTTGAATGTCACATGTAAGTAAGTTTCAAAAGCAACAGGTTTGATTGGTGCACCAACGGGCAGCAGTAGGTCAAAGTTGATATGTTACGACTTTGCTTGCACCAAGCTCGAAAAGTCACTCAAACAAACAAAGGTATACTAGAGAAATCCAGAACAGACAATGATATCTTTTTGGACGCGTCATGAAATTTTGCGTGCAGAATGCATAGTCACATGTGGACTAGAGAAATCGCGCAGCTCAGATCCTTTTATTCCATTTAGTATAAAAAACCTCACAAAGTTGGTGCAACTTTTCTTGCACCAAAGGGGCAGCAGCAGGTCAGGTCAAAGTTGATATATTACAACTTTTCTTGCACCATGCTTGAAAAGTCTTGATTGCATTTTTGGCACGGTTGAATGTCACATGTAAGTAAGTTTCAAAAGTGACAGGTTTCATTGGTGCACCAACGGGTAGCAGCAGGTCAGGTCAAAGCTGATATGTTACGACTTTGCTTGCACCATGCTTAAAAATTCACTCAAACAAACAAAGGTAGACTACACAAATTTCCCTCCTCATACCCTTTTGGGTGCGTCACCCAGAGCAGACAATGATATATTTTTGGACCTGTCGTGAAAGTTTGCGTGCAGAATGAATAGTCACACATAGACTAGATAAATCGCCCAGCGCAGATACTTTTCTTCCACCCCTTAAGCAAGTTTGCATGCACATGAAAAGTCACTCAGAATAGACAAAGGTACACAAGACAAATCTCCCATCTCAGCTTAGACCCTTTTTGTAAGGTCCTGCATCTCCAGCCTGAAGTGCGACCATGGACGAGCGCGTCAGTTGGTGTGCGAAGTGCGGTTGGAAAGAAATGCGACACTTGTGTGACAATTGGTGCGACGTTCTCTTGAGTATTATGTGACGATATAAGGGAGAGCGTTGGTTTATACATGCGTATGGAGCATGGAACGAGATGTTGGAATGCCAACTTACGATGGAGGGCAAGCCAATATGAAAACAAGATAATTACGATGGTGTTGAGGTGTTGGGAGGTCAGTTGGGAAAGCCACCACCCCACGTTACATTTGGTATATATGCAAGTGCATTGAATGGCATTTGAGCATCGAAATTCATTCGATCATGGAGACTTCGCACAAGTGAGTAGTGCACAGGTTCTAGTGTGCATTTGGAGAAGGAGAAGGCACAGTTCTCATGCGCCCATCCTTGGGCTAGTCGCACGATAGAACATTGCACTTGGTGTTGGGCGAAGGTGTGGGCGAAGGTGTGCCCGATGGTCGGGTGAAGCATGCACGGTGAACGTGTGGCGTCTGTTTGTGCTAAGACTTGGCGTGGGTGTCTTGGTGGCTCGGGTGAGCGCCCGCCCATCGTGCAAGTGTGCATGAAGGTGAACGAAGGTTGGAACCGAAGGTCGTAGAGTTGGGCAGGCGGTACTATGTGTTGTTCACACGATTTGGGCATTTGTCAAGAGTTGGCAAGTGGGACTGCGTGTGGGCAGGTATACACGGTTTGGGCATTTGCGACCAAACGAAGAGCGAACCGGTGAAGACGTGCGACGAGCTGAACGATGGGTTGGTGAGTCGTGCGGTGACCGTGCGGAGGTGCCGACGAGTTGGGCAACCGAGTTTGCCGAAGTTGGAAATTTGGCTAAGTATAATTTAGGGTTTCCCAAGGACTTAGTCTGTACTTTGTAAAAGTGGAAAATTATACATATATTGATATTCGGGCAGACTCATATTACAGGGAGCTGCCCCTCCCTTTACACTGTTGTGCATTTCTCTTGGTTAATGCTGTTGATAATGAATGTGTATGGGTGCTCATTGGTATAAAGACACATTAATAATACTTGGTAACAAAAATAAAACTAAGTATGGAATGTTAAGGCGTAGTCCACGAACATAAGTATTGGTGAAAAGAAAGTGTTCGGTGGTGCCGCACCTCGCTATAAGTGGTTGAAAGACTACCGCAGGTGTAGGGGTTTGACAGTTGGTATCAGAGCTCGGTTGGAACTGGTGAGTAGGGTTGCTCGTGATGAAATGACAGTGGAAGCAGGTACTTGCAGGTGAAGGAAGCTGGTTTCACATACAAGCAGAACAAGGGCCGGTTCATGGTTGTAGGGAACTTGGTGAAGCTGGTGAATGGTGAAACGGGTTTGGCATAGGTGAAGCTTAGTGTTTGGGCCAAGCTGAACGACAAGGCATGGCAGGTTTGGAAGGATGCGAAGGGAAGCTCTTGCTTACCTTATACAGGTTGAAGAGGATAAAAGAAGAGAACCCATGGATTCAAAGGGAACTTGAAGTCTTGGAAAAGAATGTTGAAGACGAACTTCTTCAACTTGGTTGGACAATGGAGCAAGATGAAGCTGCAGATTGTGCTGACAAGGAAGAGGAAGCCGTGATGATCGAGGATGTTGCAGATGTGACAAAAATGGAGGATGAGATTGAAGTCATTCAAGATGGACCAGGATCGTGTAATTTGCAGACATGGAAGGATGAGGATACTCACATGGAGGAGCCTCATAATGATGATAAAGTAAGTATTGATACTTGTGTTTCACTTGAGCATTTGGTAGATGGACCGTATGCAGGGAAGGGCAAAGTCAGTTTGCCGATGCAAGGGAGCATCTTACCATGGATATCTATGATGAGACCTTGTATGGAGAAGCAAGGATTGTTGACTATTGCAGGACTTGTTGGGGTTGTTTGTGACCTTATGGTAGAAGGTACAAAGGCTCGTGGCAAGGGAGGAACGTGATGATCGTTGTGGAGGATTGGGTCATGCTTTAGCCATATGGAGAATTGGCTAAGTCTCCGGCATGACTCATGGAAAGATTGGAGGGCACACTCTTGAGGTACGATGATGCTTGGGTGGAATTCTCATGGCCGAGACCAAGAGATAGTCTTGGTGGAACCTTTAGTGGGGGAGCTATGGTGGAGAAACTCATGTGATGATGATATGGTTAGGTGACCGAGTTCACTAGACCGAAGATTACAGACTTGGATGAGGATGACCGATTGTTGTGATGGGTCTACATGGTTGGACTACATGGGCAACTTAGTCATGGACATCAGGTTGGAGACAAGGAGCATGGTAGTCTTATGCAGAGACATTATGCGAGAGCACTTGTAGAGGTGTCAGTTATGGGCATCCAATGAGGAGTGCCAAGGCAGGGATGTTGTGCAGATGGATTTGCTGGTGTGACATGGAGATGTTCTACTTATGAGCCGATGGAGAGGTTGTGCACTTATGTACAACAAGGCCATGGACTTCGATGGAGTTGTGAGCAGACTATGGAGCATTCCTACTACATGGAGAGCTGAGTCATCTTGCAGAGACCTTTGGGCCGAGACTTGTATGCTTGCTAAGGTGTTGGTTGGAGATGACTTATGGAGCTCATGATGACATGAGATTGTTGTGACTTTTGGGGACTTCATATATGGTGGACTTGGGGACACTTTGGAGCAATGGAGTTATAATGATGATGATGCCTTGGTGGAAACACTTGGGCATGGGTTGAGCCGAGACTCAACTGCTTTTGACACATGAGATCTGATTGATCTATGATCATGGGCAGCACATGGATAGATGAGACAGGTGTATACTTGTTTCTATGGCAGACTTTAGGGATGACACATTGCAGATATGATGGAGGTTGCTTCATGGACCTGGATGTGGCACATCGAGAGTTGGAGATTGATGAGATGGTCTCTTCATACGGAGGAGATACACATATGGATTATGTTGGGATAGATGTGGTTGATTTCATGTAGCACATTGACACCAAACATCATGGACAACATGTTGCAGATGAGATGAGGGTTACTTCATGGACCTGAGCATGGCTTACACTTGTATGGAGATGGATTCTTGATTGAGTCGAGGATGCGACATGATGTTCTGAGAAACAACTGATGGTGGCATGAGGATGTGCATTCTCATGGTTTGAGCGTGATAGTGGGACTGATCACCCGGCTAGTTCAGACATGAGGGTCAACAATGTACAGAGATGTGTTAGCAATTGTTGGAGTATCATGGCAGAAGTTCACATGATGACACATGATGAGGTCGACACGAGATGTTGCAGTGAGCATGTAGCTTGAGATGGAAGGACCAGCCTTCCATGATAGGGAGCAGCATGTGGAGATTGTGATAGGGTGATCGATGGTCATGGATTGAGATGATCTCTGATGTATGACATACCGATGAGGTGTATACCTTGGTATGATTATCTTAGTGATAGATGGTTGCCGAGACGAGACATGATGGAGACAGTGGCTCTACATATGTTGCATGGATGTTTGCAGTATGTGGAGGAGTTGACATCATGGATATTGATGATCTTGGTGAAGGGCTACAAGGATGATATGTTGTCGAGGACGACAACGACTTCAGGTGGAGGAGGATGTAAGGTCCTGCAGCTCCGACCTGAAGTGCGACCGTGGACGAGCACGCCGGTTGGTGTGCGAAGTGCGGTTGGAAAGAAATGTGACACTTGTGCAACAAGTGGTGTGACGTTCTCTTGAGTATTATGTGATGATATAAGGGAGAGCGTTGGTTTATACATGCGTATGGAGCATGGAACGAGATGTTGGAAGGCCGACTTACGATGGAGGGCAAGCCGACATGAAAACAAGATAATTACGATGGCGTTGGGGCGTTGGGAGGTCGGCTGGGCAAGCCATGACCCCATGTTAGTTTGGTATATATGCAAGTGTGTTGAATGGAATTTGAGCATCGAAATTCATTCGATCATGGAGACTTCGCACAAGTGAGTAGTGTGCAGATTCTAGTGCGCATTTGGAGAAGGAGAAGGCACAGTTCTCATGCGCCCATCCTTGGGCTAGTCGCACATGTTATCACTCAGGTTGTCCCTTGGCTCCTAAGGGATACGGCCGAGGTAACCACAAACCAATCTTTGGATTGCAGGTCCTAGCCTACCTACAATCAGAGAGGGCTCTCTCTTTAAAATTTAGCTTTGTTTTGGGGTGATTTTAGGCTAGTTATGATATGCATGAGTTTGTTTTGAGTTTGGTGGGATGGGTGATGTATTCAAACACAGTTGGCATGCAAAGTGTAAGAAGTTCAGACCATTGGGCATGGAGTCAATGAATGTGAAATGTTGGGTGTGTTTTCTTTGGTAGAAGAGAGGAATACAGAGCAGGATAGCTACACATGGAACAATCTTCAAAGCTGGAATTTAGGTGAAATGGAGGTCAGGGAATGAAAGGCAATTAAGAATCTCTCATTCAGCTAACAGAGGGAAAGTGAATGAATATTATCTAGGAGCAATGAAGGATTCCTAAACAGCATTCAGAAATGAGAAAACTAGCGTAAACATGAGCAATGAAATATTCATATTCATGACTAATTCTGAAGAAAACATAGAAAAATCACAGAAATTGAGCACAGAGTACATAGAAGTAAAGTCTGAGCTATTCTTTCTTTCTGCAACTTAGATCATGATACATAGATGATATAGACACATAGAAACTGAAAACAGAGGTAAGAAAGACTTATTGAACCATGAGGAAGCACGAGAATTCCATATTATGCTCTTCAGCCATTAAAACCACAACCAGCCAGTTCAGAAGCAAACATTCTAGCAATCTTTGATCATAAAAGTTCCCAGGCTTACAGCGCAAGTCTAGAATGACTTAATCAATCAACCAACCAACCCTTAATACATTTTTTGGGGAGGTATTTATAAGAAAAATATCTACAAAACAGATCTAATAAAAGATCTGGGGAAATAATTGCGATTAACCTAACTTCTACTGCAAGTGAAGCAAAAATATCTATTTTGAGCTACGCTGGAGGCAGCTGCATCAAAAATGAGTTAATATGCGTCCTTTGGGCGTTGTGCTGTTCATTTTACAATAATTGTGCTTTGGGCTTTGATCCACTGCTCTCAAGTGGCTTTGATTATCATTAACTGTGATTTGGTGAGCTTTAAATGGCTTTTACTATTCCACTGATACTCTTTGACTTGTTGGGGTCCTCTTTATTGCTCATCTGCTTTGGCTTTAAGTATTCCACTGATACTCTTTAACTGATACGCTTTAACTCTGCAAAATCACCCATTCCTACCACTTTATGGCAAAAGGGAACTGCTGCGGTGCTTTCTGCGGGCTTTAGAAGGTCTATCGGCGTTGGCCGATCAAAATATCATAAAAAAAAGGAGTAAAAACTGCATAATAGAGGAGGATTGCATACTGATAACTATGCTGAGGCTGAGCTCACTTTCCGGAGCTAATTTGGGCTGAGGTGATCAAAAAATGGGCGAAGAATGGCCATGCTTCCTTTGAACTGGAAGCGCGCGCGGGCGCACACTGAATAATATGTAAAAATAGCTTTTTTTCCCTTTATAAGGCAAAAACGCTTTATACGGGAAATTTGATGAAAAACAGGGTAGGAGCGATCATTGTAGCAAAGAACATATTAGGGCCGTTGGATCTAGCGAGGGCAGATCCAATGGCTGCGATTAAATCGCAAAACCGTTATCGATGGGGGACATGGGGACGGGGACTTTATATATAAGCGATGGGTGATTTGCGATAGGGGTGATGCGATATAATATGAGCCGTTGGATGGGCGGGGCGATCGAACGGTGGTCGCGCGATCGCAATATCACGTCGGTGAAGGTCAAGGGGTTTGGAGCCTTCACCTTTGCGCGATTGCGATAAGCGATAAAACATGGCTTTTGTGGTAAAACAGGGAAATTGTGGAAATGCATGGATTAACGATAAAACATAAGTTTTGCGGAAAACTTTAGTTTAACGATAAAGCGGAGAATAACGATAAAGGTAGAGATATATGGAAAAAAGGGATAATGCGATAGAAAGGCCTCGCGATATATGGAAATTTTTTTGGTTTTCTTGGAAATTTCCAATATAAGTGCCCTCCACAGTCCCCTACATGAAACTCCTTTATAACACTATCAGTTTCATTCGATGTTAGACAATTCAACAAAATTCCCTCATGTTTTTTCCAAAACAAAACATTGTCTAAGATACAAAACTTTGAAGCCTTCATTTTTAAAAATCTTTTTTTAGTTCTGGACAACCCTGGAGGAGCATGCAGGTTTAACAATACAAAACAAATGTCGGCATACCAGGGTGATTGTAAAAAGGCTTGATTGATCTGTGGAGTTGCCAGCTCCTGTTCGTTGTCCAGTTCATTAATGTCAAGGGCTTGGAAATTGGTTTCAGTCATCAATTTGGCTAAACCTTGTCCTTTTATCAGTTTAGTGGGCTTTATCTCAATGTCGTATTCTAGGATATTGGCAATCCATTTGCCCCTTTTGCCTTCAATTCCTTCTTGAGTTAAAATATCTTTAACCACTGCATTTGGAACATATGCTATCACATGGGAGTATAAAATGTAAACTCTGAAATCTTTGATAGCTTTTACAAGGGCATATGCTTGTTTCTCCATGATTTGATACTTCAAGGGTGCATCTCTAAGGGCTCTGCTGAAGAAAGCAATGGGCTTTTCAGATCCCTGATCATCCTTTTGTAATAAGACAACAACTATGGTATGTTCAGATGCAAAGGAAAAAATGATGAAATCTTTATCAAATCTCGGGCTTGTGAGGACTGGTGTTTCTGTTAAGGCTATCTTGATGTCCTCAAAGGCTTGTTTGGCTTCTAAAGTCCATTTAACTTTGGAATCTTTCTTCAGCATATTGTTTAACAGTCTTATCAGCTCGGCCAAATTGGGAATGAATCTTCTCAAGAAATTAATCTTCCCTAGAAAGGCTTGCAGTTCTCTGATGTTTCTTGGATGAGGGACTTGGAGGATAGCTTGAATTCTGTCGGGGTCAATCCTAATACCATCTTTTGAAATGATATGACCTAGAAGTTTGCCTTCCTCTAGGCCAAACAGGGATTTCTTTGGGTTTAAAGATATGCCATATTTCCTACAAGTTAGGAATACTTGTCTCAGATGTTTTAGATGTTCTTGGTCTGATTTTGAAAATGGGGTAAGATCATCAAGGTAGACTACTAAGAAATCATGGATCTCTTTGGAAAAGGCTATATCCATGGCTCTTTGAAAAGTGGCCCCTGCATTTTTTAGTCCGAAAGGCATTTTGACATATTTAAAGGTTCCCCACGGTGTTGTGAAGGCTGTTTTGTCCTGATCATCTGGGTGAACTAAGATCTGATTAAAACCTGAGAAGCCATCTAACAGTGAAATTCTGGAAGACCCCACTACCCTTTGTAAAATATGATCCATCTTGGGTAATGGGTAGTGGTCTTTAAGAGAGACTTGGTTCAAATTTCTTAAGTCAACACACAATCTAATCTCACCTGTTTTCTTCCTTGTGGGCACTAAGTTGGATACCCATTCTGAAAATCTAATGGGTGCAATGATACCTGCTTCAAACATTCTCTTCACTTCTTTCTCAATCAAGGGGAGAAGCACATGATTGATTCTTCTTAGTTTCTATTTGAAAGGTTTTTGATTTGGTTTCAAAGGAATAGTATGTTGAATGACTGAAGTGTCATAGGACTTGAGGTCCTCATAACTCCAGGCAAAAACATCTTGGAACTCTTTAAACAAGTCAACATATTTTGGCTTCTGATCAGCAGGCAATGATTTGGACAGTTTTATCATTTTGGGGTTTTCTGTGGTCCCAATATTACAGTCTTCAATCGCAGCATTTAAGGGTTGCATCTTTGGCTTTTTGGGGATATCATTTGAATCAAATATGTCTTCTAAGGGAGTCAAGCCTGTGGGCAGAAAATTGTCTTTCAGTTCAATAACTTCAGCCTCTGCTTCAGCTATTTCATCCAAATTCATTTGTTTGAGCTCTTGTATATTATTGTTATCAAAAGTGGTTGGGTGCAAAGTTTGTTTTGCTGCTTCAGCTGATATGGTCTGCTCATTTTGGCTCATTTGCTGTTGTTCATCCATGGCATCGGTATCAATGTTTAAACTTGAAAATTCTTCTTGTAAGGTGAGGAAATTATTGATCTGTGCATCATTTTCAAAGACTTGCCAATTCTTGACATTGTCTGGGACTGCAGGCCTGTTTTTTATCTCGGCTGTGAAATGGTGATTGGGCTCGAATGGCAGCTTGCATGTGCTGGCAAAAGTTGCCAAGCTATGTGCATGTAAGTTATGGCTTCTTGATATTTTAGTAAGTTGGGATTCTGTGAAGGTATTGAGTATTTCAGTGGCAACACTTCTATAGGCTCTCAACCTATTATCATTAGTGACAAAATTGCCTTTCATTTGCTGTATAATCAGGTCAGAGTCTCCTAGAATTGAAATTTTTGTAGCTCCTAGAGCTTTGATCAGTTTAAGGCCTAAAAGGAGGGCTTCATACTCGGCCATATTATTAGTACATCTGAAATTTAATCTATAGGCATGACCCTCAGCATGGTTGGTTTGCCTATTGTGGATCCACACTCCTGCCCCTGCTCCTAGTTTGTTTACCGAGCCATCAAACTCTAAATACCACAAGATTTCATGCTCGTGGTCAGTATTGGGAGTTGTAATCATTTTTGGAGTGGGCAGATTTAAGTTTTTTGTTTCATGTAGTTTGTCTTGTGTGCTGGTTACATCAATTATTTCAACAACTCCTAGATTTTGGGCAACAGATTCTTCATTTATGTAGATTTTTTTCTCTAAAGCCAAAGGTTTATCATCAGTCGGAGAACACATATCAGCATTAAACAAGATGAATGAATCCATATCAAAATGGATAGAATAGATAGGAAAGTTTTGGGGCTTTTCTTCACTGCTGACCACGTATTTCATTAGCGTTTCCCTGTATAATCTCTTTGGTTGCCCAAAGACTGAAATAGTGGCATAGGACATGTCTAATTGCAAAGATCCTTGGAGTTTGGCCCCCCAAGATCTTGATAAAAGCATACCATATTTGGGTGGAATATCAGCTACCACCACATCCATCAGGATTGTTTTTGCTGGATATTGGACTAAGGATACACAAAGGTCTTTGATTAGGCCTAGACACTTGACTTGGCTGGAATCAAATGAAAACAAATCTTTGTATGGTCTAGTGATGTCTAGGTTTAGTTTCTCCATTACAGATTTGGGCATTAGGTTGTGTGAAGCTCCTGAATCAAACATTGCATTGTGCAACACTTTGTCATGGATGTGTAAACTGACATAAAAGGGTAAAACCCCTCCATTTACTGTTTTACCATCGACTTCAGGACCAAAAAGCAACTCGGGTTGATCATCTAAAACATTAACATCATCCCTATTCTCTGGAATTTGCAACGACCTTTTGATTTGCTGTCTATATACATCGTGTTTAGCAAGTTCAGAGAGAGGAATAGATATCTTCAATTTACCAATTTCTGCTTCTAAATTGAAGGGTTTCTCTAATTGAGTCTTTGTGTTGTGATTAGCAGATTTTCCTTTTTCAATTGCACTTTCAGCGATTTTCTCTTGGTCTTGAATGTTATCTTGAGGTATTTCTGTTTTGGAAGTATTTTGAGGAGCGCTGTTTAAATTCTCTTTTGAGGAAGGGAATACAAATGGCTGTTTTTTAAAGGTCTGCATGTTTGATACATCTTCCAGAGTCACTTGTTTTAGGTTTGGGTCTGTTCTATCAGAGGGTTCTGTGAAAATAACCTTGTCTTTTATTTTCTTAGGCTGTTTAACATCCTTTGGTTTGATAGGTTCAGGTACATCTATGGTTCTGGTTCTCAATTTGTACTGCTTGTGAACCTCATATACTACTGCATCATAGCCTTCTCTAAAGTCAAATGATTCTCCGGACTTGGTTTGGAATTGATTGATATCATGATCATCTTGGTCTTCTTGGGTTAGATAAATTTGTTGCTCACTGTTTAAACCCATTAAGTTGATGTGAGAGTCCTCTGGTGGCTCACTAGATGTTGATGCTTCAGCATAGTTTTCTTGAAAGGGGGTTCTGATATCCTGGTCTGGGCTAGCCCTTCCAACATTTGGGTTTTGGTTTTTTCTAAAGTTTGGGTTTCTGATAGTATTACCTTGTTGTCCTTCCCATGATGATTTTCTTTCAATAGTTCCCACTCTATCTCCAATACTGTGCACGTCATTGAGGATTGCATCCAATTTTTGCTCAAAAACTGAAGTTTCATCTTTGAAAGTAGTTCTTCTCTCAGCTCTTGCTCTATTTCGCTTGGCAATCAAGTTTGCCTCCACACTAATATCTATATTCTGCATGTCTGCTAAGGTTTGAGGGGCTCTTTCCCTCAATTGATATGCCATGTCGGAATCAAATCCATCAGGGAATTTGTATAAAGCTAGATCAGGTGGAGGTCTAAGGTTTTGTGGAATAGCATTGTAAACATTGTTGAATCTAGCACAATAGTCTAAGACAACTTCTTGTGGGCCTCTTTTGATAGTGTCATACTCAGATAGAATGTGCAGTGGATCTTTCTTCTTCTCCCATCTGTTAAGAAATGTTTGGTAAAGGGCCTCTGGGTCGGCTATGGAATTTGCAGGGAGAGCTCTAAACTAGGGCCTTACATCTCCAGTCAAACTTTGAACAAAAATCTTCATTCTTACACCATCATCATCTATTTCATAATTCTCAAAATAGCCTTGCATTTTCTTGGTATGTTGCAGGGCTGTGCAAGAACTAGTACCATCAAAATATGTGATTTTGGTTTGATAATCCTGAGGCATAGCCCCTATATTTGCAGGTAACTGTAAAGGTGCATAACGATTCACCATATTTACAGGGATAAATGGAACAACAGGAAGAAATGGAATAGCTGGAACAACTGGGATGGAAGAGGAAATAATAGGAGTATGTGTAGTGGATGAAGGTGTAAAAGAGGTGTTTTGGGAAGTGGATGATGAACTAGGGGAAGTAGGAACAGTGAGAGGATGGAATGAAACTTTAGCAGGGGTTGGAATATAGCTTTGCTGAACTGTTTCAGAGCTTGAATCAACAATATCTTCTTTTCGCTCTTGTTTCCTAAAGGTCTTTGGAATTAAATTGGGATTATCAAAAATTGCTGGGGGATCTGGGTCTGGATTTGACCTGGTATTGCAAGTTTTCTTCTTTGGAGCCAGCTTTCGAACTTTTTTTCTTTGGAATTTTCTGAAGATGTCCCTAGCGGAGTTGCCAATGATGTTATCACTCAGGTTGTCCCTTGGCTCCTAAGGGATACGGCTGAGGTAACCACAAACCAATCTTTGGATTGCAGGTCCTAGCCTACCTACAATCAGAGAGGGCTCTCTCTTTAAAATTTAGCTTTGTTTTGGGGTGATTTTAGGTTAGTTATGATATGCATGAGTTTGTTTTGAGTTTGATGGGATGGGTGATGTATTCAAACAGAGTTGGCATGCAAAGTGTAAGAATTTCAGACCATTGGGCATGGAGTCAATGCATGTGAACTGCTGGGTGTGTTTTCTTTGGTAGAAGAGAGGAATACAGAGCAGGATAGCTACACATGGAACAATCTTCAAAGCTGGAATTTAGGTGAAATGGAGGTCAGGGAATGAAAGGCAATTAAGAATCTCTCATTCAGCTAACAGAGGGAAAGTGAATGAATATTATCTAGGAGAAATGAAGGATTCCTAAACAACATTCAGAAATGAGAAAACTAGCGTAAACATGAGCAATGAAGTATTCATATTCATAACTAATTCTGAAGAAAACATAGAAAAATCACAGAAATTGAGCACAGAGTACATAGAAGTAAAGTCTGAGCTATTATTTCTTTCTGCAACTTAGATCATGATACATAGATGATATAGACACATAGAAACTGAAAACAGAGGTAAGAAAGACTTATTGAACCATGAGGAAGCACAAGAATTCCATATTATGCTCTTCAGCCATTAAAACCACAACCAGCCAGTTCAAAAGAAAACATTCCAGCAGTCTTTGATCATAAAAGTTCCCAGGCTTACAGTGCAAGTCTAGAATGACTTAATCAATCAACTAACCAACCCTTAATACATTGTTTGGGGAGGTATTTATAAGCAAAATATCTACAAAACAGATCTGATAAAAGATCTGGGCAAATAACTGTGATTAACCTAACTTCTACTGCAAGTGAAGCAAAAATATCTATTTTGAGCTGCGCTGGAGGCAGCTGCATCAAAATTGAGTTAGTATGCGTCCTTTGGCCTCTGTGCTTTTCGATTTACAATAAATGTGCTTTGGGCTTTGATCCGCTGCTCTCAGGTGGCTTTGATTATCATTAACTGTGATCTAGTGAGCTTTAAATGGCTTTTACTGTTCCACTGATACTCTTTGACTTGTTGGGGTCTTCTTTATTGCTCATCTACTTTGGCTTTAGGTCTTCCACTGATACTCTTTAACTGATACACTTTAACATTTCAAAATCGCCCATGCCTACAACTTTATGGCAAAAAGGAACTGTTGCGGTGCTTTCTGCGGGCTTTAGAAGGTCTATCAGCGCTGGCCGATCAAAATATCATAAAAAAAAGGAGTAAAAACTGCATAATAGATGAGGATTGCATATTGATAACTGTGCTGAGGCCGAGCTCACTGTCCGGAGCTAATTTGGGCCGAGGCGATAAAAAAATGGGCGAAGAATGGCCATGCTTCCTTTGAACTGGAAGCGCACATGGGCGTAGACTGAATAATATGTAAAAATAGCCTTTTTTCCCTTTATAAGGCAAAAATGCTTTATACGGGAAATTTGATGAAAAACTAGGCGGGAGTGATCATTGTAGCAAAGAACATATTAGGGTCGTTGGATCTAGCAAGGGCAGATCCAACAGCTGCGATTAAATCGCAAAATCGCTATCGGCAGGGGACATGGGGACAGGGACTTTATGTATAAGCGATGGGCGATTTGCGATAGGGGCGATGTGATATAATATGAGTTGTTGGATGGGTGGGGCAATCGGACAGTGGTCGCGTGATCACAATATCGCGTCGGCGAAGGTCAAGGGATTTGGAGCCTTCACCTTTGCGCGATTGGGATAAGCGATAAAACATGGCTTTTGCGGTAAAACGGGGAAATTGCGGAAATGCATGGATTAACGATAAAACATAAGTTTTGCGGAAAAATTAGGTTTAACGATAAAGCAGAGAATAACAATAAAGGCGAAGATATATGGAAAAAAGGGATAACGCGATAGAAAGGCCTCGCGATAGCGATATTGCTTTCGGGTGCGATACCAATATCGCGTCGGCGAAAGGGGTCGGGGATATGAAATATGGGCGTATATATATTGCGACATGCGATTTGCGAAAATCGCATTAGAGGAATGTCATCGGGGCATAATGCAAAGGGGCCAACACTACTGCTGCGACCTCCGACAGCGATATTGCGTCAGAGGGGGGGTTAATGAAATCGGAGGAGGGATTTAATGCATGGAGAAGGGTTATATGCCTTGGAAAAGGTTAAAACAAGGTCAATAGAGGGATTTTATACATCGGAGGAGGGATTTTAATGCATTAGAAGGGGTCCACTGCATGGAAGATGGTTAAATGAGAAAAATGAGGGTTCTTACTAAGTTTCAAGTAAACTTAGTAATTCCCAAGGCAATATTTATGGTTATATTTCAACCAAAGGAGGGAATATGTAAATAAAGGGGATTTTTACTATATTTTTATATGGGGAGGGGAAATAAGGAGGGATTTACATAATAGAGTTAGAAATTAGTATGGATTTTGATCAGAAAGCGCTAAGGATAGAAATCTTAGGCTACAAAGGGGAAATAGGACTTATAGAAGAAATATGAGCACCTTTAAGCAAAGCAGATCTTTACTTAGGCAAATGTTATGGAATATGATGAATTTTAGAGATATTAAGCAGATCTTAACATCTTTAGGGGAAATTAGTGAATGATTTGGGGAAAAGGAAGAAGGGGAAGTTAGTCATGCCTCGCTTGAGCTGCTCCAAGGGAAAATTGCCTTGCACTTGTGATCTGGAGTAGATTTAACACTTTGAAACACAAAATTTATCACAAGTCTTCATTCTGCAACCTCAAAACTGCCTACCCAGCCTACTTACCTAACATTTTTTCTTCTTTTTGGATGGGTGCACTTAGACTAGCAAACCCAGCTTTTCCTCTTTTCTTTTGGATATCCTCGTATCTAAATCTACCCTTATTTCATCCAAGGGCTCAGATTGAGCAGGTGAGCACCCTTGATTCTCTACCTATCTAACAATCTGCTAAGATTAAACAGTTTGGACAGATTTTTATTCTCTATCTCTACAACAAGCAATTTAAACCTAGAGAGGCCAAGATTAAGCTGTTTGGCCTTCCCTTAACTGTGAAATTCTTCAAAAATGGAATATAGTAGTGGCATTTGAGCTAGCACACTTTCCTGGCCTTTTGTTTGGGGTTCATTTCTTTCTTTTTCTCTTGGCCAATTCATTCTTCTTTTTGCCCTTTGATTTTTCTTTTAGGGCATACCCTCTTTACATTTTTTAAACTTTTTTGGTTTTGTTGGAAATATGGAACCTTTGCAGCATGAAAAGATGACATATTTGGCACTTCCACTATCAATCATGAAATATGAAACCTATTGGTATAGGAGGTTAACAGCACGATAGAACATTGCACTTGGTGTTGGGCGAAGGTGCGCCCGGTGGTCGGGTGAGGCGTGCACGGTGAATGTGTGGCGTCTGTTTGTGCTAAGACTTGGCGTGGGTGTCTTGGTGGCTCGGGTGAGTGCCTGCCCATTGTGCAAGTGTGCACGAAGGTGAACGAAGGTTGGAACCAGAGGTCGTAGAGTTGGGCAGGCAGTACTATGTGTTGTTCACACGATTTGGGCGTTTGTCAAGAGTTGGCAAGCAGGACTGCGTGTGGGGAGGTATACCTGGTTTGGGCATTTGCGACCAAACGAATAGGGAACCGGCGAAGATATGCGACGAGGTGAACGACGGGTTGGTGAGTCATGCGGCGACCGTGCGGAGGTGCCAACGAGTTGGGTAATCAAGTTTTCCGAAGTTGGAAATTTGGCTAAGTATAATTTGGGATTTCCTAAGGATTTAGTCGGTACTTTTTAAAAGTGGAAAATTGTACATATATTGATATTCGGGCAGACTCATATTACAGGGAGTTTCCCCTCCCTTTATACTGTTGTGAATTTCTCTTGGTTAATGCTGTTGATAATGAATGTGTATGGGTGTTCATTGGTATAAAGACACATTAATAATACTTGGTAACAAAAATAAAACTAAGTATGGAATGTTAAGGCGTAGTCCACGAACATAAGTATTGGTGAAAAGAAAGTGTTCGGTGGTGCCGCACCTCGCTATAGGCGGTTGAAAGACTATCGCAGGTGTAGGGGCGTGACACTTTTCGTCGACACCTCAAGCAAATCACTTAGAATAGACAAAGGGGAAGTTATTCAAGACAGAGAAAGGTACAAGTTCTAGTTCCATGCATGATCGAAAATTTCAATCAAATTACGTGTTTGAAGCGTTAAATGTTTGACTTCTAATAATTCTACTTCAAAAGATAGAAATTAACATACTCCATACGTCTCTACAACAAGTTGATCTAGTTCAATGCATGATAGGAAATTTCAATCATATTACGTGTTTGAAGCTTTAAACGTTTGACTTTAATAGTTTCCTGGTTCTGAGGGTTCGATGGCTTCACTCCGACTGTGGTTGGCCTTTATGATAATGGGAAACGAAACCTCCCGTGTCAAACTTTGGCCGCGGACAACAATTTCTCCATATTTCTCCATAATCCCTCGCATGGCCCTGTCATGTCGTTTGGATAATTAATTAGGAGTGCCACAATCTGATAAATAAGAGAAATCAAGTTTACTTTACTCTTATCTATCTAGTTTTCTGGATATTCCAAAATTTACAGTTAAATTACCCTCAAATTCTTTTAACTACATACATCTATTTTTTCTTCTAACATCCATTGCTTGTATTGGCATGCCCATCCACTCCATCCATCCCTTGCATGGCAGTTACATATCTGTCGGAGTCTTCTTTTAGCTAGTCACATGTCTAGTTTTTTCTTTTTAAAATGCCCAATATTACGCAATTGCATAGCATCACAGATGATGTTTTGGTTAAATTGCATCATTAGAAAAGATGTCAACACTGTCGAGCATTTGAATGTGTTGGAATAGTTATCTTTGTGTCAACGACGACCTAGAACTAATCACAATAAATTTTGTCTTTTATGGTATTAGTTATAAATAAATTTTATTTTATTTTATTTAATAAATTTTGTCTTTTATTTATTCTGTATCTTAACTTAACACACCACCCTCTTGTTATTAAGGATAGTTCTTTAAAATATAAATTTGATTTAATTAAAAATATAAAAGCAGAATAAAAATTGCTAATGGAAGGACTCCATCTCTTTAAGAATTCTAACCACCTCTTTATTTCCATGCACCCAAAAAAATTATAGGTAGAGCTTTATTTCCATTCATCAACCATGGAAAAAAGAGGCTATGAAGGAAACACTTTTACTCCATTGTTTTCTCAACAAATGTAATGAGTAAGGCATTGTGGAACTAGTAGAAACAAACAATAAAAAAACTAATTAAATTCCATGAACCCAAAAAAATTATAGGTAGAGCTTTATTTCCATTCATCAACCATGGAAAAAAGGAGGCTATGAAGGAAACACTTTTACCTCATTGTTTTCTCAAAAAATGTAATGAGTAAGGCATTGTGGAACTAGTAGAAACAAACGAATAAAAAAACTAATTAAATAATAATTTATAGGTTAAATTCAGAGAGAAATTTTTAAAAGGAGAGAAATAAAAATTATTTTAAATTATATTTTTAACTTATAAATACTTATTTATTAAATGTAAAATTAAAAAAATATTTTCTTTTCCCATCTCACTAGGTATATATCAAAAATATGAAATATGGTGTTTACTGCATGAAGAAGAATTTAAATACATACTCTTGAAACTTACGTAACTATATATGATAAATTAAATTGAAATTATAATATAAAAAAAATTAATAATTCCTTCACCTAGAATTAAAAACATTTATCCTTCATGGAAACATTTATCCTTCATGGTTAGAAAGCAAGAGAATAAACTTTTTGGATTAGAGAGGGAATTTTTAGATTGATTTTAAGTTAGTTTGAGTAGTTATTGGAGTCAAAAAAATCTCTAAATTAATTTAATTGAGTAGTTATTGGAATCTACGTAAACTCTGAAATTAGTTCAACTGTTTCCTATATATTAATATGTAGACATTGTACAGCTTTAAAAGAGATAATTTAATATACAATTTATTATTTGGTTTCCATTTTGTTTCTCTAACAGTGTTATCAAAACCGCCACAGGTTTTGTGGCCTTCTTGTGGGCTCGTTGTTTTGGCTTGCCATGGATGGTGAGCAACTGTTTTTTGCGTTGAAGGAGTAGTGTTGCCAGTGGGTTCCCTTCTCACACATAAGAGAACGTGTGACTGTGGGAGACGGTTCTAGTTGATGCAAAAAATTCATTGCAAGTGAAGAGGTTTTCACCGGTGGTACACTGGAGGTGGAGAATTATCTATTTCTTGGACATTTTCTTATAAATAAATAAATAAAAAATAAATAAATAAATAAAAAATGTCCCTGGAAAAAATTTATTTGGACTTTCCGGAGTGTTATGGTTATGCGTGGAATTGTGTTAATTATCACCGTTAAAATTAAATTATGTTAAATTCAAAATATCTTGGAAAAATTCGGTGATTTTTCGGGAGTTATAATATATCTTCCCAAATCTACGGTTGGTCGTTGGGAAAAGTTTGCAGTAGGGATCTCGTCGTATTATAGTTTTGGAAGGCGTCCCTAGAAACAAGGAGCATCGAGTCCTATTTTTCCGAAGATTAAAGGAAGCAAGGAGAAAACGGGTATACTTCGCTATTTTTAATGTTCAGTTCTGCGTTGTGTTAAAAGAATGTTTTCGAAAGCTTTTGGTTGTTGTTTTAGAAAAGAAAACAACATGGTTGTGCTATTATCATTCTGTCTAAGCATTCTAGCTTTTGTATTTAGATGTTTCGAAAATGATAGTGTGATTTACTAAAAGACTGACTGGCTGCATATCTGTACACTGAAGCTGCGAACTCCGCCAAACTATGGTCGATCTGGTGAATGCAGCACTACACTTGTGTATTTATTGGATTATGGAGAACTTAATCGTTGCGGCTGTTAGGGACGTAGCGTAATTAAAAAAAAAAAATAGTTCTTTATGTCTGGTTGTATGGACCATTGAGAGTAGTAAGAAAACACTACAGATTGGCACAGACCATGTTTTTTGTTTTTTGTTTTGTTTTGTTTTTTTAAATAAAAGATTCTTAATTAATATTAAATAGATAGTACATGAGTAATGTATCTTGATTATAGCCTGAGTCATGTATCTTGATTACAGCCTGCTTCTTCAGCATATATTACTTTCAAACAAACAGTGATCTGTGTTTTTTCTATTAACTATATCTTTTAGTTCTATGTACATAAGTGCTTTAGTTCACTATTTGTCTATCTTAGTCCATCTATTATTTAATGATAAAAAAGAAAACACAAAAAAAAGTCCCATGTGCCTTTCATGACTCAACATTGTCTTCTAACTCTTGGAGAAATTGATACTTTATTCATTTGTCTTAAAACTTACCAGGTTCTTTCCCAATACCTCTTTTGGATAGTAAATATGCATTCAGCCGAGTTCTGTAGATGTGATCGATGTTGATGTGTTGGTATATGCTTACCATCAATGTCGGTGTGTTGGTATATGCTTACCATCATCTTCATGCGCTTCATCCAATTATTCAAGGTCTCAAGGTTGAATTTATTTTGTCCCTTTGTCTAGTTGATAATGCCTTTTTCCTTTTGCATCCCCATAAACATGTAGGCTCTCCAATCCCAAATATTTTTATGCTATCAACATTCCCCATATCTTTGCCTTACTATTAGTGCCTTGTCCCTCTTCCCACCAAAAGTGATAGCTTTTTCCTGGCTCGGTGACTATGTAAACCCCACCTCCACATTTCCTCCCACAGCAAGCACCATCTAAGAAGAAACCCATTGGGAGTGTATGCAATATGTTTTTCCAAATAATTCTTATTTTCTTTCTTGCAATTTGAGTTGGTCCTAGCTTCAAGAAATAGGCAACAATTTTGATTAAGTCCTCCCTTACTATCAGCTCCTGTTCTAAAAAAGGAGTGTTCTAAAAAAGGAGTGCATTTCCGCTGCGCTAAATGATCCATATGAGATATAAAGGGAGAAAATGAAACTTATCGTGAGATTTAATTCACTTCCATATGCAACTTCTTAATGTAGTGAAATGTTTCCTTGGCATGATGCCTAAGGTGTCCAATACCCCTTCCCAAACAACCATCGCATATGGGCAATGCAGAAATAAAGGTGTATTGTCCTCACTACTTTTCTTACAAAGGAGGCATATCCCCGGCCCTATGTGTCCTCTTTCAAGTAAATTATTACATATCAGTACTATGTCCTTAATAGCCAACCAACGGAAACACTTGATTTTGTTGGGGATATTCACTTTCAAAATTTTTTGAATCTAATAATTCCCATGTTGTCCCAATGCTTCCCTAGGGATGCCATTGTATTTCTTTTCTACCAAAGGTTTCCCCTTTTTCATGCCCCCCCCATGACAAATGATAATTCTGATCATTTAGAGAGATGTCTGCATTTCTCAGGTTAGTGATATAATCTTCCCATTCACCCACATACCCCTTTGATAGTTGAATGCCTCTAGCAATTTTCCAAGATTGGTGGGCTATGCACAATGCATCAAACTTACAAATATTATTTAGGTAGTTTAGCTCTCTGTTTTTTAGGAGATTAAGAATTCCATATGATAGAGTGTGGTTCCCTCCCATACCTTTAATAACATCCAGTATAATCTTGATGATTCTCCCATCTCCAACCTCCCACCGAACCAATCCCATCATCCACTGGATGGTTTTCATACTCCTCCAAATGTATGATGAATTAGTCTTTCTCTTGGCCCCTCCAAAATCCAAGAAATGAAAGACTGTCCATACATGTACTTTTTAGTGATGTTATTTGACCATATGCTTGATCCAGACACTGCCCTCCATATGTTCTTTATGATCAAGGCACTATAGAAGGTGGGTGGATAAATAATGCCCCATCCCCCTTCCTCAATGGGTCTAGCAATTTGTGACCATTTAACAAGTTGATACTTCCCCCGACATAATTTCCCATTCCAAATGATTCGAACCATAATAGATTAAATATTTTTAATGATCTTCCTTGACAATTGGAAAAGGTGCATCTAGTATCTAGTATACCACAAGGTTTTATAGAACATCTTTTAACATTACCATCCAACCTCCCATTGACAAGCATCAATTTGTCCATCCATCCAGCTTATTTTGGAAGCTTATTACTAACCATTCCCAGTCCATGATGTTATAATGGTTGGGCTTGATGATGAAACCCAAAGTTGTGCAACCCTTGTCCAAATGTCTGACCCCCACAGCTAAGTGCAATCTAATATCCTCTATCTCAAGATTGGCATTCCCATTGTGGATGAAAAAGACTTTGAACCATTCATGCACAAGCT
Organism: Pinus tabuliformis; assembly: GCA_031772625.1. Classification (NCBI taxonomy): domain Eukaryota; kingdom Viridiplantae; phylum Streptophyta; class Pinopsida; order Pinales; family Pinaceae; genus Pinus; species Pinus tabuliformis. The sequence goes on along the minus strand of CM062817.1, from coordinate 406,512,108 downwards.
CAAAGCTCTACCAAATGATGAGATGATGCTATGGATAATAGTCCATTTCACCCAGCAGCCATTGAAGCAGTTGTTGGTGGTGATCTTCTCGACCTCGTTCGTGTTTCTATTGTGTTGGTTATATTCCCATGCCTACTCCTTGTGGCAGGTAACTATCACGACCACTCCCTCCTATTGATGGCAAGTTGATCTCATGACTTAATGCATGCTTCCCGCAAGGCAGGAGCTAAGGTAGTTGGGCCTCCAAATAGTACGTCGTTTATGAACATTAAGTGTGTAATGGTAATCGTTTTTGACACTTTAATACTTGAGATTTCCCCCACCACTTTTGCATCCCTTTTTTGTTGCGACTGTCAATTACCATAAGGAACAACATAGGCAAGAGGGCACACTCCTGCCTCAATCTCCTGTAGGCTGAGAAGAATTTGGATGGAATTCCATCTACAATTACTTCAAAATTCGTGTTCATAATGCACACCATAATCCACCCAATGATCGGAATGGACAAAACCACTTTGATCATTATCAATTTGAGGTATTCCCAGTCTACAAAGTCATATGCCTTCATCAAATCAACCTTTAGCATACAAGACTTCAGGTTCCTCGATTTGATGGTATTCATAACCTCCTGAGTAATACCAATAACATCATGAATCTACCTTCCCTTGATGAACCTGAACTACTCCTCTGAGATGAATTTAGATAGTGTCGGCTTCAACTGCCTAGTGATCACTTTAGGTATGAGTGTTTACACTATATTGTATAGTGATATGAGCCAAAAATTCAAAAATCGTTGAGGTATTTTCCTCTTTGGAATAAGAGCGATAAAGGTGGCATTAATAACCCTGGGAATAATTCCATTTATCTTTGACTCCTCAATCGTTGCCAATAGGTCAAGTATCATCAGATCCGCAAAATGGATAAACACCTCCACACCCCAGCCGTTCGGTCATGGGCTTTTCTCCTTAGCCGATTTTTTCATAGTGTCTACTAGTTCCTCCATCAAGACTGGTCTGCATAGTAATCATTTATCCTCCCTCAAGAATCACTTCGGCATATGGGAGATAAATGTCGACTATGCCTGGAAGTACAAATCCAGATTCTTGTATTGGTCCTGGAAATGATGCATAGCCTCCACCTCTAATGAAGCTTGTGAGGAGATTATATTTCCATACTTCTTCTGAATTCCTTTGATGAAATTATTGTTCTTCCTGTGATTAAATTGATTATAGAAAATTTCCAAGTTCTTATCGCCCGCTTGTCCCCAAATCGCCCTCCTCTTCATTCGAATGTCCTTCTCCTTCTTCAGTAGAACCTCATGTTTGTTTCCATCCATCTCAATGATTTTATTCTTGTATAATTTTGAGAATTACAGAGGGTCATTGGGGTCATTCATCATTCTGATTGAAACATCTATGTCCCGTATAGCCTTATCTTCTCTTTTTTTCCCTGTAATCCATTCATAGGCTTCCCTTTTCATCCGAGATAGCTTATTTGTAATTAAACTCATGAAGTCCTTTGGTCCTATAAGCATTGGCCACATCCAAACCGAATGAAAAAGTTCAAATTCTTTCATCTGTAGCCACCCCAGATTAAATTTGAAAGGGTAGGTTTTGTTATCAAAACCCCCTCTCTAGGACAACATAATTGGTTTGTGATCCGATATGATGTTTGCGAGAATCAAAGATTCTAGATTTGAAATATGGAGGAACAGTGATTGGCATATTAAGAATCAATTTATCTTTTTTGCAATTCCATCTCCACCTATACATCCATTCCTCCATGTCAGCCCAAATGGATCCAGGACTATATCAGCCATATCTTGATCTCTCATTCATATGTCAAAATATGATAACATTTCTCCAACCCATACCTTGTTCCCCCATATCTCCGTCAACCCCATGGTGAAGTTCAGGTCTGCAACAATAATGTTTGAACTCAATCTGAAAATTCCAGATTTTGTCACTCTATACCAAATTTTTTTGCAACCAGTATATGGAGCATATATGTTTGTGATCCTTATCTGCCCGATCATCCATTTCTTATATCCTGACATGATGATACCTACACACAAATTATATGCCACCAAATCATATATGCTAGGATTCCACATAACTCTAAATCCCTGTGAATGTCCATTTGCATCAGTTGCACATGCAACCCAATGTGGACAGACTGCAAGCATGGCTTCCACTGATTTGACCTGCTCAGAAATGGTTTCTTGAAGAAGTATCATGGAGGGGTTGTGAGACCTAACAAGACCCCTAAGATATATTGGGTGCTCCCAACCCTATGATATTTAGCGAAATGATGGTGATGGGGGAACCCCTATGTCTGGTGTTTCCTCTTTAAGGACCCGTGAACCATGTGCATGAAGTATCATTGCCAAAGGGGACCCCTCCCAATTCTAGATTAGAGGTAGGTGATAATGCAATGTGATTGAAATCCATAATTTTTTTGTAGCGGGTAGCCCTCTTTTTCCTAAGGGTTACATTTCATAGACTAATCCCTCCATCAACAGACTCTTGGTTATGGAAAAAAACATCGCTTGATAGTCACGGGAACCAGAGAATCATCTGAAAGAAAGAGAGCTTCCAGCTTTGGTCTAACAACAATGAATTTGTCGGCGAATTCCCATCCATTTGAGTCGATAGGTGAGAACTACGATCTGCCCCATCTAGTGGAGAAATAACATATACAGGTTTGTCTAGTGGTTTGAGGCCTTCCCCCAGGGCTTCCATCGAATCCAAAATGTTAGATGGGTTCATTGATCCTTCCCTAATGTATCACATTCCAACTCCCACAAAATTCCTAGAGTCAACTAGATATGAACGAGTGTTGAAAACCATTTGATGTGCATTAATAGCATACGATTTATTTACAGGTTCATTCATAAGGGCATAATTACCTAGACCTAGGTCGAAATTGTTGGCATGTGCATCCTTTGATTGCCTAGCTTTTTCCGGATCTGGTCCGTGTGCCGCCTTTGCCCTATCATTCTGACACGACCTTCTGTATTGTGCCAAGCCGGAACCCCTCATATTCCCTCCCCTACTAATCAAAATTGGGAAAGAAGCAACCAGGTGACAAGCATCATGGCATTGAGGCAATGGAAAGGCACACCCAAGTAATCAATGGCAAGGGTGAAGGAAAATCTATGCCATCAGATCTCAAGTTCAGTTGTCAAACCCCGAGCCATCTCCACCTTTGAAATAAGCACCCATGCCATCTTTCTGTCCAACTGCCCGAAAGAACATTCATCTGAGTAGTAATAACTTCCAATTATGTTTGGGATTTCCTTTATAGCTTCCTCATTCCAGAGCTCCAAAGGGAGTCCTCACAACTTTTCCCAAATGTAATGCCAACCTGGTCTCTTTACAAATGGGTCGAAACCCTTCTTCCATATTTAAAAATCAGAAATACCGTACCCTTCACCCATGGCACCTTCAATATCCACCCATCATCCTTTGAATTCAGAAAGTGAAATGCCACCCATCCATTGAAGAGTATACTAATCTTCGATCTATATTTTATAACTCGTAACCATCGATCCTCTGCCCACTGCTTCATCTATTCCCCCGTCATATGGAGATGATGCCACCTTCCCACCAAATCTTTATGCCCGAGTTGCTCAATACTATCTGAGTATGCCCAAACTCCAAAATTTAATGGACTCTCTGCCTTCACTACTTGCAAAGGATGTTTACTCGGTTTCGAAGCATGCTTATCTCCAGAATTACCTTCTCCCTTTCTCAAGCCATCATGCGCTTTCTCAATGTCCTAATCAGACAATTTTTGATATTGTAAAAGGTCAGACATGGCCGCCCATTCAGCGTTGATGGTTGCTCCTATCAATTCCTAGGGGGATGGAGACCCTTCATCTTACATGTCTTCCATCTGGCAGATGAAACATCCTACAACAACAATGTAATAAGTGGTCCCCCAGTAACCGCCTTGTGGGAAGCATGTGCTACCCCAAAAGAGGATCGAGACAGTTCCCCCCTCCTGTAGTAGGTGCCTAATACGAATCCTTTTGCAGCATTTAGTTCCACATCGGATTCATGAAATAGTGAGAGTTGATCTAGACACCCACTTACCTCCAGACAGTAGGAAGGAGAAAATATAAGGGACCGGTACATTTATAGTGAGATCACTGGAGGATTTCTAGATCCCCAATAGTCCTAATGATATAGCTGTTAATGTTACATCTCCCATCCAGTACCACCTAGAAAATTCAACCTGACTTCGATTGATCCCTCAACACCCAGTATAGACCCAGACCCATAGTGCCTACCTAGTCTAGAGCCAAGGAGGTCCAGCGAATGCAGTAAACATTGCGCCAACCCCCCCTGTACGAAGTTTCCTGTCATAACTAATACTGATCATGCACACATGATTAAAAATTGGTTACAACCTGCACCTCTAACATACTCGACATATTTACATAACTCAAACCACACCCATACTACGACACAGTAACTGATACCAAATGCAAGCTACACAATAGGTCTTACTGAATCTCTCACAACAACTCTCATTGCAATAATGCTTATATGGTCTCCCATCCCACCACAAGAACAATACTACCACTGAAATGATATTATGGTGAGAACACTCATGAATATGTTACTATCACAAATAATTAGGCCAATCCTTTGTCAAGCTCAATCAAAGCTTCCTAGTAGCCCGTTTTCTTGCAGGTTCTCATCTCAGAACAATATTTGTTCTATTGCACTCCTATCTACCAAAGAACGAGCCTCTTACCAGAAGCAAAATGGTGTCTAGATTGTCGCTAGTATTTCATCACCTTCCAAATCCCCCAGTGAAGCCTCCTTCATGCCATTTCAACAATCCATGCACCAAACTTTGTGGTTTACCATCACATTCAACTCATTTCTTTCACATACCATGTTCTATTGTTGCAAAATCAAAACAAAGTGAAGCAACATGTGGTCTGGGTCTCACTGTTAAAGGTTTGAATGTTGTAATGCCATGCAGAATTCTTGAGGATAAAGTCTTGGCTTTGGCAGGGTTTTAGATGATGTGAAGTAGTAGATGTGGGTTTCAATATTTTCTAAACTTGAAACCATGGTTCAGTTGTCTGAATTTTATTCCAGGTTAGTATTGTGACTAAGAACCATTGTTTGGGTAGTGGAAGACACACGCGAAAGAAAGAGGGTTCGAATCTGACACTAGTGAAATGGAGCTCTAGCTGTTAGAAAAATCGATCTTCATGTCACACTTCAGATAAGAAAATAGCTACTGATATTCAAATCCCTGTCCCAGTGCATATAGGTTAAATGGAAGACATTATATGTTTTTAAACTCAATGTTTATTTTTATGAATGGTTGTTTGTTGCTAAGCTAATGCACTAAATGATTTAGTGGAGGCGTTATTTTTTTTTCTTCAAAAGTTGTTGACTTGGTCTTGGCTGGTGTCTCAGTTCCTGGAATGTGGATCTTTTCCCTGAGAATAATCCCGAGATATGTGGAAAAAGGAAAATGAGATAGGTACTGAACCTGAGTTTGAAGTACGTGAGAAAACTGGATCCTAGTTCAAAAACATGATATGTGTTTCAAGTGTTTTGCAGCCATAAACAATAAAAAAACATGTAAAATCATCATTTAAAGACATGTTTTCTATGGGTTGACGTGAAGTCGTGAAAGATGATATTTTGTTTTCGACTTTTATTAAATTTTGACTATAAATAATTCTTATTGTATAATTGCCTAGCGTTATTTTCGGAGGGATACATTTAACTTAGGGAGGACAGTGGATTGAAAGAATGAAGTAATTATGGAGAACTTTAATCTTATTTATGGTTAAAGGTGAAAAGTGCATAAAAAATTCAATTATTCAATAACTGTGACAAAACATTGAGTATGACCAATAAACAAGATAATTTTGTTACTCAGTGGAGATTGATTGTTGCTTTACATGTACGTGAGATTTAGGCTAGAGAAAGTTATTTTTGAGAAGTAATTAATTTTTGGTGCCATATTTTATTGGACCAATTGGTTGAAGAGAGTGATAGCAGTGGAAATGAAGTTCTCTTTGAGCTTGATCATTAGTCAGAAAATGATCAGAGAAATGAAGTGATTTCTATTATAAGAGCATGGGAAGAGATTACACACAATAAACACAAAATTGATTTGGGTTACAACAAGGATATTTTGGATGTATCTTTTCACATTCTAGATTTTGCTAAACTTATACAATTCCAAAGTGCTAGATTTTTGGATGGTGTTGTTCCAGAACAAGTTGATAAATGACAATAGTGTAATAGAGTTGGACATGTGAAAGTATAAAGATCAGCGTTTTGGTCTTCACTCATATGAACATTGTGGAAAGGAAAATCATCATACAAATAAAAACATTCATTCTTAAAAAACCATTTCTTGAGAGACATTCAGCTTTTGGCTAAGATGCATTTATGCATTTTGAGCTCTCATTCATGGACTTTGGTACATCCCTTTCGGTTAATGGGGGGAATGTCAGACAACTAATCCTCAGGATAAAGCATGGGTTAGTCTTAGTACTTATTGGAGTACAAGAAGGCATGGAAACTAATTCAATCGTTTCCTATATGTATTAATATGTACGCATTGTACATCTTTGATAAAGATCATTTAATATACATTTTATTTGGTTTCCAGTTCGTGTGTCTAACATAAACAAATAAGGAGAGCTTGGGTAATAGAAAGACCAATAAGTAAAATCTTTATTTTCCCTTTCCTTGGTATTTTTTTCTACTATCGTTTTTCTTTTCCATTTATTTATTTATTCCTCTCTTTTTCTTATTATTTTTGCACCCTTTTCAATAATGTTCAATCATTAATTAATTGTTGAATTATGTTTTCTCGTACTTTTACAACCATAACCATTCACTTGTTTGCATATTTTTCAAATCACACCTCCCCATTGAGAGGTCTTTTGGTCTTCAAAAATTTTGAGGACCAATCTAAATCAATGTCCTATATATGGATTTTTGAAAATGGATATAGCTTTGGCTTATGTCTATAACTTTGGATCTACCTTTGGCACAAGACCTTGGCATTAACTATTTGTTAGGGTTCTAGCTATGGCTTTGGTTTTGGTTTCTGGCTCACTTGTTCTTGCAGTATAAAAGGCTCCTTATTGACCTTCAATTCCAACCAATCTACAAATACGAATTATAATAAACCTTCACTCTCATATCTCTCAAACTTTGGAGATTGTCCATTTAGTATTCAAGGTATCCATTTTTTCGATAACATATTTTACACCCCTTTATATTTTTTTCATTAAATTTGAGCTCCATTTTTTACACCTGCCAATATAAAAACTATTTGCCCCCTATATATCCTCGAATATATTATTCCAAATTTTCCTCAATTTATATCCCCCCATATGAACCCACGTGGTGTGGTATTTCTCCCCTAGTGGAGCCCCCGTGATGTAGACGTTCTTTTGATAATATGTAGTTCAATTTTTTCCATTGTTGAGATTAAAATTGTATTGTATAAGAATTTTTTTATGATACACATGGGCTTGCTGAATTTCTTCCTTGAACTAGGGATCAATTAGAATGGTTCTAGGATTACCATTTCTCAGATGAAGTATGCTAGAGATCTTTTGGCACGATTTCACACAAGTGGCTGCAAGCCAACAACCACACCTTTTTTATTAGGGATAAAGCTTGAGGATGGGAAAGACACACCATTGGTTGATTACACATTGTAATATTAGCTTCTGGGGAATCTTCTTTATCTCATGCACTCCACTCTTGATCTCTCATATGTTGTAAGAGTAGTTTCCCGATACATACAGAAGCCATATGAGTTACACTAGAAAGTTGAAAAGTGCATCTTTGATATGTCAAGGTGGCAACTACCTATGGGACTTATTATGCAGCAAATTATTCTTTAGATCTCATCGGGTTCACAAATTTAGACTGGGTTGGCGACAAGCTTGATCGCATGTCCACCTCCGTCTATGTACTTAGTTTAGGATCCAATCCCATTTGTTGGTAAAGCAAGAAGCGGGTTGCCATTGCTTTATCATCATCAGAGGCCGAGTATAGAGGAGAAGTCAATGTCGCTATTCAAGCCATTTGGCTGAAGCATTTCCTTTCTGATCTTGGTATCATTGTCCATCATCCAAGTGTCATATGGTAAGATAATTAGAGTACACTAAAGTTTTACAAAGATCCAATGCAATGAAAACGAACTAAGAATATCGAGATCCATATTCACTACATCAAAGAATTGATTCACGATGAGGTTGTTGATTTGCATTACTATTCCAATTTTGGCTAGACTGCCAACTTATTCGCGAAGATTTTCATTGAGAAAAAGTTTCACTTTTTGCGAGATCATATTGAGATGAATGACACAAATGCATAACAATTTTCTTTTCTTTTAGTTTTTCATTTTATTTTGAGGGGGGGTTTCCTTCCCCCTAGGTTTTCCCTCTTTCATGTTTCATGCATATTAAATGGGTACCTAAAATGGCCTTGTTGTTGGGACTCATCAATCTCACATCATACTCAACTAAGTTATGCTTAAGGGGGCATGTTGGTGTACATGCACATTAGTTAGCTTTAGTTAGCTTGAGAGCCGGCACTCTTATGTCACACACATTAGTTAGCTTTAGTGTTTGTATATGGTGTACATGCAAATTAAGATAGCATAAATCACACTTAGATTTAGTCAACGTTAGTGCTTGCATGTAGTTAACCTTTGTTATCAACCCAGGAAACACTCCTAGGTTGTATGTCGGAGATGCTCAAGAACATTACAAACTCAACAAAAATGTTGGAATTGTGGTGGATGAATGAAGAAATGCTGCATATTCAAGCCAGATAACCACTTCTACTATGCTTAACCCCAGACATGGGTGAACACCCCCAGACTACAAGGCTTTTAACCACCAATTACTCACAGTTTAATAAATAGGTGATATGGAGAACACTAACCACACCAGCAGATGCACAAGACCCTATGATGGCCGACTGCAACCAATTAAAAGGTCTATAAATCTGTTTTCTAATACACAGACAAGATGATAGCTCAATGGCATTAAACAAACAGAAACCTGTAAACAATTTCAATGATACATGCTAAATCCTAACACAGAGGTGGGATGACAACCCCTCTAATGCCAAACATTAACAACACATGAATAAATGAAAACAGGCACAGCCTGGAACAAAGAAGAAGAAGTGGAGAGTGAGCAATTAACAACAAAAGCAACTTGTATTAGCTGAAAATGAAGCCCAGACGCTACAGGTATCACAGTAGTTACAGTCTCCAAAAGTTGAATCCTACAACAAAATAACATTCATCCCCTCATACATTCTGTTTCTGGGTATATATAGAGGTTGGTTACAAAAAACATCTGCTAGTCTATGCGTGGAGGGGTCATAACTGGCCACCAACCATATTTACAATTAGATATGGGTTTCTGATAAATTCTAATTGTCTGAACGAACAAGTTTGCCATTGTCTGATATTCTGCGATCCTTCTCCAAGTAGGAGGAATGAAATATAAATGATGTCCCATGTTGCGAACTGCTCGAGGCTTTCCTTCTCGTCCTTGGCTGTGCTGTTCTTTAAATGTGGTTGCTGAGATATTACTGTGGAGGTACAGGGTAGCTGATCGCCTTCATTCTTTGGCAACGCAGAGCATTCAAGGGTGGCATGACTATATCGGGACAAAACTCCACCGTTCGATTGTAAGGATCAACAGCGGGGATCATTCTGCAATGGCTATCAGGAGGAAGTGGGAACTACAAATGCGAGCTGTTGGATGAAACGAATGGACGACTGAGATTGGTTTGAAGAAGGTGTGATATGCAATAGCGATCAGATCGCATCGTAACATCACATCAGCGGAAGAGAAAGGGCGGAGCCTTAACACATGGGTGCGATATGCGATTTGCAATCGGATCGCATTGCAGAATCGCAATTGGCAGAAGACACAGGGAATAACGGAGGCAGCAGGGCACGGATGCGATTTGCGATAACGATCAGATCACATCGTAACATCGCGTCGGAAGAAGTCAAGGGAATAGAATGATGCAGCGGGCATGGATGCGATTTGCGATTAGATCGCATCGTAAGGGGAAAAACAGAGGCGACACGGTGAAAGGGAGTTTAAGGTTTACACATAATTTTGAATGAAAATAGGGACAGTGGGAGATTAAGAGGGTGTGAAGAAACTGAGGGAGAAGGATGAAAACGACCACTGCGAGCACCTTTCTCAGCACAAACCAACCATCAGTCCTGAATTTGACCTTTAAGCACTGAAGTTTATAGCAGAGCTAACACTGGCTCCTTCTGGGGATGAGATCCTCCCTGTAAGGTCTCAAGAACCTGCAGATCAATGCCTTCCTGCAAAATCAACTTAAAAACTTTGCCTAGTATCCATTGGGCATGGAGTCAAATTAAGTCTACATTAAAAGAACACAGTTATACTATTAATGCGGGAAACCTGAATCTTCAAAATTGCCCATTTTCTAGGCCATCAAAACTGTTTCTGCTGCTCTCAGTCAGTCGCTTCATCATAAAATAGCAAAACTGGATTTATTTGATCCTCTACCTCAAAATGTCTGGGGCATTTGAGCTTGATAGGTAAACATGGATCAATTTTTATCTCCCTTCTGTATGCTCTCTTCTTTGGATGCTCTTCACAGGAGCCATTGTATAGCTACTGAATAATCATGATTGTTGTGTACTTGTCTGTGTCTTTTGTAGTCTACACAACTAATATCAGAGATGCACCATTGTATTCTTGTGCAAGGGACACAGAGACATTTTCTGCTCCTTCATCTTTCTTTGAACAGTCCACATCCAAGGAGGAGTCCCAAAACTGTACATCCTCTTCCTCTGTCATCTGATAAGCTACCTCCTCAGTCTGTGTGGAGGCCATGTGAGCAAGTTTTAGAATATCAAGACTGAGATGATCAGTTTCAGCCTTGAGAATTGAATTTTGTTCTGCCTCACTGTTCAAGGGGCAACCTGGAGGGATTGTCATTTGATCAGAAATAGAAACATAAGATGATGGGGAGATTCTTTCTCCCTTACTGATCACTGGGCTGGGGATAAAAGCAGGCTGATGCATTCGCAGATCTGCATAATCAATGGAAGCTCGTCTAGCTTCGGGCTCAGACTCTTCAAGGATGAAGGGATCTGCTGCTAGCTGCTCCCGCTGATAAGCTTGTTGTTCTGCAGCTACAACAAACTCATGAGCAGTGCCAATGGATAATGCTTTTTCATAAGCAGCCCTAGTTAGAAAAGGAGCACCTTCCAAACCACGGACCTCCTCCTCTTCTTCAGATAGCTCTTCTTCCAGGACTATATTCTATAAAGGGGCTTTACCCCATTATCTTCATTTGTAACTTTATTTCTTTGCAAATTCTACACATGTTCATGTGCTCCTCTATATGGATTTGGAGTTGAAAAAGAAAAGTCACAAGGAGCTCCTGCTTCTTCAGAATACTGCTCAGCTTTTAATTTGGAAACTTTAGAGGCTAATGCCTGTATCATCCTAGCCAATATGTCGATCTCAGGATTTGAGGATGACGAGGATTCACCTCCCTGTCTTCTCCTTTCATCATCACCTTCGAGTCTGTCTGTAGCAGTGATGTTTGCTTCTACCTCAAAGGCTACATCTTGCATATCAGCCAAAGAAGTACATCCTATTTCTCTTAACAGCAGGCAGAACTAAGAATCAAAGGCATTGGCATAAGTAATCATAGCAGAAGTAGGGGTGGGTTTGACTTCAGCTGGCATTCTGCTATACATATGATTGAATCTGATGTTGAACTCAAACAGTAGCTCACTATCTTCTCTCTGCAAGTTCCCAAATTCAGTATGATAAACGAGCAGATCATTATTATGCCCCCAATGATTTAAGAACACATCATCTAGGGCCTCAATATCTGCAATAGACCTAGGGGCTAAATCTCTAAACCATTTTCTAGCTTCTCCCTCTATGCTTTGGATGAAAACCCTCATCTAGACATCCTCTTCATTGATATCCAGGTTATGAGCATAGTTATAAAAAGATTCAAGGTGCTCTTCAGCTGTTACTCCTTCTACACCAGTAAACTTATGCATAAATTCTTGATAATCTCCTGCAGGCATGGCATTCAAAGGGATAGGCAAGACCAGGGGTCCATACCTAGCAGCAACTATTCTTTCTATCTTTGTAAGGGCTTGCTGACCTGCCATGACTAAGGTATACGAAAGGGATACTGGTGGACTGAGTGGAATGAATCAATGAAAAGAATGACAGAAATAGAGGAATATGATGGACAACATGGATGCTTCTTTCAACTGAGGTATGAAAGGGAAATGAATGACTAAGGAGCAGAAAGAATCTTTGAAGGTGACATTCACTAACAGCGATACATGGAACTTTTAAGGCTTACCTGATCCTGGTGCTCCTTATTGCGATATTTCCTTCTACTGAACGATCTTCTCACGATCAGGAAATGGTTTAGCTAGTGATTTCTAAAGATTTCTCCAAGCATGCCTGACCAACTGAGCCAGAACTGCAACGTGGAGCTGCCAATGGTTGGTCTTCCTCCAGTGGAGTCGCCAGATAGATGATTACAACCAGAATATGTGCCCAGACCTTGTCTATCATCAAAATATGGAACTTTGTCATTCTCTCAGGGAAGCTGAGCTTCGATTCTCCTCTCCCCGACAACGACGCCAATTAATGTTATCACCCCAAGAAACTCTCATAGGTTGTATGTTGGAGATGATCGGGAATATTACAAACTCAACAAAAATGTTGGAATTATGGTGGATGAATGAAGAAATGATGCATATTCAAGCCAAATATCCACTTCTACTATGCTTAACCCCAGACATGGGTGAACACCCCCAGACTACAAGGCTTTTAACCACCAATTACTCACAGTTTAAGAAATAGGTGATATGGAGAACACTGACCACACCAGCAGATGCACAGGACCCTATGATGGCCAATTGCAACTAGTTAAAGGGTCTGTAAATCTGTTTTCTAATACACAGACAGGATGACAGCTCAATGGCATTAAACAAATAGAAACTTGCAAACAATTTCAATGATACATGCTAAATCCTAACACAGAGGTGGGATGACAGCCCCTCTAATGCTAAACATTAACAACACATGAATAAATGAAAACGAGCACAACCTGGAACAAAGAAGAAGAAGTGGAGAGTGAGCAATTAACAACAAAAGAAGCTTGTATTAGCTGAAAATGAAGACCAGACGCTGCAGGTATCACAGTAGTTATAGTCTCCAGAAGTTGAAGCCTACAACAAAATAACATTCATCCCCTCATACATTCTATTTCTGGATATATATAGAGGCTGGTTACAAAAAATATCTGCTAGGCTATGTGTGGAGGGGTCATAACTGGCCACAAACCATATTTACAATTAGATATGGGTTTCTGATAAATTCTGATTTTTTTAATGAACAAGTTTTCCATTGTTTGATATTCTGCGGTCCTACTCTGAGCAGGAGGAATGAAATATAAATGAAGTCCCATGCTCTGAACTAGTCGAGGTTGTCCTTCTCGTCCTTGGCTGTGTTTTTCTTTAAATGTGGTTGATGAGATATTACTGTGTAGGTACAGGGTAACTGATCGCCTTCGTTCTTCGGCAGCGTAGAGCATTCAAGGGTGGCATGACTATATCGGGACAAAACTCCACCGTTCGATTGCAAGGATCAATAGTGGGGATCATTCTACAATGGCTATCGGGAGGAAGTGGGAACTACAAATGCGAGCCGTTGGATGAAACGAATGGACGACTGAGATTGGTTTGAAGAAGGTGCGATATGTGATAGCGATCAGATCGCATCGCAACATCGCATCGGTGAAAGAGAAAGGGCAGAGCCTTAACACATGGGTGCGATATGCGATTTGCGATCGGATCGCATCGCGGAATCGCAATCGGCAGAAGACACAAGGCATAACGGAGGCAGCGGGGCACGGATGCGATTTGCGATAGCGATCAGATCGCATCGCAACATCACGTCAGAAGAAGTCAAGGGAACAGAATGATGCAGCGGGCACGGATGCGATTTGCGATAGCGATTAGATCACATCGCAACATCACATCAGAAGAAGTCAAGGGAATAGAATGATGCAGCGGGCATGGATGCGATTTGCGATTAGATCGCATCGCAAGGGGAAAAATAGAGGCAACGTGGTGAAAGGGAGTTTAAGGTTTACATAGAATTTTGAATGAAAATAGGGACAACGGGAGACTAAGAGGGTGTGAAGAAACCGAAGGAGAAGGATGAAAACTACCGCTGCGAGCAACTTTGTCAGCACAAACCAACCATCAGTCTTGAATTTGACCTTTAAGCACTGAAGTTTATAGCAGAGCTAACAAGCTTAACATAGTTGATTTATGTATTGATGCTCTCATCAATATATAGATATCGAATTCATTCTCTCTTCCAATTTTCCTTTTCAATTCTTTCAAGTTTATGCAATTATTCATCAGCTAGGTTCTTACCTATGCTCTAATAATTTTATAATAACCCTAAGTTCCGTTGGTTGAGGTTGATGCGTGTACCTTTCATTCTAGCTTTGATGACTCTTGGGATTTGGGAAGAGTATGTGACTATGGTTATCTTGACTTCACTGGGGACTTTGAGAGCCATCCAGATTAACAACAAAATTAGCATTATAGATGAGGTTGTACATGGAGTGACTAGGCTATCACAGGATGGTGAAGTTACATTGCTCAACTTCTGGGAACAACCACGATGAGTACAACAACTTTATTCATTAATAGTGATGTAATGTTACGCGGGACTCATATTTAAAACCCCAGATTGTAAAACTTTGTTAAAATGCATCACAATCTTTGTAATCATGTATGACACTCAATTAAAAACTACAAGTATAGTTAATAATGCTATTGAGCATTTGTTGCATATGCAAACAGGAACGCTATCGAGAGTTTGTTGCATATGCAAATTGAAGAGCGTTTCATAAGCCCTGGGGCCACATAAGAAATTGCCAATAATAGGAAATTTGAAAATGCCAATAGGAGGAAGTTTCATAAGCCTAGACAAATCATGATACTTGACAATTAACAAATGTCCTTGTAAATTTATAAGCAGGTTTATAAATTTCATAATTTAAATGAATATATGATTTAGAAGGTAAGGAATTTAATTGTGAAAATTTCATTCTTGTTAACAACAAGATTATGAGAATATGGTGGCATTTTAAATTTTACACTATTAAATCAAAAGTTGCAGTTAAAATATATATATATATATATATATATATATATATTTTTCATATAAACCAGCATGTTGAAGTAAATATAATAGCAATAAAACGATATACTTATGCTAATTAAATGCATTTTTAATTATAAAATTATTTAATTAGGTTAAACAAATGTCAAACAACATTGTAATTAAAGTGATCCTCATCATACAGTTTCAATACACAAAAATGTAATAAAAATAGGGAAAATGTCATAAGGTTTTCTATATTCAGGTACACGTCTCTGCCTCATATAACTATTTAAGCTCTTGAAGATAAGCATATGTAGACAATGAAGCAACACATAGTAAGACAAGAATAGCATTATAGGATGTTTGGATAGATGTTACAAAAGATTATAAAAACAAAAGTATGGGGTCCTGTAGATTGCTTCGTCACATGCTACTACAGTTCGGGTAAAACAAATGAAACAATATTTGGGTGTATCACACACCTATCAAGTGAAAGTAGGTGGATACTAATAATATCGATGTATTTACACAAAAGTGCACAACAAAGTGTTAGAAAATGAGAACAATACTGCTAGAGAAATATACAAATACATATATCAATAATATTAGGGACATCATGTTTTCTTATTCTAAAAATTTTAGAGGAATGAATTATAAGTCTATATTTCTAAAATTATTTGTAAATTTATGTCATTTGCAAATTTAACTATAAATTATATTGCAAAAAAAGATTATGGGCAAAGCAATATATTATCAAAAACTAGAACTTAAAAACCATCCATTTTAAATTCACTTTATTGTTGAGTCAAATTTATTGAACTACCTTAACACAATACAAAACTAAACGGAGAATTGTAAGATATTTCAAAAATTAAATCATGCTGTTATTTTCAATTATGTCAAAAATCACATCATACTTTTATTTTCAATCTAAAACCTTAAATTATAAAGAGGGAAACTATACTAGATTAGAAAAAGCACTCTAGGAAAAACCAAAAGTGCAAAAACTACCAAAGTAAATTGAATCTCTCATTGAGTCAAATTTAGCTTCACTAGCATAACTTATCAGAAAGTGATATTTTCAAGATGTCCTAATTTATCAGAAAGCGATATTTCTAAGATTACATCATACTGTTAATTTCAATCTAAGATCTTAGTTTCTGAAGGGAGAAACAAGTAGTGGTCAGATTGTGGTTGATTAACATGCCAAGAACTAAGTTCATGGATGGCCTGAGATTGGGTGCAGATCGAGTGAAAAATGTGGCAATCTCCATCATCTTCCTTATTTCATCCTTCTCATTTTTATAATCACTGCTACTTCTCAAATATTTATCAATTATTTCATCTGTTCTTCCATCCTTCACCTTCTTCACAGCCCATGCAATTAGATGTACAAATTCCTAATTGTCCTCCTCTACCATAGGAGTTTTTTCACTTACCATTTCTAATGACACCACTTCGAAGCTATACACGTCTTTCTTCGTCGATGGCTTCACTCCATACCCACATTCTGCACATAACATCAATGTATTAGCATGACATAGAATATGATGATCCGTATGATT
The DNA here is from genome assembly GCA_031772625.1 of Pinus tabuliformis. NCBI lineage: Eukaryota > Viridiplantae > Streptophyta > Pinopsida > Pinales > Pinaceae > Pinus > Pinus tabuliformis. The sequence continues at coordinate 406,495,296 of CM062817.1, read as the reverse complement.
ACATTTCAAAACAAAAATATATGCATGACGATCAAAGAGAAAACGCATGGAGATTTAGTACCGGGAGCAATGTAGCCATGAGCCCCTCCTAGAAGAGAACTTGATTCAGAATCTATTGATGAATTCTTCACTAGCATGGCAAGTCAAAAGTCTGCGATGTGTGCTACATATTCATCATCCAGCAATATGTTGGTAGACTTTATGTCGCAGTGAATTATTGGAGGTTCGCAGGCGTGGTGTAGATATTTGAGTCCCTCTGCCATGCCCACTGCAATGTTATACTGACTCCTCCTGTCCAGCCTCTGATTAGGATGTTTCGATGCTCCGACCAGATATTCCCACAATGATCCATTGACAATGTAGTCACACAAAAGAACTATTACCTCCTTCATTCCATCATGCTCTGTTATTAGGTCCAAATGACGTAGGATGTTTTAGTGACGAGCGTATTTCAATGATTCAATCTCGTGCATGAGACTGCGATATTGAATATTGTCATGATGATGATTTGCTAGTTTTAAGCATTTGGCAGCAAGGATTCTGTCTTGTCCTGGAGTCATCACCCCGTAGACAATTTCAGATGTGTCAGACCCAATGATGTAATCATCATTGATGTGGAACCACATTTTGTTTCCCATTTGAAATTGATGCTCGACTCATTGTTTGTCATGTCGAGCCTTGTACAGGGCTTGACGTTTCTCCAACTTCTCCTGTACTACTTAGTGAATCAACTGGATTTGCTGAATGAACCACTACTCTTTTTCCCTTTCATAACATCCACTAGAGTCATCTTCCTTTCCAAAGACCATATCAAAAGGGTCTTTTGGCAGGTAGCAAAAACATGTCTCAAATGGTGAATGACGCGTAGATTAGTGCACTGCTCGATTGTAGGAATGTTGCACATATGGAAGATGCTCATCCCACAACTTAGGATGTTTCCCACAATAGCCTCACAACAAGTGTACGACAGTGCGGTTGACAACCTCTGTCTGTCCATCAGTCTGTGGATGGAATGTCGTGCTTCTTGTCAACTTGGTGTCCATCATCTTCCACAAGCTGGTCCAAAACTCTTCGAGAATGCAAGAGTGCCGATCTGACGCAGTCGATGTGGGAAACCCAAAATCGACCCAAACATTATGAAAGAAAAGATAAGCAGTCCGCTCTATAGTGATCTGATTTTTACAAGTCATTAAAATACACATCTTACTAAAATGGTCAACGACAACATACAAGTAGTCGTAACCTTTTCTAGACAAAGGCAAACTTCCTAAAAAATCCATCAACACACTTTCCCATAGATGACTCAGAATAGGGAGTGGTGTGTAGAGGTTTAGTTTTCTATTAGAGGACTTTGAAATAGAACACATCACACATCCCTTTACATAGCGAGTCACAATGTTATTCATATGAGGAAAAAAACAAAATCATTGTACATGAAACAATTTTTTCAACACCAAAATGACTAGAGACAAGGGAGGTGTGGGCCTCCTAGATTACATGTACCCTTTCTCCTGTGGGTATGCACAATTTGCCAAGGTGATACAACAGTTTCCCCTAGAAGTGATTGTTTTCCATGTGTGAACCATGGGTTAGTTTTGCATAAATCTCTGTAAAGTCATCATCATTAGCATATTGTTCAGCATAAGTTTCAAAATATAACGAAGCATTATGCAAAATAATAGAAGCAAAAATAGGAGGGGAGATAGCATATTGACCACTTTATTGCTAGTTCCCTTCTTATACTTTATTACCAGATGAAACTGCTGAAGAAAACTCATCCACCTATAATGACGAGATTGTTGCAACTTGGTTTATGACTGAAGATACTGCAAGGGCTAATGATCCATATGGATGATGGTCTCCTTGTCGATCAGGTAATGTTTCCATTTTTTCACACTCTGGACCAAGGCATATAACTCCTTGTCATAAGTGGGATAGTTTATCACAGCCTGAGAGAACTTCTCTAAATGGTAACATATCTGATTCTTTTGCCACATCAGTACATCTCCCATTGCATATCTGCTGGCGTCTGTCTCGATCTTGAATGACTATTGGAGATTTGGTAAGGCCAAGACCGGTGCGGTGCTGATCTTTTCTTTCAATGTTTCGAAGGATGTTGAAATATGACAACAAGAATATTCCAATTTAATTTGTCCTTGAATTAAATTGTGAATTAAAATTGAATTTAGTCTTAACAGCTACTTGGAAATAATGAATTAATTAATTTTAAATTAATTAGTTGGATAAATTCAAGTTAGAAGCCTTTCTGAAGTCATGCAAGAGTTATTCCTTAAATTAAGGAGATAAGATTGAGTTATTTGAGTTGTAAGTAGTTAACTTAGTTTACTGAGTTAAGTCCAGTTAAATAAGTTCCAAACTGTTTGAGGAACTAATAGTGAGTTAATAGTCAGTTGATGAATTAATGCACTCAACTAGTGCTACTCTAGTTAACTGAAGATTCCCTCATCAAAAACTCGTGCATGTCTATTCTGAGAAAGACCTATTTGAGGTTAATGTTGAAGGACATTGTACTATCATTTGCATGTGTTTTCTCATGGAGAAAACTCATGCATGCAGTCAAGGATTCATCCTTGATGATTGCGCAGTTTTGAAGGCTGGTTTTACAAGGAATAGCGCAAGGACATAGGAGCTTGGAGGGCAGAGAGGAAGGATGGAGAGAAGCCAAGATTACCTCTGAGCATCTGTGAGGATTGTATTGAGAGTTGGCAAGTTGTGAGATCTAAGTTTTTTTATAATTCCTATGTATTTCCACCATGTATGATAATGCAATAGTGTGGGGTTTTATCTGAGACTTTCCCTAAAGTATTTTCATGTGTATTGTGCCATTGATTCTTCTTCTTCTAGTTATATTCTTTAGCTCGATCTTTAAGCTTCCACAAATTGATAGCAGAAGTAGGTTATAGTATTCTGCTTTGATTTATATTGCATTATCGGGTTAACCTATCATAGATTTTATACATGGTATCAGAGCTATGAACATTATACTGAGAAGAGAATTCGAAGTTTGAAGTTGGGGGTTGCAGGTGCAAATCGAATTCATATCATACTTCAAGGTTGGCAAATGGCGTTCTATGGCTTGAGACTCGAGTATGCCTTGGAAGGTAGCTCAAATTACATAGCATGGAAAGATAGAACGGAAGTTGTATTAGAAGACGATGGCTTGAAAAATTCATTGATCAAGGAATCCCAAAGCCAGCTTCAACTAATGCACAAGAGTTGGCTGAGTGGAAGAAGTGTGTGGCAAAGGTGAGATGGATCATCCTTGAGGGATTTTGAGACCATATTGTCTCGAGTCTCCATGGGAAGGATACTCCATTTTCAATGTGGAAGACATTGAAGGACCTCTACCAGAATAGTAGCGACCAGAGGAAATTGGCGCTCAAGGATAAGCTTTGAAGAGTCAAGATGGAGAAGGGCGATACTATTTCCACAAATTTGAACAAGCTCACCACCTATAGAGATGAGCTTGGTAGTGTGGGAATAAATATGGCCGATGATGATATGGTGAGCCTCTTTCTCCTTGCCCTTCCAAAGAGTTGGAATAGATACTAGGACTCTATAAATGGAAGGGAGAAATTGCCAGATTGGGAATGACTGTTTTTGGATCTTATGGGAAGATGTAGAATGGTGATTATGTTTCCAAAAATAGGTTATAATAAAGATTTTGAGTTATATTGACCGAGTTATGTCCATTTTAAATTTTGAGCAGCATTCGAAGTGGGTTCCCTTTGGAGACATGCCCTCCCACCCCAGGCTATGTAGGCACCTACTACTTCATCAAAAGTCAACATCATTGTTATGGGTCAACCGCATAAAATCCTTGTCATCGAAGTCCATTTGCTAGGTCGCACATTGTTAGTATCATAATTGGTCACAACCATTATAGGGTATCTCTATCCTTGGATCTTCATTCATTTAGTTATGGGTCATCCACAAATCCACATTTCATCAATGTCCATTTGCTAGGGCGCACATTGTCAGTATCATAATTGGTCACAAGCATTACACGCTATCTCTATCCTCGGATTTCCGTTCATCATGGTTATGTGTTAACCACATAAAACCGTTCTCTTCAGTGACTCTTCATATTCAACAAAGGTTTCGTAGAAGGGAACTTCACGCAATGGTGACCATTTCTTCTTAAGGAGGGAGGAATGATTTGAATATAAAATGGCATCAACCTATGGTATTCATCCACCCATGGTATTCATCTACCCGTGGTATTCATCCACCCATGTTATTCATCCACCCATGGAATATACCCATGGTATTTATCCACCCATGGTATTGTAAGTGCCATCGACCCATGGTATTTATTCACCCATGGTATTGTGACATCCACCGATGGTATTCATTCACCCATGGAATTTACGCATGGTATTGTAACCGAAAAAAGCTATAAGTAACAAGTTGCATTTCGTAAAAGGACAGATTGTCCACCACAATGTAGTTTTTACTGTTATTCTCCATTTTAATAAAAAAATTAGTTGTGGTCTTATTTACTGTGTTCTCTAATTTTATTTCTTCCATTGCAATTTTTCAGATCTTGGGGGCCTCCTCCCAAGATCTGGATCAACCTGACTCAAACACACATCAAAACCTGCAAGCCACGTTTCATCCAATTTTCAAACTGGACCCATAACCAACAATGTTCTCAAACACTGAATATCAATAACTTTCTGAAAGGAAACATTGATAAAATTGATATGCTCACTGAATTCCAAGATAACAGTCACCCCTATGCAACCAAATCACTCATGTACTATGCCATATCTCATAAACACTAACCAATTTAAACTCTTTGCTCATTAACCAAGCTAGACACTGTCCAATACCAAGTCAAACTCTTTGCCAAAACAATCTATCATCATCAAGCCAGTCAACCCCAAGGGCTGACCCACATTTAATGTAATGTTGTTTGTGTTTAAATGGGTTGGGTCTGTGCCCCAAGGTCCGGCCCACCCAACTCCGCACTGGTTAATGGTGGTTCCGTGGGAGGGACCGAGGGTAGTGGCCTACCCCTCCACTAATATATATCTGTGGATAGGATTAGGGTGGTGAGGTTCATGGCCTGCCACCCTTTTTTTATTTTTTTATTTAAATAAAACAAACTGCAAATTTTTTAAATTTGGGATTTTGACAGAACGAGTCGTTTTAACCAGGGGACAATTTTGCCTGGAATGTAGCTGGATTTGGTCGGATTCCATTTGCCAGAAAAAGTCCAAATTGTGCCTTCATTAATCCTGCCCAGTCATCAAAAAGTCAAACCAACTTTGACTACCTCTATCTCCTTCATTCAGAATCAGATTCGAGTATTGTTCACACATTAGAATCAGGGCGAGGACCACTTAGATCTGATGTCAAGTTAATTGCCTTCTGCCACTTTGAATTTTGAGCTCTTTCCATGCCACTGGTGTCTGGAGATCCACCTAGATCAAATTTCTTCATACTTTTCATTACAATAATATAATTACTAAAATTACTAAATATAAATTTATGCAAACAAGGCTTAACTTTTGACTTTTCTAGGACTAACTTTTTCATACAAACTCAACAACCCTTGACTTGACTGGAACATTAAATCATTATGCATCACTAGCCTTGGATGTTTATACATAGCATGTAATTACTATTTCTAACAATGTGTGCTCATACAATTTTGTTGGGATAGACCGGATGAAACAAAAGCTTTGGTTTATAATAGGTTATGACACATTGCCATTACCATGAATGTGATTATTTTAAACATAACATCGTGCTTTCTGAGGGGAGAAATAATGAGGAGTCAGACTGTAGGCGATTAAACATGTCAAGAACTACGTTCATGGACAACTTGAGATTGGGAGCCGATCGAGTGCAAAACATGGCAATATTAATTATCTTCAATATTTCATCCTTCATGTTGTTATTATAATCACTGCTCCTTCTCAAATCCTTATCAATTATTTCATCCATTCTCCATTCCTTGGCCTTCCTCGTAGCCCATGTAGTTAGATGTACAAATTCCTGATTGTCCTCTTCTACCATAGGAGGTTTTCCGCTTACCATTTCTAACAACACCACTCCGAACCTATACACATCTTGCTTCGTCGATGTCTTCACTCCATACCAACATTCTACACATACAAAACATTAAGATGACATTATGATGATCTCTGCAACTACATTTCATAGAATATGATGATATCTGCAACTACATTTCATATATAACAATAATAAATGCGTCACAATCAAATAGAAATCGCATGGACATGATTTAGTACCGGGAGCAATGTAGCCATGAGTCCCTCCAAAGAGAGAACTTGATTCAGAATATATTGATGAATTCTTCATTAGTCTCGCAAGTCCAAAGTCTGCAATGTGTGCTACATATTCATCATCCTCTGAGATTAAAAACTTCCTCTAACCTCTCTTCATCTAAGATTAAACATTTCCTCTAACCTCTCTTCTTTTGAATTTACCTAATGAACAAAATTTCTTCTTTACTCGTTTTCCTTCTCCTCCATGGATGGCCTACAAACTATCCCATGCCTCCTTTATAGATTCATAGTTCATAATTTTCTCTAATTCTGGATCAAGTATGTTACAAAAGATTTCATTTAAATCCTCACCATTCTTCTTCAATTCTTGACCTGATGGTGGAGTTTTAATATAACCATTATGGACTAAAATCTAAACATTAAATCTGAGAGATATTATCCTAGGATTCATATTTTCTTTCGAATCCTAATAATTATCATCATTAAGTATGAGCATACCTTTATTATCCATAGTTTCTGACTTTCCTTATTCTACTACTAGTTTTCCTTTATCGATAGTTGTAGATATTGCTATAATATTTAATAAATTGCTATTTCTCTAAGACTTTTCTTGAACTAACTTCTTCCTATGAGTCGCCTTCTTCTTGTGCTTCCTTCCTAGGGTCCCAAATCTACTTTCAAGCGATTAAGCTTTACTAGAGAGACTTGCTATGATATCAATTGTTAGAAATACTAAGAGGGGGGTGAATTAGTATTTCATTTCAATTAATTGTCAATTGCACATTGAAATTTTTACACGTGAATTCTCTTTAAGAAACTTGCATGTGTACATGCTTTTAATGAGTAGAAATAACATATATAAGAATTTCCTATTTTCATCAATTTAATCAATCAGTATTTCACTACTTATACATTATGCAGTAACCATGAGCAGTATTCAACATAAGAATATATAAACCATAACACATAATCAACACATCAAGAAATAGGGACATGAGGGTTTTTAGATGGAAACCCAATTTGGGAGAAAACTGCGAGTGTTTCCATCTTTGTCCTTTTTCTTATTATAAAAAATAGTTTACATCTTGTACTAGTGTAGACTCTTACAAGTACATAAGATCACACCTACATGAGGCTACAACCTCCACAAATTCTCCATCTTTGACTAAAAGGAAGCTACTACTCCCTCGTCAAGATTATTGGCTCCTACTAGAAGGAAGCTCCCTCACTGAAGGCTCCAACCTTCAACACCTCTATGGACCACATTTCAAAATATTTCACATTTGATCCACCTATGATCCAAATATAAAATGGCATCAACCCATGGTATTCATCCAGCTGTGTTATTCATCCACCCATGGAATTTACCCATGGTATTGTAAGTGGCATCCACCCATGGTATTGTAAGTGGCATCCAACCATGGTATTCATTCACCCATGGTATTGTGACATCCACCCATGGTATTCTTTCACCCATGGAATTTACTTGTGGTATTGTAACTGAAAAAGGTTATAAGTAACAAGTTGCATTTTGTAAAGGACAGATTATCCACCACAATGTATCTTTTACAGTTATTCTTCGTTTTAATAAAAATTTCCTTTGTGGTTTTATTTACTGTGTGTTCTATCATTTTCATTTTGGCATTAAAAATTTTCAGATCTTGGGGGCCTCCTCCCAAGATCCAGATCCGTGGTATCAGAGTAGGTTATGATTCCATGGGAATGAGGGTTTAATGCATATTTCAGTTTCAATTTTTTGCAACAATATTCAACAAACTTTAGGAACGTGCTGCAACCTCCACAAAGCACTTTCTTGGGCCAAGCAGGAAGAATTTTTCTTTTTTCATTTTTTTGTAGGAATTTTTTTGGGCGAGGAGTTTTCAGATCATATTTGAAACATTTGGTGCAAAATTTGTAAAAATAAATAAATAGATATCTGGATTCCTTGCGGAAAAATATCAAAATTAAAAAAAAAATCGGCCGATTCGGAGTCTGGATGAAGGAGATATCGTTGATTTAAAATCAGTTATGTTGTAGAATTTTTTCTATCGGCAACTGTTGGACGACGACTCTCCTATCATTTTTTGCAATTTTTGTGTAGAATTTTAGAACAATGATTGAAGATCTGAGCTCCTCTTGAAAAATCATCCAATTTAAAAAAAAAGGGTCGAATCGGAAATCGAATGTGGGAGATATCGCTGATTTAGAATTAGTTATTTTTTCAGAACTTTTGTGATGACAAAACAGTTGCAACGCGAATCTGGGCCTCCAGAGTGTCCAGATAAGGATTTCCAATGCATGGGTAGATGCAGAATGGTCATTATGTTTCCAAAAATAGGCTATAATAAAGATTTTGAGTTATATTGATTGATTTATGTCCATTTTAAATCTGGAGCAGCATTCGGAGCGGGTTCCCTTTGAAGATGTGCCCTCCCACCCCAGGCTATGTAGGCACCTGCTACTTAATAAAAAATCAACATCATGGTTATGGGTCAACCACACCAAATCCTTGTCATTGAAGTCCATTTTCTAGGCTGCACACTGTTAGTATCATAATTTGTCACAACCATTACAAGGTATCTCTATCCTCGGATCTTCATTCATCTAGTTATGGGTCATCCAAAAATCTACACTTCATCGATGTCCATTTTATACACTACACATTGTCAGTATCATAGTTCGTCACAAGCATTACACAATATCTCTATCCTCAGATCTTCGTTCATCATGGTTATGTGTTAACCACATAAAACCCTTCTCTTCAGTGGCTCTTCATATTCAACAAAGGCTTCATAGGAGGGAACTTCACGCAATGGGGACCATTGCTTCTTAAGGAGGGAGGAATGATCTGAATATAAAATGGCATCAACCCATGGTATTCATCCACCCATGTTATTCATCCACCCATGGAATTTACCCATGGTATTTATCCACCCATGGTATTGTAAGTGGCATCCACCCATGGTATTCATTCACCCATGGTATTTTCCCATGGTATTGTGACATCCACCCATGGTATTCATTCACCCATGGAATTTACGCGTGGTATTGTAACCGAAAAAAGCTATAAGTAACAAGTCACATTTTGTAAAAGGAAAGATTGTCCACCACAATGTAGCTTTTACAGTTATTCTCCATTTTAATAAAAAAATTCTTTGTGGTTTTATTTACTGTGTGTTCTCTCATTTTCTTTCTTCCATTGCAATTTTTCAGATCTTGGGGGCCTCCTCCCAAGATTTGGATCAACCTGAGTCAAACACACATCAAAACCTGCAAGCCACGTTTCAACCAATTTTCAAATTGGACCCATAACCAACAATGTGCTCAAACACTGAATATCAATAACCCTTCTGAAACCAAACATTGCCAAATAGATATGTTCACTGAATTTCAAGGTATCAATCATCCCTATGCAACCAAATCACTGATATACTAATCCAAATCTCATAAACACTAACCAACTCAAACTCTTTTCTCATCAACCAAGCCAGACACTGTCCAATATCAAGTCAAACTCTTTGCCAAAACAATCTATCATCATCAAGCCAGTCAACTCTAAAGATCTCATTAATTAACTCAATGCAACCATCATGATACTATGAGTTCATTGATCCATAACATCATAAGACCTTTCCATGCAATGCTCGTGAACAAATACCCTCTTACTCATTAAATGTTATGCCAAATTCTAGCTAATCAATAGTCCCAAAATCTGAACTCAAACTCATTTATGTAACCATTATCACACTATGCAATATCATTGTTAGCAACAAACTCAAAATAGCATATTCAATAGGCAACCAAGAGGACCATAGCAGTATCTTCAATAGTGTAATTATTCACATTATTCGAATTGTTGTTTCATCAAGACAAGTTGTGTTTGATGACTAGATGATGATAGATTTGCTTGGAGTTGATTATAATATGAATGAAATTAGAGAGGAAGTTTGTGCACAATCTTTTAGTGAAAAAATTCTTGTAGTGTCCAACCTTTTATTCAATAGTCAGCAATTCTAAAAATTAATCATGGGCATGTCCACTCTCCTCCACAAACTAATTTGCAATTTATTGAAGAGGTAATAACTCCTATGTTTGTAACTCCATAATAAAGAGGTCAAGAGTGCCAAAATGCAGGTCCATTGTGTGCTAAAGAAATCTTAAATGTAATTAGATGGATGAAAATAATCTACCATTATATTGAGGCAAGTTATCCAATTGAGTTATTCATTATCAATCATACAAAACCATTAAACTATATTCCAACTCAAAATCTATTGTAACAAAATATCAATTATTTTTGTCTTGGTTAAAATCTAGGCGTATCATTATTGTTAGGAAAAGTTTAGGTCTTGAAGTAATTAAATTTTTCATAAAAAAATAATCATAGTGTTAAAAGCCTTGTGAATGTTTTTCATAATATTGGTAAGAAAATCATTTCCAAGACCATAATGCATCCCAATGTGTCTTATCACAATTAATTGTTATCAAGGTCACAAGAAAACATTGTTGGACCACATAAGCATCTCATATCATTAAATGCACTGTGAAAACCCTTGAAATGTCTCTTAATGGATAAGAATGCACTGTGAAAACCCTTGAAATATCTCTTAATGGATAAGATGTCCTTGACACAAGTGGCCAAAAGGATTCAAAGACATGAATTGGTGGACTATCACGTTTTGACATGAAGTTAATTGGATTGCATATGGAGGCAAGTTATCCAATTGAGCTATTCATTATCAATCATACAAAACCATTAAACTATATATTTCATAATATTGGTAAAAAAACTATTTCCAAGAAAATAATCTTCTTATCACAATTAATTGTTATCAAATTCACAAGAAAACCCTTGAAAGTGCTGGCAATATCGTCATACTTTTCATTACAATAATATAAATACCAAACATACTAAATATAAAATTATGCAAACAAGACTTGACTTTTGACTTTTCTGGGACTAACTATTTCATAAACCACACTTGACTTGACTCGAACATTAAATCGTTATGCATCACTAGACTCAGATGTTTGTTTATACATAAAATGTAATTACAATTCTAACAGTGCATGCTGGTACAATTATGTTTGGTGTATAATAGGTTACGACACACTGTCATTACCGTGAATGTGACTGTAGGCGATTAAACATGTCAAGAACTATGTTCATAGACGACCTGAGATTGGGAGCAGATCCAGTGCAAAATGTGGCAATCTCAATTATCTTCAATATCTCATCCTTCATGTTGTTATTATAATCACCGCTCCTTCTCAAATCCTTATCAATTATTTCATCCATTCTCCCTTCCTTGGCCTTCTTCGTAGCCCATGCAGTTAGATGTACAAATTCATGATTGTCCTCTTCTACCACAGGAGGTTTTCCGCTTACCATTTCTAACAACACCACTCCGAAGCTATACACATCTTGCTTCGTCGATGCCTTCACTCCATATCGACATTTTGCACATAACATTAATGTGACATAGAATATGATGATCTCTACGATTACATTTCATAACAAAAATAAATGCGTGACGATCAAAGAGAAAACGCATCGAGATTTAGTACCAGGAGCAATGTAGCCATGAGTCCCGCCTAGAAGAGAACTTGATTCAGAATCTATTGATGAATTCTTCACTAGCCTTGCAAGTCCAAAGTCTGCGATGTGTGCTACATATTCATCATCCATCAATATGTTGGCAGACTTTATGTCGCTGTGAATTATTGGAGGTTCGCAGTCTTGGTGTAGATATTTGAGTCCCTTTGCCACGCCCACTGCAATGTTATCCCGAGTCCTCCAGTCCACCCTCTGATTAGGACGTTTCGATGCTCTGCCCAGATATTCCCACAACGATCCATTGACCATGTAGTCACACAAAAGAACTATTACCTCATTCCTTCCATCATGCTCTGTTATCAGGTCTCGATGATGCAGGATGTTTCTGTGATGGGCGTATTTCAATGATTCGATCTCGTGCCTCAGACTACAATATTGAATATTGTCTTGATGATGATTTGATAAATTTAAGCATTTGTAAGCAAGGATTTTGTCCTGTCCTGGAATGATCACCTTGTAGACCATGCCGGATGTGTCAGAGCCGATGACGTAATCATCATTGAAGTTGTCTGTAGCTTCCACGATATCTCTGTATTTAACTATACCGAGTTGTCCATCTCCTGAAATAATAGTACAGTTGTTGTGTCTATTACTGTTTGGCTTTGACGCTTTTAAAACGTATAGCAGCGCAAGCGTGAGAATAGTTAGGGTCCCAATACAGGCAACGGTAATCCCTGCCACTTCGCCTGAGCTTAATTCTTCCTTTCTACCTGCTACTTCTGAATCCGAACAACTGTTCCTTGCTGGTGGTCCGCAAAGGCTTGGATTACCCTCAAATGCATTTTGCGGGCCTTGTAAAAATGCCCTTAATGAAGGAATGGCCCCTGTGAATAGGTTGAAAGAGAAGTTGAAATGATATAGTCTTACCATATCTGTGAGAGATTGAGGAATATTACCAGACAGGCGGCTATGTGAGAGGGCCAAGGATTCAAGTAACTGCAAATTTCCTATCTGAGAAGGAAGAGATCCAGATAGATTGTTCCAGCTTAGATCCAACCCATATCTGAGACTGGGTGCAAGTTTTCCCATCTCCAAAGGAATGGTCATGCTCAGCTTATTTCTAGCCAGGCATAGTTCGCTTAATTGTCCGCAATACCCCAGGGAACTGGGGATTCTTCCTGTTAATGCGATTACACTCAAGTTTAATGTCAACAGATTTGTAAGATGGACCAAGGCTGCTGGTATGCTTCCTTCCAACCAGTTTCCGCTCAAATCTAAAACCTGCAAATTAATTAAGTTCCCTACTTCTGGGGGAATGGTTCCACTGAGATTATTGCGGCTCAAATTGAGCTATCCCAGATTTCTCAACTCTCCTATCTTCGGAGGAATGGCACCACTTAGATTGTTGTGGGCAAGGAGGAGGCCTGTAAGGTTCTACAACCGTCCAATGGAAGAAGGTATACTTCCATGGATGTTGTTGTAAGAAATCTCAAGTTAATACAAGACCGAGAGCATCGAAATATTACTTGGTATGAATCCCATGAAGAGGTTGTTCTGCAGCCAGACGCGTCGCAGTGAGACGCAGTCTTATAGAAGGCCGGTGATGTTCCCCTCTATTCGGTTATCGTAGATGGCAAGATGATTCAAAGACCCGCCGTTGCATAGTCAAGAGGGAATCGATCCGCTTAATCCGCTTGAACATGAATCAAGTTGTTTCACGTTGGAAAAGCTTCCAAGTCGAGCAGGCAGTGGACCTTTGAACATGTTTTTACTGAGATACAACATTGTCAGATTGGGAAGGAGGCCGATTCCTTCAGGCAAAGTGCCTTCATAATTATTGTAAGATAGATCTAGGGTCTGTAGGTTTGTAAGATTGGTGAAGGACGAGGGGATTGACCCTGACATGTTATTGGAAGAAAAGGACAAGAATGCCAAATTCTTAAGATTACCCATTTCATATGGTATAACCCCACTCAGATTATTGGTAGATGCATCAAATGATTCCAATTTCAGCAGTCTAGTGAAGAAACCTGTGGGGATGGAGCCTGCAAATGATTCTTTGTAAACCCATAAACGTCTTAGATTTTCCAACAGGGCTATTTCCCCTTGTATCGTACCTTCTAAGGAGTTTTTATAAACTGCAATGGTTTCGAGGCTGCTGCAGTTGCCGATAGAAGAAGGGATGGCACCGATCAAATTGTTTTGGTATAGCGTCACCTCTATGAGCATTTTCAGATTCCCAATTTCCCACAGTATCTTTTCTTGCAATCCTACAGTGTCCATGTACAAAATTCGCAGCTGACTGCAATTCCCGATTTGGGCAGTAGAAAGCCACTAAAATAGTTGGAGTATGCGGTGAATGTATCAACATTGGCAAGCTTTCCAATAGACCTAGGAATGATACCAGTGAGATTATTTGTATCCACTGACAGTGTAGTTAGGCTTATTAGATTACCCAGTGCAGGCGAAATAATACCCGATATATTGTTGGTACTGATATTTAGAACTGTAAGAAGGCTACAATTCGTGATATCCGGAGGGATGAAGCCTGTGAAGAAATTGTTGGCGAGATTGAGTTCTCGAAGCTCTGTGCAGTTGGCTAACTGGCTAGGAATCGTGCCGGATAACCTATTGCCCGAAAGGTCAAGCTTCTCCAGGGCGGCAATCTTGGCTACTGCACTGGAAAGACGGCCAGACAGCCCTTTGTATGGTAGGGAAATTGTTGTGACCCGCCTTCCATAACTGCTGCAGCCTACACCTTCCCAGCTACACGGATTGACATCAGAAGAGTTGTCGTTTCTCCAACTTGAAAGAACAGTAGGAGGAACTGCAAAATATGACTTGATTTGTAAAAGGGCCGCTCCATCTGCGAACAGAGCATTAGCGCTGCAAATAAGTGCAGGTAATGGGCCAAAATAATTGACCTGAGAATGAATCACAATAAATGTTAATATTCGTAGACACGGAAGATTGTATCCTTTCATTCTCATCTTGCCTGCTCTGTTGCTTGGATCAAGCAACATCATGAACAATTGGCTATGTGAGTGTCACTAGCTCCTCCTGCCATGAACTATTTATAACTAATTATTTATTTATATGAGAATCGTGATTATTGTTGCAAGTTAATTATTGAAAAAAAGAGTAGACTCCACCAAGTCTTACCTTGATTGCGTTTTTGGCACGGTTGAATGTCACATATAAGTAAGTTTGAAAAGCGACAGGTTTGATTGGTGCACCAACGGGCAACAATAGGTCAAAGTTGATATGTTACGACTTTGCTTGCACCATGCTCGAAAAGTCACTCAAACAAACAAAGGTAGACTAGAGAAATCTAGAACAAACAATGATATCTTTTTGGACGCGTCATGAAATTTTGCATGCAGAACGAATAGTCACACGTAGACTAGAGAAATCGCCCAGCTCAGATCCTTTTATTCCATTTAGTATAAAAAACCTCACAAAGTTGGTGCGAATTTTCTTGCACCAACGGGAAGCAGCAGGTCAGGTCAAAGTTGATATGTTACGACTTTGCTTGCACCATGCTTGAAAAGTTTTGATTGCGTTTTTGGCACGGTTAAATGTCACATGTAAGTAAGTTTCAAAAGCGACAGGTTTGATTGGTGCACCAACGGGTAGCAGCAGGTCAGGTCAAAGTTGATATGTTACGACTTTGCTTGCACCATGCTTGAAAAGTCACTCAAACAAACAAAGGTAGACTACACAAATCGCCCTCCTCATACCCTTTTGGGCGCGTCACCCAGAACAGACAATGATATCTTTTTGGACGCGTCATGAAAGTTTGCGTGCAGAATGAATAGTCACACGTAGACTAGAGAAATCGCCCAGCTCAGATCCTTTTCTTCCACCCCTTAAGCAAGTTTGCATGCACATGAAAAGTCACTCAGAACAGACAAAGGTACACAAGACAAATCGCCCAGCTCAGCTCAGACCCTTTTTGTAAGGTCCTGCAGCTTCGGCCCGAAGTGCGACCGTGGACGAGCGCGCCGGTTGGTGTGCGAAGTGCGGTTGGAAAGAAATGCGACACTTGTGTGACAAGTGGTGCGACGTTCTCTTGAGTATTATGCGACGATATAAGGGAAAGCGTTGGTTTATACATGTGTATGGAGCATGGAACGAGATGTTGGAAGGCCGACTTACAATGGAGGGCAGGCCGACATGAAAATAAGATAATTACAATGGCGTTGGGGCGTTGGGAGGTTGGCTGGGCAAGCCACCACCCCACGTTACATTTGGTATATATGCAAGTGCGTTGAATGGAATTTGAGCATCGAAATTCATTCGATCATGGAGACTTCGCACAAGTGAGTAGTGCGCAGGTTCTAGTGCGCATTTGGAGAAGGAGAAGGTGTAGTTCTCATGCGCCCATCCTTGGGCTAGTCGCACGATAAAACATTGCACTTGGTGTTGGGAAAAGGTGCGCCCGGTGGTCGGGTGAGGCGTGCACGGTGAACGTGTGGCGTCCATTTGTGCTAAGACTTGGCGTGGGTGTCTTGGTGGCTTGGGTGAGCGACCGCCCATCGTGCAAGTGTGCATGAAGGTGAACGAAGGTTGGAACTGGAGGTCATAGAGTTGGGCAGGCAGTACTATGTGCTGTTCACACGATTTGGGTGTTTGTCAAGAGTTGGCAAGTGGGACTGCGTGTGGGCAGGTATACACGGTTTGGGCATTTGCGACCAAACGAAGAGAAAATCGGCGAAGATGTGCGACGAGGTGAACGACGGGTTGGTGAGTCGTGCGGCGACCGTGTAGAGGTGCCGACGAGCTGGGCAACCGAGTTTGCCGAAGTTGGAAATTTGGCTAAGTATAATTTGGGGTTTCCCAAGGACTTAGTCTGTACTTCGTAAAAGTGCAAAATTATACATATATTGATATTCGGGCAGACTCATATTACAAGGAGCTGCCCCTCCCTTTATACTGCTGTGAATTTCTCTTGGTTAATGTTGTTGATAATGAATGTGTATGGGTGTTCATTGGTATAAAGACACATTAATAATACTTGGTAACAAAAATAAAACTAAGTATGGAATGTTAAGGTGTAGTCTACGAACATAAGTATTGGTGAAAAGAAAGTGTTCGGTGGTGCCGCACCTCGCTATAAGCAGTTGAAAGACTACCGCAGGTGTAGGGGCGTGACAGTTGGTATCAGAGCTCGGTTGGAGCTGGTGAGCAGGGTTGCTCGTGAGGAAGTGACAGTGGAAGCGGGTACTTGCAGGTGAAGGAAGCTGGTTTCACATACAAGTGGAACAAGGGCCGGTTCATGGTTGTAGGGAACTTGGTGAAGCTGGTGAATGGTGAAATGGGTTTGGTAGAGGTGAAGACTAGTGCTTGGGCCAAGCTGAATGACGAGGCATGGAAGGTTTGGAAGTATGCGAAGGGAAGCTCTTGCTTACCTTATACAGGTTGAATAGGATAAAAGAAGAGAACCCCCGGATTCAAAGGGAACTTGAAGTCTTGGAAAAGAATGTTGAAGACAAACTTCTTCAACTTGGTTGGACAATGGAGCAAGATGAAGTTGCAGATTGTGCTGACAAGGAAGAGGAAGCCGTGATGATCGAGGATGTTGCAGATGTGACAAAAATGGAGGATGAGCTTGAAGTCATTCAAGATGGACTAGGATCGTGCAGTTTGCAGACATGGAAGGATGAGGATACTCACATGGAGGAGCCTCATGATGATGATAAAATAAGTATTGATACTTGTGTTTCACTTGAGCATTTGGTAGATGGACCGTATGCAGGGAAGGGCAAAGTCAGTTTTCCGATGCAAGGGAGCATCTTGATGATAAAATAAGTATTGATACTTGTGTTTCACTTGAGCATTTGGTAGATGGACCGTATGCAGGGAAGGGCAAAGTCAGTTTGCCGATGCAAGGGAGCATCTTACCATGGATGTCTATGATGAGACCTTGTATGGAGAAGCAAGGATTGCTGACTGTTGCAGGACTTGTTGGGGTTGTTTGTGACCTTATGGTAGAAGGTACAAAGGCTCGTGGCAAGGGGGGAACATGATGATCGTTGTGGAGGATTGGGTCATGCTTTAGCCATATGGAGAATTGGTTAAGTGCCTGGCATGACTCATGGACAGATTGGAGGGCACACTCTTGAGGTACGATGATGCTTCGGTGGACTTCTCATGGCCGAGACCAAGAGATAGTCTTGGTGGAACCTTTAGTGGGGGAGCTATGGTGGAGAAACTCATGTGATGATGATATGGTTAGGTGACCGAGTTCACTAGACCGAAGATTACAGACTTGGATGAGGATGACCGCTTGTTGTGATGGGTCTACATGGTTGGACTACATGGGCAGCTTAGTCATGGACATCAGGTTGGAGACATGGAGCATGGTAGTCTTATGCAGAGACATTATTCAGGAGCACTTGTAGAGGTGTCACTTATGGGCATCCAATGAGGAGTGCCAAGGCAGGGATGTTGTGCAGATGGATTTGCTGGTGTGACATGGAGATGTTCTACTTATGAGCCGATGGAGAGGTTGTGCACTTATGTACAAAAAGGCCATGGACTTGGATGGAGTTGTGAGTAGACTATGGAGCATTCCTACTACATGGAGAGCTGAGGCATCTTGAAGAGACCTTTGGGACGAGACTTGTATGCTTGCTAAGGTGTTGGTTGGGGATGACTTATGGAGCTCATGATGACATGAGATTGTTGTGACTTTTGGGAACTTCATATATGGTGGACTTGGGGACACCTTGGAGCAATGGAGTTACAACGATGATGATGCCTTGGTGGCAACACTTGGGCATGGGTTGAGCCGAGACTCAACTACTTTTGACACATGAGAGCTGATTGATCTATGATCATGTGCAGCACACGGATAGATGAGACAGGTGTATACTTGTTTCTATGGCAGACTTTAGGGATGACACATTGTAGATATGATAGAGGTTGCTTCATGGACCTGGATGTGGCACACCGAGAGTTGGAGATTAATGAGATGGTCTCTTCATATGGAGGAGATACACATATGGATGATGTTGGGATAGATGTGGTTGATTTCATGTAGCACATTGATACCAAACATCATGGACAGCATGTTGCAGATGAGATGAGGGTTACTTCATGGACCTGAGCATGGCTTACACTTGTATGGAGATGGATTCTTGATTGAGTCGAGGATGTGACAGAATGTTCTGAGAAACAACTGATGGTCACATGAGGATGTGCATTCTCATGGTTTGAGCGTGATAGTTGGACTGATCACACGACTAGTTCAGACATGAGGGTCGACAATGTACAGAGATGTGTTAGCATTTGTTGGAGTATCATGGCAGCAGTTCACATGATGACACATGATGAAGTCGACACGGGATGTTGCAGTGAGCATGTAGCTTGAGATGGAAGGACCAACCTTCCATGATAGGGAGCAGCATGTGGAGATTGTGATAGGGTGATCGATGGTCATGGATTGAGATGATCTCTGATGTATGACATACCAATGAGGTGTATACCTTGGTATGATTATCTTGGTGACAGATGGTTGCTAAGACGAGACATGATGGAGACAGTGGCTCTACATATGTTGCATGGATGTTTGTAGTATGTGGAGGAGTTGACATCATGGATATTGATGATCTTGGTGGAGGGCTACCAGGATGATATGTTGTCGAGGACGAAAACAACTTCAGGTGGAGAAGGATGTAAGGTTCTGCAGCTCGGGCCCGAAGTGCGACCGTGGATGAGCGCGTCGGTTGGTGTGCGAAGTGCGGTTGGAAAGAAATGCGACACTTGCGCGACAAGTGGTGCGACGTTCTCTTGAGTATTATGCGGCGATATAAGGGAGAGTGTTGGTTTATACATGTGTATGGAGCATGGAACGAGATGTTGGAAGGCCGACTTACGATGGAGGGCAAGCCGACATGAAAACAAGATAATTACGATGGCGTTGGGGCGTTGGGAGGTCGGCTGGGCAAGCCACGACCCCACATTACGTTTGGTATATATGCAAGTTCGTTGAATGGCATTTGAGCATCGAAATTCATTCAATCATGGAGACTTCGCACAAGTGAGTAGCGCACAGGTTCTAGTGCGCATTTGGAGAAGGGGAAGGCGCAGTTCTCATGCGCCCATCTTTGGGCTAGTCGCACGATAGAACATTACACTTGGTGTTGGGCGAAGGTGCGGGTGAAGGTGCCTCTGGTGGTGGGTGAGGCGTGCACGGTGAACGTGTGGCGTCCGTTTGTGCTAAGACTTGGCGTGGGTGTCTTGGTGGCTCAGGTGAGTGTCCACCCATTGTGCAAGTGTGCACGAAGGTGAATGAAGGTTGGAACCGAAAGTCGTAGAGTTGGGCAGGTGGTACTACGTGCTGTTCACACGATTTGGGCGTTTGTCAAGAGTTGGCAAGCAGGACTGCATGTGGGCAGGTATACACGGTTTGGGCGTTTGCGACCAAATGAAGAGGGAACCGGTGAAGACGTGCGATGAGTTGAACGACGGGTTGGTGAGTCGTGCGGCGACCGTGAGGAGGTGCCGACGAGCAGGGCAATCGAGTTTGCCAAAGTTGGAAATTTGGCTAAGTATAATTTGGGGTTTCCCAAGGACTTGGTCTGTACTTTGTAAAAGTGGAAAGTTATACATATATTGATATTCGGGCAGACTCATATTACAGGGAGTTGCCCCTCCCTTTATACTGTTGTGCATTTCTCTTGGTTAATGCTGCTGATAATGAATGTGTATGGGTGTTCATTGGTATAAAGACACATTAATAATACTTGGTAACAAAAATAAAACTAAGTATGGAATGTTAAGGCTTAGTCCACGAACATAAGTATTGGTAAAAAGAAAGTGTTCGGTGGTGCCACACCTCGCTATAAGCGGTTGAAAGACTACTGCAGGTGTAGGGGTGTGACGTCGACACCTCAAGCAAATCACTTAGAACAGACAAAGGGGAAGTTATTCAGGACAGAGAAAGGTACAAGTTCTAGTTCCATGCATGATCGAAAATTTCAATCAAATTACGTGTTTGAAGCGTTAAATGTTTGACTTCTAATAATTCTACTTCAAAAGATAGAAATTAACATACTCCATACGTCTCTACAACAAGTTGATCTAGTTCAATGCATGATAGAAAATTTCAATCATATTACGTGTTTGAAGCATTAAACGTTTGACTTTAATAGTTGCCTGGTTCTGAGGGTTCGATGGCTTCACTCCAACTGTGGTTGGCCTTTATGATAACGGGAAATGAAACCTCTCGTGTCAAACTTTGGCTGCGGACAACCATGTCTCCATCTTTCTCCATAATCCCTCGCATGGCCCTGTCATGTCATTTGGATAATTAATTAGGAGTGCCACAATCTCATAAATAAGAGAAATCAAGTTTACTTTACTCTTATCTATCCAGTTTTCTGGATATTCCAAAATTTACAGTTAAATTACCCTCAAATTCTTTTAACTACATACATCTATTTTTTCTTCTAACATCCATTGCTTGTATTGGCATGCCCATCTACTCCATCCATCCCTTGCATGGCAGTTACATATCTGTCGGAGTCTTCTTTTAGCTAGTCACATGTCTAGTTTTTTCTTTTTAGAATGCCCAATATTACGCAATTGCATGGCATCACAAATGATGTTTTGGTTAACTTGCATCGTTAGAAAAGATGTAAACGCTGCCGAGCATTTGAATGTGTTGGAATAGTTATCTCTGTGTCAACGACGACCTAGAACTAATCGCAATAGATTTTGTCTTTTATTTACTCTGTATCTTAACTTAGCACACTACCCTCTTGTTATTAAGGATAGTTCTTTAAAATATAAATTTGATTTAATTAAAAATATAAAAACAGAATAAAAATTGCTAATGGAAGGACTCCATCTTTTTAAGAATTCTAACCACCTCTTTATTTCCATGCACCCAAAAAGAGCTTTATTTCCATTCAACCATGGAAAATAGGAGGCTATCAAGGAAACACTTTTACTGTATTGTTTTCTCAATAAATTTAATGAGTAAGGCATTGTGGAACTAGCAGAAACAAACGAATAAAAAAACTAATTAAATTCCATGAACCAAAAAAAATTGTAGGTAGAGCTTTATTTCCATTCATCAACCATAGAAAAAAAGGAGGCTATGAAGGAAACACTTTTACTGCATTGTTTTCTCAATAAATGTAATGAGTAAGGCATTGTGGAAGTAGTGGAAACAAACGAATAAAAAAACTAATTAAATAATAATTTATAGGTTAAATTCAGAGAAATTTTTAAAAGGAGAGAAATAAAAATTATATGGTGTTTACTGCATGAAGAAGAATTTAAATACATACTCTTGAAACTTAGGTAACTATATATGATAAATTAAATTGAAATTATAATATAAAAAAAATAAAAATTCCTTCACCTAAACAAAAAAACATTTACCCTACATGGTTAGAAAGCAAGAAAATAAACTTTTTGGATTAGAGAGAGAATTTTTAGATTGATTTTAGATAAGTTTGAGTAGTTATTGGAGTCCAAAAAAATCTCTAAATTAATTCAATTGAGTAGTTATTAGAATCTCCTTAAACTCTGAAATCAGTTCAACTGTTTCCTATATATTAATATATACACATTGTACATGTTTAAAAGAGATAATTTAATATACAATTTATTATTTGGTTTCCATTTTGTTTCTCTAACAGTGTTATCAAAACCGCCACAGGTTTTGAGCCACAGATAAATCTGTGGCCTTCTTGTGGGCTCGTTGTTTTGGCTTGCCATGGACGGTGAGCAACTATTTTTTAGTTGCAGAATAGAACCAAACCGTTTTTTTAGTTGCAGAATAGAACGAAGCTTTACCTTTCGTACACACCACTGGAAGCCATTGCCGCTGCAACTATCACAGGAAGTCCACGCGTTGAAGGAGTAGTGTTGCCAGTGGGTTCCCTTCTCACACATAAGAGGACGTGTGACTGTGGGAGACAGTTCCAGTTGATGCAAAAAATTCATTGCAAGTGAAGAGGTTTTCACCCGAGGTACACTGGAGGTGGAGAATTATCTATTTCTTGGAAATTTTATTATCTTCTTCAACTGTTATGGTTGGGAATTATCTATTTCTTGGACATTTTATTATCTTCTTCAACTGTTATGGTTATGGTTATGGACTTTTCGGGAGTCTTCTGAGTTAATTATCACCGTTAAAATTAAATTATGTTAGAGTCAAAATATCACCGTAGAATTGTGTTAATTATCACCGTTAAAATTAAATTATGTTAGAGTCAAAATATCTTGAAAAAATTCGGTGATTTTTCAGGAGTTATAATATATCTTCCCAAATCTACGGTTGGTCGTTGGGAAAAGTTTGCCGTTGGTTGATTTTTCAGGAGTTATAATATATCTTCATACTTCGCTATTATTTTTAATGTTCAGTTCTGTGCGTTGTGTTAAAAGAATGTTTTCGAAAGCTTATGGTTGTTGTGGACTATAAAAAGAAAACAACATGGTTGTGCTATTATCATTCTGTCTAAGCATTCTAGCTTTTGTAATTAGATGCACCGACCTTTATTTGTTTCGAAAATGATAGTGTGATTTACCAAAAGACTGACTGCCTGCATATTGTTGAAAATATAATTTCAACTGCGATCGCCGATATCGCATCGGCAAAGTCGAAGTGGAGGAATTATAAAGAAGCTCTTGTGTTTCCGACGAGCGATCGCCGATATCGCTATCGGCACATCGCTATCGGCAATATCATAGGGTCAAGGTCTTTAACATGAGTAAAGTTGCGATGCGATGGAGCGGACCCGACAACATTATAAATAATTTTTGATAAACTTTCAAGTCAGCGCTCAGGGCTTCCGATATCCTTGTCCACCGTCCGATTTGTTTGGATTCTTTCCGCCGTTGATCACCTGGAGCTGCATACGGACCCACATCAATTCAATGTTTTGCGTGGAGTGAAAGATTTATGGTTGACCGCCGTAGGTAAATGAGTTAATGATTGGTACAAGGTTTTGGTGGGCCTTTTAATGTGAATATGGGCACGTTACGATATATATTTTTTTATATAGTTCGTAGTTTTTTTTAAGTAATGGGCATGTAGCATTTAAAGATAGATATGGTCGTTTTTAATGCAATGTAATACAAGAAGAGTAGCTTGTACTTTTTGTGTGTTGTGTTGACTTTCATTTACATGTATCGCACATGGGAGGAGATAGAATTTTTTTTAAAGCAGCGTAAAAAAAATTGATGGTGCAGTAAAAGGAAATATACACAGCAGTGTGTAAAAAAGATAGAACCAGATGATGTAATTTTTGGTATAGGGAAAAACCATGTGTGGTTTTGCACAGCAGTGCATAAAGGAAATGGTGGAGCGATTTTTGAAAACCTGTGTTATTTTTATTTACAGCAGTAAACTCATGTAAACTTTTATTACAGCAGTAAGTTGTTGTTTTTCACAGCAGTGAATATAAAAGGGATTTTACAGTGGTAAATCTTTGCATCAGGTTTTAATGAATAGAATGTTTTTAATGGTGGTGAAATACTCTGTTTCTTCATGAAATTTTTTTTAAGCTGTCTGTGCACAAAAATCCTGTGGAGGTAAAACAGAGCATTGCCTCTGTGTGCTTGTTTATTTGGTTTTTGGTATTTTCTCCATGTAAAAATACCCAACAGTGGTATCAGAGCAGGACCAGGCTCTTTAAAGAAGTTAAAGACGCTGAAGGGAGAAGGTAGTTGCTGCAGCAAAACCTCTCAGGCAGACAGAAGACTCAGACATCAAAGGATTCAGGTATTTCAAAGTTTTTTTTGTGTTGCTGAAGAAGCAGTGATTTGTTTTAAATACACAGTCAAGGAATGGCCAGCACAAGCACTGGTATGGGTTTGTTTAACACCCAGCTCCCACAGTTTAATGGGAAGAACTATGACTACTGGTCAATAACTATGAGAGCCTGTTTGCCTCTCAAGATTTATGGGAAATAGTTGAAGAAGGTTTTGAAGAAGTAGCAGATGAAAATGAGTTCAATGCACTAACTCAGGGAGAGAAGGATCAGCTAAAGAGCAATAGGAAGAAGGATGCAAAGGCCATTTTATTGTTGCATCTAGCAGTAGACCAGAGTATATTTCCAAGGATAGCAGCAGCTAAAACATCAAATGAAGCATGGAAAACCCTTAAGACAGCCTATCAAGGCATGGAGAGAGTGAAGACAACAAAGCTACAATTGCTGAGAAAGGATTTTGAGAACTTGAACATGAAGGAGTCAGACAACATTGAATCATTCTTCACTCATGTGATTGGTGTAATCACACAAATGAGAACTCATGGAGAAACAATTGAAGATAAAAGAATAGTGGAGAAAATATTGAGGGTCTTACCCTCAAGGTTTGATGCCATAGTCACCACCATTGAAGAGACAAAGGATCTCTCAAACTATTCAGTTGATGAGCTACATGCATCACTGATAACACATGAGCAGAGGTTGAGTAGGAATGAAAACTCATCTCTTGAGCAAGCCTTCAAGACCCAAATGTCCTTTGGAAGAGGAAGAGGTCAAGGAAGAGGAAACCGAAGAGGAAGAGGCAGAAGCCAGAACAGAGGTGGAAGGAACAGCCCATCAAATGCACAAGGAAGAGGCAGCAATCCAAATCAGAACCAAGGTTAGGGCAGCAGTCAACAAGGTGGACAACAACATACTCAAGGGCAAAGGTATGATAAGTCTAATGTTCAATGCTATTATTGCAAAAAGTATGGACATTATGCTAGTGAT
Source organism: Pinus tabuliformis (assembly GCA_031772625.1). NCBI lineage: Eukaryota > Viridiplantae > Streptophyta > Pinopsida > Pinales > Pinaceae > Pinus > Pinus tabuliformis. The sequence goes on along the minus strand of CM062817.1, from coordinate 406,469,740 downwards.
TGTAGAAAGAAACAGCATGATATGAACATCAGACAAAATGCAAATGTTACAAGAGAAAACAACAGTCAAGAAAATGTATTGTTAGCTTGTAACATGGCTGAAACACATAGTGAAGACATATGGTTTTTAGACTCAGGTTGCAGCAACCATATGACAGGGAACATAGCCCTCTTTTCAGCCTTAAATCAGAATTTGAAATCAGAGGTCACACTAGGAACTGATAGTAAAGTGTCTGTTATGGGAAAAGGGGAGGTAAAAATATTTACAAAACAAGGAGAAAGGAAAACCATCGCAGATGTCTACTATGTCCCCGGAATGAGATGTAACCTATTGAGTGTTGGACAGCTTATCCAAAAGGGTTACAATGTTTACTTTGAAAATGATGTGTGCACCATCAAGGACATACCACCCAGCAAAAGATGCATTGCTGAAGTGAAGATGACAAGGAACAGGATGTTCCCTCTCCAGATCAGGGCAGACATGAAGAACAAAAGGGAAATGGCAGCAGTCACCCAAGAGGCCTTCCAAAGCGTGCCAAAGGATGAAAATTGGTTGTGGCACTTGAGATTTGGTCATCTCAATTTTGGAGGTCTAAACTTGTTAAGCAGAAAAGGAATGGTAAGAGGATTGCCATTGATAGAGAAGCCGGACAGCCTTTGTGAAGGTTGTATATTGGGCAAACAACATAGAGAAAGTTTTCCATCAGGGAAAAGCATAAGGGCAAAGGCACCCTTAGAGATTATCCACTCAGATTTGTGTGGACCAATGCAAGCTCCATCATTAGCTGGCAGCCTATATTTCTTGACATTCATTAATGATTTTACAAGAAAGACTTGGATATATTTCCTTAAAAACAAAAGTGAAGTGTTTGAGAAATTCCAAAACTTCAAGGCATTTGTTGAAAACCAAAGCGGGCTGCACATTAAAGTTTTGAGAACTGATAGAGGAGGTGAGTATATCTCCAAGGAATTCCTAAGATTCTGTAGAGAAAATGGAATTCACAAACAATTTACAGCAAGGTACACTCCTCAGCAAAATGGAGTTGCTGAAAAGAAGAACAGGACCATCATGGATATGGCGAGGAGCATGTTGAAGGCAAAGCATTTGCCGAATGAGTATTGGGCTGAAGCTGTACATAGTGCAGTTTATATACTGAACAGGTGTCCTACAAAAGCAGTCTTGAACAAAGTGCCAGAAGAGGCATGGAGTGGGAGAAAGCAAGGAGTCACCCACATGAGAGTTTTTGGGTGTGTGGCCTATGCACACATTCCGAATCAGCTAAGGAGGAAGTTGGACAACAAAGGGGAGAAATGCATCTTCATTGGATACAGTGATGAATCCAAAGCCTACAGGCTGTACATTCCATCTACCAAGAAGTTCTTTGTCAGCAGGGATGTTCAATTCATTGAGGAAGAAGCTTGGGATGGAAGCATAGAGAAAACAGTGAATGTCAAAAACCGTTTGTCTCATGATGAAGATGAAGAGGAAGTGGCTGAAATGCATCCCCAAACAGCAGTCCAAACACAAGGACAGCAAGGGACACCATTGAGGACAACACAAGGACAGCAAGGTACACCATTGAGGATCAATGAGAGTGCTTCTCCAAGCACACCACAAGGAGGAAATTCAAGTGCATCTTCAAGCACTTGCACACCAAGTGAAAGAGGTAAGAAATTTAGAAATCTAAGTGAAATTTATGAAGAAGGAATGAATTCCTTATTTGCCTTGTACTGTCATGTTGATGATCCTATTCATTTCGAAGATGCAATCAAAGATAGTAAATGGATAGAAGCTATGGAAGAGGAGATGAATGCCATAGAGAGAAACAAAACATGGGATTTGGTTGAGTTACCAAAAGGCAAAGAAGTCATTGGTGTGAAATGGGTTTATAAGACCAAGAGCAATGCTGAAGGCAAGATAGAAAGGCACAAGGCAAGGCTGGTTGTCAAAGGGTACAAGCAGCAGTACGGGAGAGATTATGAGGAGACTTTCGCCCCGGTTGCAAGAATGGAAACCGTGAGAGTAGTGCTGTCCATAGCAGCTCAAAACAAATGGAAAGTCTACCAAATGGATGTGAAATCAGCATTCCTAAATGGAGTGTTAATGGAAGAGGTCTATGTGGAACAGCCTCTCGGATATGAGAAGAAAGGTGAAGAGCACAAAGTGTGCAAATTGAAGAAAGCTCTTTATGGGCTGAAGCAAGCACCAAGAGCATGGTACAGTAGGATAGATTCATATCTATTAGATAATGAATTTGACAAATGTGAAGGAGAACCCACAGTCTACATCAAAGAAAAGGATGGTAAAATTTTAATTGTTGTCTTGTATGTTGATGATGTGATTTTCACAGGTAATGATGATCAGCTCATTAAGAATTTTAAATCAGTCATGAAGGATGAATTTGAAATGACTGATATGGGTTTCTTGAGATACTTCTTAGGCATAGAAGTAGAGCAAAATGAAAAAGGAATTTTCATATCTCAAGCAAAATATGTAAATCAAGTTTTGGGCAGATTTAAGATGGAAGAATGCAAGGCAGCAATCACTCCCACAGTGATGGGATTAAAGCTCAGAAGAGAGGACAGCAGCAAGGATTTTGATCCTAGCTTGTATAAAAGTATTGTTGGCAGCCTTATGTATTTAACAGCAACTAGGCCTGATTTAATGTATGCTGTTAGTTTAATTTCCAGGTTCATGGAGAGGCCAAAGGAGGCACATTGGTAGGCAGCGAAGAGAATTTTGAGGTATGTCAAAGGTACCAAAATGTTTGGCATATTATATAGTGCCTCAGAAAGTTCAGATTTAATTGGTTACACTGATAGCGATTGGGCTGGAAGTGTAGATGATCGGAAGAGCACTTCCGGTTATGTTTTTCATATGGGTTCAAGAGCCATTTCATGGGCTTCTAAGAAACAGTCCATTGTAGCATTGTCTACAGCAGAGGCTGAATATGTGGCAGCTACAGCAGCGGCATGTCAAGCAGTGTGGATGAGAAGAATGTTGAGAAGCTTAGGTCAAGAGCAGGCAAAAGCGACAGTGATATTTTGTGACAATAGCTCAGCTATTGCGTTGTCAAAGAATTCAGTGTTTCACAAGAGAACGAAGCACATTGATACAAGGTTTCACTACATCAGAGAATTGGTGAACAATGGAGAAATTGTCCTAGAACACTGCAGGACTCAAGAACAGGTTGCGGACATCTTGACAAAGCCGCTGGATCAGAAAAGCTTTGAATTTTTGAGGAAGTGTTTGGGTATGATTGAATGCCCGACAGTTGAAATTAAAGGGGAGTGTTGAAAATATAATTTCAACTGCGATCGCCGATATCGCATCGGCAAAGTCGAAGTGGAGGAATTATAAAGAAGCTCTTGTGTTTCCGACGAGCGATCGCCGATATCGCTATCGGCACATCGCTATCGGCAATATCATAGGGTCAAGGTCTTTAACATGAGTAAAGTTGCGATGCAATGGAGCGGACCCGACAACATTATAAATAATTTTTGATAAACTTTCAAGTCAGCGCTCAGGGCTTCCGATATCCTTGTCCACCGTCCGATTTGTTTGGATTCTTTCCGCCGTTGATCACCTGGAGCTGCATACGGACCCACATCAATTCAATGTTTTGCGTGGAGTGAAAGATTTATGGTTGACCGCCATAGGTAAATGAGTTAATGATTGGTACAAGGTTTTGGTGGGCCTTTTAATGTGAATATGGGCACGTTACGATATATATTTTTTTATATAGTTCGTAGTTTTTTTTAAGTAATAGGCATGTAGCATTTAAAGATAGATATGGTCGTTTTTAATGCAATGTAATACAAGAAGAGTAGCTTGTACTTTTTGTGTGTTGTGTTGACTTTCATTTACATGTATCACACATGGGAGGAGATAGAATTTTTTTTAAAGCAGCGTAAAAAAAATTGATGGTGCAGTAAAAAGAAATATACACAGTAGTGTGTAAAAAAGATAGAACCAGATGATGTAATTTTTGGTATAGGGAAAAACCATGTGTGGTATTGCACAGCAGTGCATAAAGGAAATGGTGGAGCGATTTTTGAAAACCTGTGTTATTTTTATTTACAGCAGTAAACTTATGTAAACTTTTATTACAGCAGTAAGTTGTTGTTTTTCACAGCAGTGAATATAAAAGGGATTTTACAGTGGTAAATCTTTGCATCAGGTTTTAATGAATAGAATGTTTTAATGGTGGTGAAATACTCTGTTTCTTCATGAAATTTTTTTTTAAGCTGTCTGTGCACAAAAATCCTGTGGAGGTAAAACAGAGCATTGCCTCTGTGTGCTTGTTTATTTGGTTTTTGGTATTTTCTCCATGTAAAAATACCCAACACATATCTGTAGACTGAAGCTGCGAACTCCGCCAAACTATGGTCGATCTGGTGAATGCAACACTACACTTGTGTATTTATTGGATTATGGAGAACTTAATCGTTGCGGCTGTTAGGGACGGAGCATAATTAAAAAAAAAAAAATAGTTCTTTATGTCTGGTTGTATGGACCATTGAGAGTAGTAAGAAAAGACTACAGATTGGCACAGACCATGTTTTTTGTTTTTTGTGTTTTTTTTTTTAAATAAAAGCTTCTTAATTAATATTAAATAGATAGTACATGAGTAATGTATCTTGATTATAGCCTGAGTCATGTATCTTGATTACAGCGTGCTTCTTTAGCATACATTACTTTCAAACAAACAGTGATCTGTGCTTTTTCTATTAACTATATCTTTTAGTTCTATGTACGTAAGTGCTTTAGTTCACTATTTGTCTGTCTTAGTCCATATATTATTTAATGATAAAAAAGAAAACACTAAAAAAAAGTCCCATGTGTCTTTCATTACTCAACATTGTCTTTTAACTCTTGGCGAAATTGATACTTTATTCATTTGTCTTAAAACTTACCAGGTTCTTTCCCAATACCTCTTTTGGATAGTAAATATGCATCCAGAAATATGCATCCAGTCGAGTTCTGTAGATGTGATCGATGTTGATGTGTCGGTATATGCTTACCATCAATGTCGGTGTGTTGGTATATGCTTACCGTCATCTTCATGCGTTTCATCTAATTATTCAAGGTCTCAGGGTTGAATTTATTTTGTCCCTTTGTCTAGTTGATAATGCCTTTTTCCTTTTGCATCCCCATAGACATGTAGGCTCTCCAATCCCAAATATTTTTATGCTATCAACACTCCCCATATGTTTGCCTTACTATTAGTGCCTTGTCCCTCTTCTCACCAAAAGTGATAGCTTTATCCTGGCTCAGTGACTATGTAAACCCCACATCCACATTTCCTCCCACAGCAAGCACCATCTAAGAAGAAACCCATTGGGAGTGTATGCAATATGTTTTTCCAAATAATTCTTATTTGCTTTCTTGCAATTTGAGTTGGTCCTAGCTCATTTGCTTTCTTTCAATTTGAGTTGGTCCTAGCTCCAAGAAATAGGCAACAATTTTGATTAAGTCCTCCCTTACTATCGGTTCCTGTTCTAAAAAAGGAGTGCATTTCTGCTTCGCCAGATGATCCATATGAGATATAAAGGGAGAAAATGAAATTTATCATGAGATTTAATTCACTTCCATACGCAGCTTCTTAATGTAGTGAAATGTTTCCTTGGCATGATGCCTAAGGTGTCCAATACCCCTTCCCAAACAACCATCGCATATGGGCAATGCAGAAATAAAGGTGTATTATCCTCACTACTTTTCTTACAAAGGAGGCATATCCCTGGCCCTATGTGTCCTCTTTTAAGTAAATTATTACATGTTAGTACTATGTCCTTAATAGCCAACGAGCTGAAACACTTGATTTTGTTGGGGATATTCACTTTCCAAATTTTTTGAATCCAAGAATTCCCATGTTGTCCCAATGCTTCCTTAGGGATTCCATTGTATATCTTTTCTACCAAAGGTTTCCCCTTTTTCATGCCCCCCCCATGACAAATGATAATTCTGATCATTTAGAGAGATGTCTGCATTTCTCAGGTTGGTGATATAATCTTCCCATTCACCCACATACCCCTTTGATAGTTGAATGCCTCTAGCAATTTTCCAAGATTGGTGGGCTATGCACAATGCATCAAACTTACAAATATTATTTAGGTAGTTTAGCTCTCTGTTTTTTAGGAGATTAAGAATTCCATATGATAGAGTGTGGTTCCCTCCCATACCTTTAATAGCATCTAGTCTAATCTTGATGACTCTCCCATCTCCAACCTCCTACCGAACCAATCCCATCATCCACTGGATGGTTTTCATACTCCTCCAAATGTATGATGAATTAGTCTTTCTCTTGGCCCCTCCAAAATCCAAGCAATGAAAGACTGTCCATACATGTACTTTTTAGTGATGATATTTGACCATATGCTTGATCCAGATACTGCCCTCCATATGTTCTTTATGATCAGGGCACTATTGAAGGTGGGTGGATAAATAATGCCCCATCCCCCTTCCTCAATGGGTCTAGCAATTTGTGACCATTTAACAAGTTGATACTTCCCCCGACATAATTTCCCATTCCAAATGATTTGAACCATAATAGATTAATATTTTTAATGATCTTTCTTGGCAATTGGAAAAGATGCATCTAGTATCTAGTATACCGCAAGGTTTTATAGAACATCTTTTAACATTACCATCCAACCTCCCATTGATAACCATCAATTTGTCCATCCATCCAGCTTATTTTGGAACCTTATTACTAACCATTCCCAGTCCATGATGTTATGATGGTTGGGCTTGATGATGAAACCCAAAGTTGTGCAACCCTCATCCAAATGTCTGACCCCTACAACTAAGTGCAATCTAATATCCTCTATCTCAAGATTGGCGTTCCCATTGTGGATAAAAAAGACTTCAAACCGTTCTTGCACAAGCTCGAAGCTCTACCAAATGATGAGATGATGCCAGGGATAATAGTCCATTTCACCCAGCAGCCATTGAAGCAGTTGTTGGTGGTGATCTTCTCGAACTCGCTCGTGTTTCTATTGTGTTGGTTATAGTCCCATGCTTGCTCCTTGTGGCAGGTAACTATCACGACCACGCCCTCCTATTGATGGCAAGTTGATCTCATGACTTAATGCATGCTTCCCGCAAGGCAGGAGCTAAGGTAGTTGGGCCTCCAAATAGGAGGTCGTTTATGAACATTAAGTGTGTAATGGTAATCCTTTTTGACACTTTAATACTTGAGATTTCCCCCACCACTTTTGCATCCCTCACTTTTTCTCTACGACTGTCAATTACAATAAGGAACAACATAGGCAAGAGGGCACACTCCTGCCTCAATCTCCTGTAGGCCGAGAAGAATTTGGATGGAATTCCATCTACAATTACTTCAAAATTTGTGGTCATAATGCACGCCATAATCCACCCAATGATCGGAATGGACAAAACCACTTTGATCATTATCAATTTGAGGTATTCCCAGTCTACAAAGTCATATGCCTTCATCAAATCAACCTTTAGCATACAAGACTTCAGGTTCTTGGATTTGATGGTATTAATAACCTCCTGAGCAATACCAATAACATCATGAATCTGCCTTCCCTCGATGAACCTGAACTTCTCCTCTGAGATGAATTTAGACAGTATCGGCTTCAACTTCCTAGCGATCACTTTAGATATGAGTGTTTACACTGTATTTCATAGTGATATCAGCCAAAAATTCGAAAATCTTTGAGGGATTTTCCTCTTTGGAATAAGAGCGATAAAGGTGGCATTAATAACCCTGGGAATAAATCCATTTATCTTTGACTCCTCAATCGTTGGGTCAAGTATCATCAGATCCGCAAAATGGATAAACACCTCCACAGCCCAGTCGTTCGGTCATGGGCTTTTCTCCCTCGCCGATTCTTTCATAGTGTCTACTAGTTCCTCCATCGAGACTGGTCTGCATAGTAATTAGTTATCCTCCCTCAAGAACCACTTTGGCATACGGGAGATAAATGTTGACTATTCCTAGAAGTACAAATCCAGATTCTTGTATTGGTCCTGAAAATGATGCATATCCTCCACCTCTAACGAAGCTTGTGAGAAGATTATATTTCCATCCTTCTTCTGAATTCCTTTGATGAAATTATTGTTCTTCCTGTGATTAAATTGATTATAGAAAATTTCCAAGTTCTTATCTCCCGCTTGTCCCCAAATCGCCCTGCTCTTCATTCGAATTTCCTTCTCCTTCTTCAATAGAACCTCATGTTTGTTTCCATCCATCTCAATGATTTTATTATTGTATAATTTTGAGAATTACAGAGGGTCATTGGGGTCATTCATCATTCTGATCGAAACATCTATGTCCCGTATAGCCTTATCTTCTCTTTTTTTCCCCATAATCCATTCATAGGCTTCCCTTTTCATCTGAGATAGCTTATTTGTAATTAAACTCATGCAGTCCTTTGGTCCTATAAGCATTGGCCACATCCAAACTGAATGAAAAAGTTGTTAAAATTCTTTCATCTGTAGCCACCTCAGATTAAATTTGAAAGGGTAGGTTTTGTTATCAAAACCCCCTCTCTAGGACAACATAATTGGTTTGTGATCCGATATGATGTCTGCGAGAATCAAAGATTCTAGATTTGAAATATGGAGGAACAATGATTGGCATATTAAGAATCAATTTATCCTTTTTGCAATGCCATCTCCACCTATACATCCATTCCTCCATGTCAGACCAAATGGATCCAGGACTATATCAGCCATATCATGATCTCTCACTCATACGTCAAAATATGATAACATTTCACCAACCCGTACCTTGTTCCCCCATATCTCTGTCAACCCCATGGTGAAGTTCAGGTCTCCAACAATAATGTTTGAACTCAATCTAAAAATTGCAGATTTTGTCACTCTATACCAAAGTTTCTTGCAACCAGTATATGGAGCATATATGTTTGTGATCCTTATCCGCCCGATCGTCCATTTCTTATATCCTGACATGATGATACCTACACATGAATTATATGCCACCAAATCATATATGCTAGGATTCCACATAACTCTAAATACACCTGAATGACCATTTGCATCAGTTGCACATGCAATCCAATGTGGACAGACTGCAAGCATGGCTTCCACCGATTTGACCTGCTCAGAAATGGTTTCTTGAAGAAGTATCATGGAGGGGTTGTGAGACCTAACAAGACCCCTAAGATAGCATATTTTATTGGGTGCTCCCACCCCTATGATATTTAGGGAAATGATGGTGATGGGGGAACCCCTATGTCTGGTGTATCCTCTTTAAGGACCAGTGAACCATGTGCATGAAGTATCAATGCCAAACGGGACCCCTCCCAATTCTAGATTAGAGGTAGGTGATAATGCAATGTGATTGAAATCCATAATTTTTTTGTAGCGGGTAGCCCTCTTTTTCCTAAGGGTTACATTTCGTAGACTAATCCCTCCATCAACAGAATCTTGGTTATGGAAAAAAACATCGCTTGATAGTCATGGGAACCAGAGAATCATATGAAAGAATGAGAGCTTCCAGCTCTCGGTCTAGCAATAATGAATTTGTTGGCGAATTCCCATCCATTTGAGTCGATAGGTGAGAACTACCATGTCCCCCATCCAGTGGAGAAATAACATGTACAGGTTTGTCCAGTGGTTTGAGGCCTTCCCCCAGGGCTTCCATCGAATCCAAAATGTTAGATGGGTTCATTGATCCTTCCCTAATGTATCACATTCCAACTCCCACAGAATGCCTAGAGTCAACTAGATACGAACGAGTGTTGAAAACCATTTGATGTGCATTAATAGCATACGATTTATTTACAGGTTCATTCATAAGGGCATAATTACCTAGACCTAGGTCGAAATTGTTGCCCTGTGCATCCTTTGATTGCCGAGCTTTTTTCGGATCTGGTCCGTGTGCCACCTTTGCCCTATCATTCTGACACGACCTTCTGTATTGTGCCAAGTCGAAACCCCTCATATTCCCTCCCCTACTAATCAAACTTGGGAAAGAAGAAACCACGTGATGAGTCTCATGGCATTGCAGGCAATGGAAAGGCACACCCAAGTAATCAATGTCAAGGGTGAAGGAAAATCTATGCCATCAGATCTCAAGTTCAGTTGTCAAACCCCGACCCATCTCCACCTTTGAAATAAGTACCCATGCCATCTTTTTGTCCAACTGTCTGAAAGAACATTCATCTGAGTAGTAATAATTTCCAATCATGTTTGGGATTTCCTTTATAGCTTCCTCATTCTAGAGCTCCAAAGGGAGTCCTCGCAACTTTTCCCAAATGTAATGCCAACCCGGTCTCTCTAAAAATGGGTCGAAACCCTTCTTCAATCTTTGAAAAATCAGAAATATCGTACCCTTCACCCATGGCACCTTCAATATCCACCCAGCATCCTTTGAATTCAGAAAGTGAAATGCCACCCATCCATTGAAGAGTATACTAATCTTCGATCTATATTTTATAACTCATAACCATCAATCCTCTACCCACTGCCTCATCTATTCCCCCGTCATATGGAGATGATGCCACCTTCCCACCAAATCTTTATGCCCGAGTTGCTCGATACTATCTAAGTATGCCGAAACTCCAAAATTTAATGGACTTTCTGCCTTCACTACCTACAAAGGATGTTTACTCGGTTTCGAAGCATGTTTATCTCCAGAATTACCTTCTCCCTTTCTCAAGCCATCGTGTGCTTTCTCAATGTCCTACTCAGACAATTTTTGATATTGTAAAAGGTCAGACATGGCCGCCCATTCAACGTTGATGGTTGGTCCTATCAATGCCTAGGGGGATGGAGACCTTTCGTCTTACATGTCTTCCATCTGGTAGACGAAACATCCTACAACGACAACGTAATAAGTGGTCCCCCCAGTAACCGCCTTGTGGAAAACATGTGCTACCCTAGAAGAGGATCGAGATAGTTCCCCCCTCCTGTAGTAGGTGCCTAATACGAATCCTTTTGCAGCATTTAGTTCCACATCGGATTCAGGAAATAGTGAGAGCTGACCTAGACACCCACTTACCTCCAGACAGTAGGAAGGAGAAAATATAAGGGACCGGTACATTTATAGTGAGATCACTGGAGGATTTCTAGATCCCCAATAGTGCGAATGATATAGCTGTCAATGTTACATCTCCCATCCAATACCACCTAGAAAATTCAATCTGGCTTCGATTGATCCCTCAGCACCCAATATAGACCCAGACCCATAGTGCCTACATAGTCTAGAGCCAAGGAGGTCCAGCGAAAGCAGTAAACATTGCACCAACCCCCCTGTAAGGAGTTGCCTGTCATAGCTAAGACTGATCATGCACATATGATTAAAAATTGGTTACAACCTGCACCTCTAACATACTCGACATATTTACATAACTCAAACCACACCCATACTACGACACAGTAACTGATACCAAATGAAAGCTACACAATAGGTCTCACTGAATCTTTCACAACAACTCTCATTGCAATAACTCTTATATGGTCTCCCATCCCACCACAAGAACAATACTACCGCTGAAATGATATTATGGTGAGAACACTCATGAAGAAATTCCTATCACAAATAATTAGGCCAATCCTTTGTCAAGCTCAATCAAAGCATCCTGGTAGCTCGTTTTCTTGCAGGTTCTCATCTCAGAACAATATTTGTTCTTTTGCACTCCTATCTACCAAAAAACGAGCCTCTTACCAGAAGAAAAATGGTGTCTAGATTGTCGCCAGTATTTCATCACCTTCCAAATCCCACAGTGAAGCCTCCTTCATGCCATTTCAACAATCCATGCACCAAACTTTGTGGTTTACCATCACATTCAACTCATTTCTTTCACATACCATTTTATATTGTTGCAAAATCAAAACAAAGCGAAGCAACATGTGGTCTGGGTCTCGCTGTTGAAGGTTTGATTGTTGTAATGCCGTGCAGAATTCTTGAGGATAAAGTCTTGGCTTTGACGGGGTTTTAGTTGATGTGAAGTAGTAAATGTGGGTTTCAACATTTTCTAAACTTGAAACCATGGTTCATTTGTCTGAATTTTATTCCAAGTTAGTATTGTGACTAAGAACCATTGTTTGAGTAGTTGAAGGCACACGCGAAAGAAAGAGGGTTTGAATTTGACACTGGTGAAATGGAGCTCTGGCTATTAGAAAAATCGATCTTCATGTCACACTTCAGATAAAAAAATAGCTATTGATATTCAAATCCCTATCCCAGTGCATATAGGGTAAATGAAAGACATTATATGTTTTTAAAATCAATGTTTCGTTTTATGAATGGTTGTTTGTTGCTAGCTAATGCACTAAATGATTTAGTGGAGGCGTTATTTTTTTTTCTTGCTTAATATGATCAGTGAGAGATTACTATTTCACACAGAAAGTTGTTGATTCGGTCTTGGCTGGTGTCTCAGTTCCTGGAATGTGGATCTTTTCCCTGAGAATAATCCTAAGATATGTGGAAAAAGGAAAATGAGATAGGTACTGAACCTGAGTTTGAAGTACGTGAGCAAACTAGATCCTAGTTCGAAAAAATGATATGTGTTGAGTGTTTTGTAGCCATAAACAATAAAAAAAACATGTACAATCATGATTTAAAGACATATTTTCTATGGGTTGACTTGAAGCCGTGAAAGATGATATGTTTTTTTCGACTTTTATTAAATTTTGACTATAAATAATTCTTATTGTATAATTGCCTAGCATTATTTTCGGGGGGATACGTTTTGTGGCCTAACTTAGGAGGACAGTGGCCTAACTTAGGAGGACAGTGGATTGAAAGAATGAAGTAATTATGGAGAACTTTAATCTTATTTATGGTTAAAGGTGAAAAGTGCATAAAAAATTCAATTGTTCAATAACTGTGACAAAACATTGAGTATGACCAATAAACAAGATAATTTTGTTACTCAATGGAGATTGATTGTTGCTTTACGTGTACGTGAGATTTAGGCTAGAGAAAGTTATTTTTGAGAAGTAATTAATTTTTGGTCGCATATTTTATTGGATCATTTGGTTGAAGAGAGTGATAGCAGTGGAAATGAAGTTCTGTTTGAGCTTGATCATTAGTCAGAAAATGATCAGAGAAATGAAGTGATTTATATTATAAGAGCATGGGAAGAGATTACAAACAATAAACACAAAATTGATTTGGGTTACAACAAGGATATTTTGGATGTATCTTTTCATATTCTAGATTTTGCTAAACTTATACAATTCCAAAGTGCTAAATTTTTGGATGGTGTTGTTCCAGAACAAGTTGATAAATGACAATAGTGTAATAGAGTTGGACATGTGAAAGTATAAAGATCAGTGTTTTGGTCTTCACTAGTATGAACATTGTGGAAAGGAAAATCATCATACAAATAAAGACATTCATTCTTAAAAAACCATTTCTTGAGAAACATTCAGCTCTTAGCTAAGATGCATTTATGCATTTTGAGCTCTCATTCATGGGCTTTGGTACATCCCTTTCGGTTAATGGGGGGAATGTTAGACAACTAATCCTCAGGATAAAGCATGGGTTAGTCTTAGTACTTATTGGAGTCCAAGAAGGCATGGAAACTAATTCAATCGTTTCCTATATGTATTAATATGTAAGCATTGTACATCTTTGATAAAGATCATTTAATATACATTTTATTTGGTTTCCAGTTCATGTGTCTAACATAAACAAATAAGGAGAGCTTGGGTAATAGAAAGACCAATAAGTAAAATCTTTATTTTCCCTTTCCTTGGTATTTTTTTCTACTATCGTTTTTCTTTTCCATTTATTTATTTATTCCTCTCTTTGTCTTATTATTTTTGCACCCTTTTCAATAATGTTCAATCATTAATTCATTGTTCAATTATGTTTTTTCGTACTTTTACAACCATAACCATTCACTTGTTTGCATATGTTTCAAATCACACCTCCCCATTGAGAGGTCTTTTGGCCTTCAAAAATTTAGAGGACCAATCTAGATCAATGTCCTATATATGGTTTTTTGAAAATGGATATAGCTTTGGCTTATGTCTATAACTTTGAATCTACCTTTGGCACAAGATCTTGGCATTAACTATTTGTTAGGGTTCTAGCTATGGCTTTGGTTTTGGTTTTTGGCTCACTTGTTCTTGCAGTATAAAAGGCTCCTTATTGACCTTCAACTCCAACCAATCTACAAATACGAATTATAATAAACCTTCACTCTCATATCTCTCAAACTTTGGAGATTGTCCATTTAGTATTCAAGGTATCCATTTTTTTGTTAACATATTTTACACCCCTTTATATTTTTTTCATTAACTTTGAGCTCCATTTTTTACACCTGCCAATATAAAAACGATTTCCCGCTATATATCCTTGAATATATTATTCCATTTTTTCCTCAATTTATATCCCCCCATATGAACCCACGTGGTGTGGTATTTATCCCCTACTGAAGCTCCCGTGATGTAGATGTTCTTTTGATAATATGTAGTTCAATTGTTTCCATTGTTGAGATTAAAATTGTATTGCATAAGAATTTTTTTATGATACACATGGGCTTGCTCAATTTATTCCTTGGACTAGGGATCAATTAGAATGGTTCTCGGATTACCATTTCTCAAATGAAGTATGCTAGAGATCTTTTGGCACGATTTCACACGAGTGGCTGCAAGCCAACAACCACACATTTTTTGTTAGGGATAAAGCTTGAGGATGGGAAAGACACACCATTGGTTGATTACACATTGTACTGTTAGCTTGTGGGGAATCTTCTTTATCTCATGCACTCCTCTCTTGATCTGTCATATGTTGTAAGAGTAGTTTCCCGACACATACAGAAGCCATATGAGTTACACTAGAAAGTTGAAAAGTGCATCTTTGATATGTCAAGCTGGAAACTACCTATGGGACTTATTATGCAGCAATTTGTTCTTTAGATCTCATCGGGTTCACAAATTTAGACTGGGTTGGCGACAAGATTGATCGCAAGTTCACCTCCATCTATGTACTTAGTTTAGGATCCAATCCCATTTGTTGGTAAAGCAAGAAGCGGGTTGCCATTGCTTTATCATCATCAGAGGCCGAGTATAGAGGAGAAGTCAATGTCGCTATTCAAGCCATTTGGCTGAAGCATTTCCTTTCTGATCTTGGTATCGTTGTCCATCATCCAAGTGTCATATGGTAAGATAATTAGAGTACACTAAAGTTTTACAAAGATCTAGTGCAACGACAAAAAACTAAGAATATCAAGATCCACATTCACTACATCAAAGAATTGATTCACGATGAGGTTGTTGATTTGCATTACTATTCCAATTTTGAGCAGATTGCCAACTTATTCGCGAAGATTTTCATTGAGCAAAAGTTTCACTTTTTGCGAGATCATCTTGAGATGAATGACACAAATGCATAACAATTGTCTTTTCTTTTAGTTTTTCACTTTAGTTTGAGGGGGGGTTTCCTTCCCCCTAGGTTTTCCCTCTTTCATGTTTCATGCATATTAAATGGGTACCTAAAATGGCCTTGTTTTTGGGACTCATCAATCTCGCATCATACTCAACTAAGTTATGCTTAAGGGGGCATGTTGGTGTACATGCACATTAGTTAGCTCTAGTTAGCTTGAGAGCCGGCACTCTTATGTCACACACATTAGTTAGCTTTAGTGTTTGTATGTGGTGTACATGAAAATTAATATAGCATAAAGCACACTTAGATTTAGTCAACGTTAGTGCTTGCATGTAGTTAAGCTTTGTTATCACCCTAAGAAACTCTCCTAGGTTGTATGTCGGAGATGCTCGGGAACATTACAAACTCAACAAAAATGTTGGAATTGTGGTGGATGAATGAAGAAATGCTGCATATTCAAGCGAGATAACCACTTCTACTATGCTTAACCCCAGACATGGGTGAACACACCCAGACTACAAGGCTTTTAACCACCAATTACTCACAGTTTAAGAAATAGGTGATAT
Source organism: Pinus tabuliformis (assembly GCA_031772625.1). NCBI lineage: Eukaryota > Viridiplantae > Streptophyta > Pinopsida > Pinales > Pinaceae > Pinus > Pinus tabuliformis. The sequence continues at coordinate 406,453,834 of CM062817.1, read as the reverse complement.
GGAGAACACTGACCACACCAGCAGATGCACAGGACCCTGTGATGGCCGGCTGCAACCAATTAAAAGGTCTGTAAATTTGTTTTCTAATACAAAGATAGGATGACAGCTCAATGGCATTAAACAAACAGAAACCTGCAAGCAATTTCAATGATACATGTTAAATCCTAACACAGAGGTGGGATGATAGCCCCTCTAATGCTAAACATTAACAAAACATGAATAAATGCAAACAGGCACAGCCTGGAACAAAGAAGAAGAAGTGGAGAGTGAGAAATTAACAACAAAAGAAACTTGTATTAGCTAAAAATGAAGACCAGACACTGCAGGTATCACAGTAGTTACAGTCTCCAGAAGTTGAAGACTACAACAAAATAACATTCATCCCCTCATACATTCTGTTTCTAGGTATATATAGAGGTTGGTTACAAAAAAAATCTGCTAGGCTATGCGTGGAGGGGTCATAACTGGCCACCAACCATATTTACAATTAGATATGGGTTTCTGATAAATTCTGATTTTCTTAACGAACAAGTTTGCCATTGTCTGATATTCTGCGGTCCTTCTCCAAGTAGGAGGAATGAAATATAAATGAAGTCCCATGTTGTGAACTGCTCGAGGCTTTCCTTCTCGTCCTTGGCTGTGCTGTTCTTTAAATGTGGTTGCTGAGATATTACTGTGGAGGTACAGGGTAGCTGATCGCCTTCATTCTTCGGCAGCGCAGAGCATTCAAGGCTAGCACGACTATATCGGGACAAAACTCCACCGTTCGATTGTAAGGATCAACAGCGGGGATCATTTTGCAATGGCTATCAAGAGGAAGTTGGAAATACAAATGCGAGCCGTTCGATGAAATGAATGGATGGCTGAGATTGGTTTGAAGAAGGTGCGATATGCGATAGCGATCAGAATGCATCGCAACATCACATCGATGGAAGAGAATGGTCGGAGCCTTAAAACATGGGTGTGATATGTGATTTGCAATCGGATCACATCGCAGAATCGCAATTGGCAGAAGACACAGGGCGTAACGGAGGCAACAGGGCATGGATGCGATTTGCGATAGCAATCAAATCACATCGCAACATAGTGTCGGAAGAAGTCAAGGGAACAGAATGATGCAGCGGGCATGGATGTGATTTGCGATTAGATCGCATCACAAGGGGAAAAACAGAGGCAGCGTGGTGAAAGGGAGTTTAAGGTTTACACAGAATTTTGAATGAAAATAGGGACAGCGGGAGATTAAGAGGGTGTGAAGAAACCGAAGGAGAAGGATGAAAACGACCGCTGTGAGCACATTTCTCAGCACAAACCAACCATCAGTCCTGAATTTGACCTTTAAGCACTGAAGTTTATAGCAGAGCTAACACTGGCTCCTTCTGGGGATGAGATCCTCCCTGTAAGGTCTCAAGAACCTGCAGATCAATGCCTTCCTCCAAAATCAACTTAAAAACATTGCCTAGTATCCATAGGGCATGGAGTCAAATTAAGTCTACATTAAAAGAACCCAGTTATACTATTAATGCGGGAAACCTGAATCTTCAAAATTGCCCATTTTCCGGGCCATCAAAATTGTTTCTGCTGCTCTCAGTCAGTCGCTTCATCATAAAATAGCAAAACTGGATTTATTTGATCCTCTACCTCAAAATGTTTGGGGCATTTGAGCTTGATAGGTAGACATGGATCAAATTTCATCTCCCTTCTGTATGCTCTCTTCTTTGGATGCTCTTCATAGGAGCCTTTGTACAGCTGCTGAATAATCATGACGGCTGTGTACTTGTCTATGTCTTTTGTAGTCTGCACAACTAATATGAGAGATGCACCATTGTATTCTTGTGCAAGGGACACAGAGACATTTTCTGCTCCTTCATCTTGCTTTGAACAGTCCACATCCAAGGAGGAGTCCCAAAACTGTACATCCTCTTCCTCTATCATCTGATAAGCTGCCTCCTCAGTCTGTGTGGAGGCCATCTGAGCAGTTTTTAGAATATCAAGATTGAGATGATCAGTTTCAGCCTTGAGCATTGAATTTTGTTCTGCCTCAGTGTTCAAGGGGAAACCTGGAGGGATTGTCATTTGATCAGATAGAGAAACATAAGATGATGGGGAGCTTCCTTCTCCTTTACTGATCACTGGGCTGGGGATAAAAGCAGGCTGATGCATTCACAGATCTGCATAATCAATGGAAGCTGGTCTAGCTTCGGGCTCAGATTCTTTGAGGATGAAGGGATCTACTGCTAGTTGCTCCTGCTGATAATCTTGTTGTTCTGCAGCTACAACAAACTCATGAGCAGTGCCAATGGATAATGCTTTTTCATAAGCAGCCCTAGTTAGAAAAGGAGCACCCTCCAAACCATGGACCTCCTCCTCTTCTTCAGACAGCTCTTCTTCCATGACTATATTCTGTAAAAGGGGCCTTACCCCTTTATCCTCATTTGTAACTTTATTTCTTTGCAAATTCTGCACATGTTCATGTGCTCCTCTATATGGATTTGGAGTTGAAAAAGAAAAGTCACAAGGAGCTCCTGCTTCTTCAGAATACTGCTCAGCTTTTAATTTGGAAACTTCAAAGGCTAATGCCTCTATCATCCTGGCCAATATGTCGATCTCAGGATCTAAGGATGACGAGGATTCACCTCCCTGTCTTCTCCTTTCATCATCACCTTTGAGTCTGTCTGCAGCAGTGATGTTTGATTCTACCTCAAAGGCTACATCTTGCATATCAGCCAAAGAAGTACATCCTCTTTCTCTTAACAGCAGGCAGAACTGAGAATCAAAGGCATTGGCATAAGTAATCATAGCAGAAGTAGGGGTGGGTTTGACTTTAGCTGGCATTCTACTGTACATATGATTGAATCTGATGTTGAACTCAGACAACAGCTCATTATCTTCTCTCTGCAAGTTCCCAAATTCAGTATGATAAACAAGCAAATCATTATTATTCCCCCAGTGCTTTAAGAACACATCATCTAGGGCCTCAATATCTGCAATAGACCTAGGGGCTAAATCTTTGAACCATTTTCTAGCTTCTCCCTCTAGGCTTTGGACAAAAACCCTCATCTAGACATCCTATTCATTGATATCCAGGTTATCAGCATAGTTATAAAAAGATTCAAGGTGCTCTTCAGTTGTTACTCCTTCTACACCAGTAAACTTAAGCATAAATTCTTGATAATCTCCTGCAGGCATGGCATTCAAAGGGATAGGCAAGGCCAGGGGTCCATACCTAGCAACAACTATTCTTTCTATCTTTGTAAGGGCTTGCTGACCTGCCATGACTGAGGTATACGAAAGGGATACTGGTGGACTGAGTGGAATGAATCAATGAAAAGAATGGCAGAAATAGAGGAATATGATGGACAACATGGATGCTTCTTTCAATTGAGGTATGAAGGGGAAATGAATGACTAAGGAGCTGAATGAATCTCTGAAGGTGACATTCACTAACAGCGATACATGGAACTTTTAAGGCTTACCTGATCCTAGTGCTCCTTATTGCGATATTTTCTTCTGTTGAACGATCTTCTCAGGATTAGGCAATGGTTCAGCTGGTGATTTCTGAAGATTTCTCCAAGCATGCCTGACCAATTGAGCTAGAACTGCAATGTGGAGCTGCCAAAGGTTGGTCTTCCTCCAGTGGAGTCACCAGATAGATGATTACAACCAGAATATGTGCCCAAACCTTGTCTATCATCAAAATATGGAACTTTGTCATTCTCCCAGGGAAGCTAAGCTTCGATTCTCCTCTCCCCGGCAACGATGCCAATTAATGTTATCACCCCAAGAAACTCTCTTAGGTTGTATGTTGGAGATGCTCGGGAACATTACAAACTCAACAAAAATGTTGGAATTATGGTGGATGAATGAAGAAATGCTGCAGATTCAAGCCAGATAACCACTTCTCTTATGCTTAACCCCAGACATGGGTGAACACCCCCAGACTACAAGGCTTTTAACCACCAATTACTCACAGTTTAAGAAATAGGTGATATGGAGAACACTGACCACACCAGCAGATGCACAGGACCCTATGATGGTCGACTGCAACTAGTTAAAAGGTCTGTAAATCTGTTTTCTAATACACAGACAAGATGATAGCTCAATGGCATTAAACAAATAGAAACCTGCAAAAAATTTCAATGATACATGCTAAATCCTAACACAGAGGTGGGATGACAGCCCCTCTAATTCTAAACATTAACAACACATGAATAAATGAAAACAGTTGTTGTGGGGAAAAGTATCCGACTCGGATGACCCTATCCCTACTCTAAAGGTGACAGTCTTTAGCAACAACTGAAAGTAAAGCTTTGATATTTTCCTTTATGAAAGTACAGAGGGAAGGAAGAAAAGATTAACCAACCTGGTGTCTTTCGCTTAGTCGATCCTTATCCTCTCTCTTTGTCTCTTGTTCCCAGCTCCTTGCTCTCTTTGCCGGTCTAGCTACACACAGATCCTGCACAAAACAAGAGAGGAAACTACAAGATACATGTACTCATAACTGATGCATGGATTAGAGTGAATCAAATATACAAGTAAATACAATACATCAATGCAATACAAGTATATAGGAGAACATGCAAAACTTTATTGATAGAAGTAACAGGGTTCTGAGAAGGTTACAACCATTGATGGCTCCAATCCAGCAGCACCTCCCCAGCAGCAAGAACTCTCCTCTTCACCTCTAGTAAAACAATCACCCAATAGCTCTAACTGTAAACCAACAGCACCTCCTTGCTTTACACAAAATTCCAGCCTCCTTAGACCTCATAGAAGAGCTCTATATATAGGAGAGAAGAAGAGAGGATGAGTCAGCTTGAGGCTGGCATAGAGCTGACTAGTGTCCTCTCCCTCTTCAGTTAATCTTCAGTTCTTGAGTCCACTTGGAGATCCTTGCTTACACATGGTGATCAAGTACCTCTTACTCATCACAGGGCGAATCTCATGAACCAAGTGTTAGTTTGGAAGCTTCCTGGGCAGTTGACACTTTGCAGAATGACTGTGCCACTTGGCCAATCTCGCCCAGCGCAGGTAGCCTTCATTAGATTTGACTTCCAGCGCAGGTACAAGGAGGAGCAGTTGCATTCCAGCGCAGATGCTCAGTGGAGCAGCTGACATGATCCAAAATTAGCCTGTTTTGAAGTGTTTTCAGGTGGAGAACTGATGGGAAGTGCTGTTGTTTGATGACCTTGTTCTTTTAGGGGTAAGAACAACATGTTTAGGGACTGAGGATCCCTGTAATTATTGACATTTCATGCTCCATGTCGTGAGGCACAAAAATGTCTATAACAACAGTCACAACTTGGAACAAAGAAGAAGAAGTGGAGAGTGAGCAATTAACAGCAAAAGAAGCTTGTATTAGCTGAAAATGAAGACCAGACGCTGCAGGTATCACAGTAGTTATAGTCTCCAGAAGTTGAATCCTACAACAAAATAACATGCATCCCCTCATACATTCTATTTCTGGATATATATAGAGGTTGTTTACAAAAAATATCTGCTAGGCTATGTGTGGAGGGGTCATAACTGGCCACCACCCATATTTGCAATTAGATATGGGTTTCTGATAAATTCTGATTGTCTTAATGAACAAGTTTACCATTTTTTGATATTCTGCGGTCCTTCTCTGAGCAGGAGGAATGAAATATAAATGAAGCCCCATGCTGCGAACTACTCGAGGCTGTCCTTCTCGTCCTTGGCTGTGTTGTTCTTTAAATGGGGTTGCTGAGATATTACTGTGCAGGTACAGGGTAGCTGATCACCTTGATTCTTTGGCAGCGCAGAGCATTCAAGGGTGGCACGACTATATCGGGACAAAACTCCACCATTCGATTGCAAGGATCAACAACGGGGATCTTTCTACAATGGCTATCGGGAGGAAGTGGGAACTACAAATGCGAGCCGTTGGATGAAACGAATGGATGACTGAGATTGGTTTGAAGAAGGTGCGATATGCGATAGTGATAAGATCGCATTGCAACATCGCATCAGTGAAAGAGAAAGGGAGGAGCCTTAACACATGGGTGTGATATGCGATTTGCGATCGGATCGCATCACGGAATCGCAATCGGCAGAAGACACAGGGCGTAACGGAGGCTACAGGGCACGGATGCGATTTGCGATAGCGATCAGATCGCATCACAACATCATGTCGGAAGAAGTCAAGGAAATAGAATGATGTAGCGAGCATGGATGCGATTTGCGATTAGATTTCATCACAAGGGGAAAAACAGAGGCGGTGCGGTGAAAGGGAGTTTAAGGTTTACATAGAATTTTGAATGAAAATAGGGACAGCGGGAGATTAAGAGGGTGTGAAGAAACCAAAGAAGAAGGATGAAAACGACCGCTGCGAGCACCTTTCTCAACACAAACCAACCATTAGTCTTGAATTTGACCTTTAAGCACTGAAGTTTATAGCAAAGCTAACAAGCTTAACATAGTTGATTTATGTATTGATGCTCTCATCAATATTGAGATATTGAATTCATTCTCTCTTCCAATTTTCCTTTTCAATTCTTTCAAGTTTATGTAATTATTCATCAGCTAGGTTCTTACCTATACTCTAATAATTTTATAATAACCCTAAGTTCCGTTGGTTGAGGTTGATGCGTGTACCTTTCATTCTAGCTTTGATGACTCTTGGGATTTGGGAAGAGTATGTGACTATGGTTATCTTGACTTCACTCGGGACTCTGAGAACCATCCAGATTAACAACAAAATTAGCATCATAGATGAGGTTGTACATGGAGTGACTAGGCTATCACAGGATGGTTAAGATACATTTCTCAACTTCTGGGAACAACCACGATGAGCACAACAACTTTATTCATTAATAATGATGTAATGTTACGTGGGACTCATATTTAAAAACCCCAGATTGTAAAACTTTGTTAAAATGCATCACAATCTTTGTAATCATGTATGACACTCAATTAAAAACTACAGGTATAGTTAATAATGCTATTGAGCATTTGTTGCATATGCAAACAGGAACGCTATCGAGAGTTTGTTTCATATGCAAATTGAAGAGCGTTTCATAAGCCCTGGGGCCACATAGGAAAATGCCAATAAGAGGACATTTGAAAATTCCAATAGGAGGACGTTTCATAAGCCTAGACAAATCATGATACCTGACAATTAACAAATGTCCTAGTAAATTTATAATCAGGTTTATAAATTTCATAATTTATATATGATTTAGAAGGTAAGGAATTTAATGGTGAAAATTTCATTCTTGTTAACAACAGAATTATGAGAATATGGTGGCATTTTTAATTTTACACTATTAAATCAAAAGTTGCAGTTAAAAAAAAAATAATATATAATTTTTTCATATAAACCAGCATGTTGAAGTAAACATAATAGCAATAGAACGATATACTTATGCTAATTAAATGCACCTTTAATTATAAAATTATTTAATTAGGTTAAACAAATGTCAAACAATAGTGTAATTAAGGTGATCCTCATCATACAGTTTCAATACACAAAAATGTAATAAAAACAGGAAAATTGTCATAAGGTTTTCTATATTCAGGTACACGTCTCTTCCTCATATAACTATTTAAGCTCTTCAAGATAAGCATATGTAGACAATGAAGCAACACATAGTAAGACAAGAATAGCATTATAGGATGTTTGGATAGATGTTAGAAAAGATTATAAAAACAGAAGTATGGTGTCCTGTAGATTGCTTCGTCACATGCTACTACAGTTCGGGTAAAACAAATGAAACAATATTTTGGTGTATCACACACCTATCAAGTGAAACTAGGTGGATACTAATGAGAACAATACTGCTAGAGAAATATACAAATACATATATCAATAATATTAGGGACATCATGTTTTCTTATTCTAAAAATTTTAGAGGAATGAATTATAAGTCTATATTTCTAAAAGTATTTGTAAATTTCTGTCATTTACAAATTTAACTATAAATTATATTGCAAAAAAAGATTATGGGCAAAGCAATATATTATCAAAAACTAGAACTTAAAAACCATCCATTTTAAATTCACTTTATTGCTGAGTCAAATTTATTGAACTACCTTAACACAATACAAAACTAAACCAGAGAATTGTAAGATATTTCAAAAATTAAATCATGCTGTTATTTTCAATTATGTCAAAAATCACATCATACTTTTATTTTCAATCTAAAACCTTAAATTATAAAGAGGGAAACTATAATAGATTAGAAAAAGCACTCTAGGCAAAACCAAAAGTGCAAAAACTGCCAAAGTAAATTGAATCTCTCATTGAGTCAAATTTAGCTTCACTAGCCTAACTTATCAGAATGCGATATTTCTAAGATGTCCTAATTTATCAGAAAGCGATATTTCTAAGATTACATCATACTGTTAATTTCAATCTAAGATCTTAGTTTCTGAAGGGAGAAACAAGTAGTTGTCAGACTGTGGTTGATTAACATGCAAAGAACTAAGTTCATGGATTGCCTGAGATTGGGTGCAGATCGAGTACAAAATGTGGCAATCTCCATCATCTTCCTTATTTCATCCTTCTCATTTTTATAATCATTGCTACTTATCAAATATTTATCAATTATTTCATCCGTTCTTCCATCCTTCACCTTCTTCGCAGCCCATGCAATTAGATGTACAAATTCCTAATATTCCTCCTCTACCATAGGAGGTTTTTCACTTACCATTTCTAACGACACCACTTCGAAGCTATACACGTCTTTCTTCATTGATGGCTTCACTCCATACCCACATTCTGCACATAACATCAATGTGTTAGCATGACATAGAATATGATGATCCCTACGATTACATTTCGAAACAAAAAAATATGCATGACAATCAAAGAGAAAACGCATGGAGATTTAGTACCGGGAGAAATGTAGCCATGAGCCCCTCCTAGAAGAGAACTTGATTCAAAATCTATTGATGAATTCTTCACTAGCATGGCAAGTCAAAAGTCTGCGATGTGTGCTACATATTCATCATCCAGCAATATGTTGGCAGACTTTATGTCACAGTGAATTATTGGAGTTTCGCAGTCGTGGTGTAGATATTTGAGTCCCTCTGCCATGCCCACTGCAATGTTATACTGACTCCTTCTGTCCAGCCTCTGATTAGGATGTTTCGGTGCTCCGGCCAGATATTCCCACAATGATCCATTGACAATGTAGTCACACAAAAGAACTATTACCTCCTTCGTTCCATCATGCTCTGTTATTAGGTCCTAATGATGCAGGATGTTTTAGTGACGAGCATATTCCAATGATTTGATCTCGTGCCTCAGACTGCGATATTGAATATTGTCATGATGATGATTTGCTAGTTTTAAGCATTTGGAAGCAAGGATTCTATCTTGTCCTGGAGTCATCACCCCGTAGACCATGTCAGATGCGCCAGACCTGATGACGTAATCATCACTGATGTGGAACCACATTTTGTTGCCCATTTGAAATTGATGCTCGACTCATTATTTGTCATGTCGAGCCTTGTACCGGGCTTGACTTTTCTCCAACTTCTCCTGTACTGCTTAGTGAATCAACTGGATTCGCTAAATGAACCACTACTCTTTTTCCCTTTCATCACGTCCACTAGAGTCATCTTCCCTTCCAAAGACCATATCAAAAGGGTCTTTTGGCAGGTAGCAAAAACATGTCTCAAATGGTGAATGATGCGTAGATCAGTGCACTGCTCGATTGTAGGAATGTTGCACATATGGAAGATGCTCATCCCACAACTTAGGATGTTTCCCACAATAGCCTCACAACAAGTGTACGACAGTGCGGTTGACAACCTCTGTCTGTCCATCAATCTGTGGATGGAATGTCGTGCTTCTTGTCAACTTGGTGTCCATCATCTTCGACAAGTCGGTCCAAAACTCTCCAAGAATGCAAGAGTGCCGATCTGATGCAGTCGATGTGGGAAACCCAAAATGGACCCAAACATTCTGAAAGAAAAGATAAGTAGTCCGCTTTGCAGTGATCTACTTTTTACAAGGCATTAAAATACACATCTTACTGAAATGGTCAACGACAACATACAAATAGTCGTAACCTTTTCTAGACAAAGGCAAACCTCCTAAAAAATCCATCGACACACTTTCCCATGGATGAGTCGGAATAGGGAGTGGTGTGTAGAGCTCGAGTTTTCTATTAGAGGGCTTTGAAATAGAACACATCACACATCCCTTTACATAGCAAGTCACAATGTTATTCATATGATGCCAAAAACAAAATCTTTGTACATGAAATAGTTTTTTCAACACCAAAATGACTAGAGACAAGGGAGGTGTGGGCCTTCTAGATTACATGTACCCTTTCTCCTGTGGGTATGCACAATTTTCCAAGGTGATACAATAGTTTCCCATACAAGTGATAGTTTTCCATGTGTGAACCATGGGTTAGTTTTGCATAAATCTCTGTAAAGTCATCATCGTTAGCATATTGTTCAACATAACTTCCAAAAGATAACGAAGAATTATGCAAAATAATAGAAGCAAAAATAACAGGGGAGATAGCATATTGACCACTTTGTTGCTAGTTCCCTTCTTATACTTTACTACCAGATGAAACTGCTGAAGAAAACTCATCCACCTGAAATGACGAGATTGTTGCAACTTGGTTTATGACTAAAGATACTGCAAGGGCTAATGATCCGTATGGATGATGGTCTCCTTGTCAATCAGGTAATGTTTCCGTTTTTTCACACTCTGGACCAAGGAATATAACTCCTTGTCATAAGTGGGATAGTTTATCACAGCGTAAGAGAACTTCTCTAAATGGTAACATGTCCACTTCTTTTGCCACATCAGTACATCTCCCATTGCATATCTGCTGGCATCTGTCTCGATCTTGAATGACTATTGGAGATCTGGTAAGGCCAAGACTGGTGCGGTGCTGATCTTTTCTTTCAATGTTTCGAAGGATGTTGAAATATGGCAACAAGAATATTCCAATTTAATTTGTCCTTGAATTAAATTGTGAATTAAAATTGAATTTAGTCTTAACAGCTACTTGGAAATAATTAATTAATTAATTTTAAATTAATTAGTTGGAGAAATTCAAGTTAGAAGTCTTTCTGAAGTCATGCAAGAGTTATTCCTTAAATTAAGGAGATAAGATTGAGTTATTTGAGTTGTAAGTAGTTAACTCAGTTTACTGAGTTAAGTCCAGTTAAATAAGTTCCAAATTGTTTGAGGAACTAATAGTGAGTTGACAGTCAGTTGATGAATTAATGCACTCAACTAGTGCTACTCTAGTTAACTGAAGATTCCCTCATCAAAAACTCATGCATGTCTATTCTGAGAAAGACCCATTTGAGGTTAATGTTCAAGGAAAGTGTACTATCAGTTGCATGTGTTTTCTCATGGAGAAAACTCATGCATGCAGTCAAGGATTCATCCTTGATGATTGCGCAGTTTTGAAGGCTAGTTTTACAAGGAACAACGCAAGGACATAGGAGCTTGGAGGGCAGAGAGGAAGGTTGGAGAGAAGCCAAGATTGCCTCTGAGCATCTGTGAGGATTGTATTGAGAGTTGGCAAGCTGTGAGAGCTAAGGCTTTTTATAATTTCTATGTATTTCCACCATGTATGATAATGCAATAGTGTGGGGTTTTATCTGAGACTTTCCCCAAAGTATTTTCATGTGTATTGTGCCATTGATTCTTCTTCTTCTAGTTATATTCTTCAGCTCAATCTTTAGGCTTCAAAAAATTGATAGCAGATGTAGGTTATAATATTTTGCTTTGATTTATATTGCATTATCGGGTTAACCTATCACATATTTTCTACATGGTATCAGAGCTATGAACATTATACTGAGAAGAGAATTTGAAGTTTGAAGTTGGGGGTTGCAGGTGCAAATCGAATTCATATCATACTTCAAGGTTGGCCAATGGCGTTCTATGGCTTGAGACTCGAGTATGCCTTGGAAGGTAGCTCAAATTACATAGCATGGAAAGATAGAACGGAAGTTGTATTAGAAGACGATGGCTTGAAGGAATTCATTGATCAAGAAATCCCAAAGCCAGCTTCAACTAATGCAGAAGAGTTGGCTGAGTGGAAGAAGTGTGTGGCGAAGGCGAGATGGATCATCCTTGAGGGATTTCGAGCCATATTGTCTCGAGTCTCCATGGGAAGGATACTCCATTTTCAATGTGGAAGACATTGAAGGACCTCTACAAGAATAGTAGCGACTAGAGGAAATTGGGGCTTAAGGATAAGCTTTGAAGAATCAAGATGGAGAAGGGCGATACTATTTCCACAAATTTGAACAAGCTCACCACCTGCAGAGATGAGCTTGGTAGTGTGGGAATAAATATGGCCGATGATGATATGGTGACCCTCTTTCTCCTTGCCCTTCCAAAGAGTTGGAATAGATACTATGACTCGGTAAATGGAAAGGAGAAATTGCCAGATTGGGAATGACTGTTTTTGGATCTTATGGGAAGATGTAGAATGGTGATTACGTTTCCAAAAATAGGTTATAATAAAGATTTTGAGTTATATTGACCGAGTTATGTAAATTTTAAATCTGGAGCAGCATTCGGAGTGGGTTCCCTTTGGAGACATGCCCTCCCACCCCAGGCTATGTAGGCACCTACTACTTCATCAAAAGTCAACATCATTGTTATGGGTCAACCGCACAAAATCCTTGTCATCGAATTCCATTTGCTAGGTCTCACATTGTTAGTATCGTAATTGGTCACAACCATTATAGGGTATCTCTATCCTTGGATCTTCATTCATTTAGTTATGGGTCATCCACAAATCCACACTTCATCGATGTCCATTTGCTAGGCCGCACATTCTCAGTATCACAGTTGGTCACAAGCATTACACGCTATCTCTATCCTTGGATTTCCGTTCATCATGGTTATGTGTTAACCACATAAAACCATCCTCTTCAGTGACTCTTCATATTCAACAAAGGCTTCGTAGAAGGGAACTTCACACAATGGGGACCATTTCTTCTTAAGGAGGGAGGAATGATCCAAATATAAAATGGCATCAACCCATGGTATTCATCCACCCATGGTATTCATCTACCCGTGGTATTCATCCACCCATGTTATTCATCCACCCATGGAATATACCCATGGTATTTATCCACCCATGGTATTGTAAGTGCCATCGACCCATGGTATTTTGACATCCACCCATGGTATTCATTCACCCATGGAATTTACGCATGGTATTGTAACCGAAAAAAGCTATAAGTAACAAGTTGCATTTTGTAAAAGGACAGTTTGTCCACCACAATGTAGTTTTTACTGTTATTCTCCATTTTAATAAAAAAATTAGTTGTGGTTTTAGTTACTGTGTGTTCTCTCATTTTATTTCTTCCATTGCAAATTTTCAGATCTTGGGGGCCTCCTCCCAACATCTGGATTAACCTGACTCAAACACACATCAAAACCTGCAAGTCACATTTCATCCAATTTTCAAACTGGACCCATAACCAACAATGTGCTCAAACACTGAATATCAATAACTTTCTGAAACGAAACGTTGATAAAATTGATATGCTCACTGAATTCCAAGATAACAGTCACCCATATGCAACCAGATCACTCATGTACTATGCCATATCTCATAAAAACTAACCAATTTAAACTCTTTGCTCATTAACCAAGCGAGACACTGTCCAATACCAAGTCAAACTCTTTGCGAAAACAATCTATCATCATCAAGCCAGTCAACCCCAAGGACCCCAAGGGCTGACCCACATTTAATGTAATGTTGTTTGTGTTTAAATGGGTTGGGTCTGTGCCCCAAGGGCCGGCCCACCCAACTCCGCACTGGTTAATGGTGGTTCCGTGGGAGGGACCGAGGGTAGTGGTATACCCCCCCACTAATATATATGTGTGGATAGGATTAGGGTGGTGAGGTTCATGGCCTACCACCCTTTTTTTATATTTTTTTATTTAAATAAAACAAACTGCACATTTTTTAAAATTGGGATTTTGACTGAAGGAGTCGTTTTAACCAGGGGACAATTTTGCCTGGAATCTAGCTGGATTTGGCCGGATTCCATCTGCTAGAAAATGTCCAAATTGTGCCTTCATTAATCCTGCCCAGTCATCAAAAAGTCAAACCAACTTTGACTACCTCTATCTCCTTCATTCAGAATCAGATTGGAGTATTGTTCACACCATTAGAATAAGGGCGACGAGCACTTTGATCTGATGTCAAGTTAATTGTCTTTCTGCCACTTTGAATTTTGAGCTCTTTCCATGCCACTAGTGTCTGGAGATCCACCTGGATCAAATTTCTTCATACTTTTCATTACAATAATATAAATATTAAAATTACTAAATATAAATTTATGCAAACAAGGCTTAACTTTTGACTTTTCTAGGACTAACTATTTCATACAAACTCAACAACCCTTGACTTGACTGGAACATTAAATCATTATGCATCACTAGCCTTGGATGTTTATACATAACATGTAATTACTATTTCTAACAGTGTGTGCTCATACAATTTTGTTGGGATAGACCAGATGAAACAAAAGCTTTGGTTTATAATAGGTTATGACACACTGTCATTACCATGAATGTGACTATTTTAAATATAACATCGTGATTTCTGAGGGGAGAAATAATGAGGAGTCAGACTGTAGGCGATTAAACATGTCAAGAACTACATTCATGGAAAACCTGAGATTGGGAGCCGATCGAGTGCAAAACGTGGCAATATCAATTATCCTCAATATTTCAACCTTCATGTTGTTATTATAATCACTGCTCCTTCTCAAATCATTATCAATTATTTCATCCATTCTCCCTTCCTTGGCCTTCTTCGTAGCCCATGCAGTTAGATGTACAAATTCCTGATCGTCCTCTTCTATCACTAGAGGTTTTCCACTTACCATTTCTAATAACACCACGCCGAATCTATACACGTCCTGCTTCGTCGATGCCTTCACTCCATACCCACATTCTACACATACAGAACATTAGGATGACATTATGATGATCTCTGCAACTACATTTCATAGAATATGATGATATCTGCAACTACATTTCATATATAACAATAATAAATGCGTCACAATCAAAGAGAAATCGCATGGACATGATTTAGTACCGGGAGCAATGTAGCCATGAGTCCCTCCAAAGAGAGAACTTGATTCAGAATCTATTGATGAATTCTTCATTAGTCTGGCAAGTCCAAAGTCTGCAATGTGTGCTACATATTCATCATCCTCTAAGATTAAAAACTTCCTCTAACCTCTCTTCATCTAAGATTAAACACTTCCTCTAACCTCTCTTCTTCTGAATTTACCTAATGAACAAAATTTCTTCTTTACTAGTTTTCCTTCTCCTCCATGGATGGCCTGCAAACTATCCCATGCCTCCTTTATAGATTCATAGTTCATAATTTTCTCTAATTCTGAATCAAGTATGTTACAAAAGATTTCATTTAAATCCTCACCATTCTTCTTCAATTCTTGACCTGATGGTGGAGTTTTAATATAACCATTATAGACTAAAATCTAAACATTAAATCTGAGAGATATTATCCTAGGATTCATATTTTCTTTCGAATCCTAATAATTATCATCATTAAGTATGAGCATACCTTTATTATCCATAGTTTCTGACTTTCCTTATTCTACTACTAGTTTTCCTTTATCGATAGTTGTAGATACTGCTATAATATTTGATACATTGCTATCTCTGTCACACTTTTCTTGAACTAACTTCTTCCTTTGAGTTGCCTTCTTCTTGTGCTTCCTTCCTAGGGTCCCCAATCTACTTTCAAGCGATTAAGCTTTACTAGAGAGACTTGCTATGATATCAATTGTTAGAAATACTAAGAGGGGGGTGAATTAGTATTTCATTTCAATTAATCCTCAATTGCACATTGAAATTTTTACACGTGAATTCTCTTTAAGAAACTTGCGTGTGTACATGCTTTTAATGAGTAGAAATAACGTATATAAGAATTTCCTATTTTCATCAATTTAATCAATCATTATTTCACTACTTATACATTATGCAGTAACCATGAGCAGTATTCAACATAAGAATATATAAACCATAACACATAATCAACACATCAACAAATAGGGACATCAGGATTTTTAGGTGGAAACCCAATTTGGGAGAAAACTGCGAGTGTTTCCATATTTGTCCTTTTTCTTATTATAAAAAAATATTTTACATCTTGTACTGGTGTAGACTCTTACAAGTACATAAGATCCTACCTACAGGAGGCTACAACCTCCACAAATTCTCCATCTTTGACTGAAAGGAAGCTACTACTCCCTAGTCAAGATTATTGGCTCCTACTAGAAGGAAGCTCCCTCACTAAAGGCTCCAACCTTCAACACCTCTATGGACCACATTTCAAAATATTTCACATTAGATCCACCTGTGATCCAAATATAAAATGGCATCAACCTATGGTATTAATCCAGCCGTGTTATTCATCCACCCATGGAATTTACCCATGGTATTGTAAGCGGCATCCACCCATGGTATTGTAAGTGGCATCCAACCATGGTATTCATTCACCCATGGTATTGTGACATCCACCCATGGTATTCATTCACCCATGGAATTTACTTGTGGTATTGTAACTGAAAAAGGTTATAAGTAACAAGTTGCATTTTGTAAAAGGACAGATTGTCCACCACAATGTAGCTTTTACAGTTATTCTTTGTTTTAATAAAAATTTCCTTTGTGGTTTTATTTACTGTGTGTTCTATCATTTTCATTCTGGCATTGCAAATTTTCATATCTTGGGGGCCT
Source organism: Pinus tabuliformis (assembly GCA_031772625.1). Lineage (NCBI taxonomy): Eukaryota > Viridiplantae > Streptophyta > Pinopsida > Pinales > Pinaceae > Pinus > Pinus tabuliformis. The sequence continues at coordinate 406,437,090 of CM062817.1, read as the reverse complement.
CCTCCTAAGATCCAGATCCATGGTATCAGAGTAGGTTATGATTCCAAGGGAGTGAGGGTTTAATACATATTTCAGTTTCAATTTTTTGCAACAATATTCAACAAACTTTAGGAATGTGTTGTGACCTCCACAAAGCACTTTCTTGGGCCAAGCAGGAAGAATTTATTTTTTCATTTTTTTGCAGGAATTTTTTTGGGCAAGCAGTTTGCAGATCATATTTGAGACATTTGGTGCAAAATTTGCAGAAATAAATAAATAAAATATCTGGATTCCTTGTAGAAAATTATCAAAATTCAAAAAAAAATTGGCTGGTTCGGAGTTTAGATGAAGGAGATATCGTTGACTTAAAATCAGTTATGTTGTAGAATTTTTTCTATCGGCAACTGTTGGATGACGACTCTCCTATCATTTTTTGCAGTTTTTGTGTAGAATTTTAGAACAATGATTGAAGATCTGAGCTCCTCTTGAAAAATCACCTAATTTAAAAAAAAATGGGTCGAATCGGAGATCGAATGTGGGAGATATCGCTGATTTAAAATCAGTTATTTTTTCAGAACTTTTGTGACGACAGAATAGTTGCAGCGTGAATCTGGGACTCCAGAGTGTCCAGATAAGGATTTCCAACACATGGGAAGATGCAGAATGGTCATTATGTTTCCAAAAATAGGTTATAATAAATATTTTGAGTTATATTGACTGAGTTATGTCCATTTTAAATCTGGAGCAGCATTCGGAGCGGGTTCCCTTTGGAGATGTGCCCTCCCACCCCAGGCTATGTAGGCACCTGCTACTTCATCAAAAATCAACATCATGGTTATGGGTCAACCACACAAAATCCTTGTCATTGAAGTCCATTTTCTAGGCTGCACACTGTTAGTATCATAATTGGTCACAACCATTACAAGGTATCTCTATCCTCGGATCTTCATTCATCTAGTTATGGGTCATCCACAAATCCACACTTCATCGATGTCCATTTTCTAGGCTGCACATTATCAATATCATAGTTGGTCACAAGCATTACACAATATCTCTATCCTCGGATCTTCATTCATCATGGTTATTTGTTAACCACCTAAAACCCTTCTCTTCAGTGGCTCTTCATATTAAACAAAGGCTTCATAGGAGGGAACTTCACATAATCGGGACCATTACTTCTTAAGGAGGGAGGAATGATCCGAATATAAAATGGCATCAACCCATGGTATTCATCCCCCCATGTTATTCATCCACCAATGGAATTTACCCATGATATTTATCCACCCATGGTATTGTAAATGGCATCCACCCATGGTATTTGCCCATGGTATTGTGACATCCACCCGTGGTATTCATTCACCCATGGAATTTAAGCGTGGTATTGTAACTAAAAAAAACTATACGTAACAAGTCACATTTTTTAAAAGGAAAGATTGTCTACCACAATGTAGCTTTTACAATTATTCTCCATTTTAATAAAAAAATTCTTTGTGGTTTTATTTACTATGTGTTCTCTTATTTTCTTTCTTCCATTGCAATTTTTTAGATCTTGGGGGCCTCCTCCCAAGATCTGGATCAACCTGAGTCAAGCACACATCAAAACCTGCAAGCCACGTTTCAACCAATTTTCAAATTGGACCCATAACCAACAATGTGCTCAAACACTGAATATCAATAACCTTTCTGAAACCAAACATTGTCAAATAGATATGCTCACTGAATTCCAAGGTACCAGTCATCCCTATGCAACCAAATCACTGATATACTAAGCCAAATCTCATAAACACTAACCAACTCAAACTCTTTGCTCATCAACCAAGCCAGACACTATCCAATATCAAGTCAAACTCTTTGCCAAAACAATCTATCATCATCAAGCCAGTCAACTCTAAAGATCTCGTTAATTAACTCAATGCAACCATCATGATACTATGAGTTCATTGATCCATAACATCATAAGACCTTTCCATGCAATGCTCATGAACAAATACCCTCTTACTCATTCAATGCTATGCCAAATTCTAGCTAATCAATAGTCCCAAAATCTGAACTCAGACTCATTTATGTAACCACTATCACACTATGCAATATCATTGTTAGCAACAAACTCAAAATAGCATATTCAATAGGCAACCAAGAGGACCATAGCAGTAGCTTCAATAGTGTAATTATTCACATTATTCCAATTGTTGTTTCATCAAGACAAGTTGTGTTTGATGACTAGATGATGATAGATTTGCTTGGATTTGATTATACTATGAATGAAATTAGAGAGGAAGTTTGTGCACAATCTTTTAGTGAAAAAATTAGTGTAGTGTCCAACCTTTTATTCAATAGTCAGCAATTCTAAAAATTAATCATGGGCATGTCCACTCTCCTCCCCAAACTGATTTGCAATTTATTGAAGAGGTAATAACTCCTATGTTTGTAACTCCATAATAAAGAGGTCAAGAGTGCCAAAATGCAGGTCCATTGTGTGCTAAAGAACTCTTAAATGTAATCAGATGGATGAAAATGATCTAGCATTATATGGAGGCAAGTTATCCAATTGAGCTATTCATTATCAATCATACAAAACCATTAAACTATATTCCAACTCAAAATCTATTGTAACAAAATATTAATTATTTTTGTCTTGGTTAAAATCTAGGCATATCATTATTATTAGGAAAAGTTTAGGTCTTGAAGTAATCAAATTTTCATAAAAAAAAATCCTAGTGTTAAAAGCCTTGTGAATGTTTTTCATAATATTGGTAAGAAAATAATTTCCAAGACCATAATGCATCCCAATGTGTCTTATCACAATTAATTGTTATCAAGGTCACAAGAAAATATTGTTGGACCACATAAGCATCTCATATCATTAAATGAACTGTGAAAACCCTTGAAATGTCTCTTAATGGATAAGATGTCCTTAACACAAGTGGCCAAAAGGATTCAAAGACATGCATTGGTGGACTATTACGTTCTGACATGAAGTTAATTGGATTGCATATGGAGGCAAGTTATCCAATTGAGCTATTCATTATCAATCATACAAAACCATTAAACTATATTTTTCGTAATATTGGTAAAAAGACTATTTCCAAGAAAATAATCTTCTTATCACAATTAATTGTTATCAAATTCACCAGAAAACCCTTGAAAGTGCTGGCAATATCGTCATACTTTTCATTATAATAATATAAAATTATGCAAACAAGATTTGACTTTTGACTTTTCTGGGACTAACTATTTCATAAACCACATTTGACTTGACTCGAACATTAATCCGTTATGCATCACTAGACTCGGATGTTTGTTTATACATAAAATGTAATTACAATTCTAAAAGTGCATGCTGGCACAATTCTGTTTGGTCTATAATAGGTTACGACACACTGTCATTACCGTGAATGTGACTGTAGGCAATTAAACATGTCAAGAACTACGTTCATCGACGGCCTGAGATTGGGAGCAGATCTAGTGCAAAATGTGGCAATCTCAATTATCTTCAATATCTCATCCTTCATGTTGTTATTATAATCATCACTCCTTCTCAAATCCTTATCAATTATTTCATCCATTCTCCCTTCCTTGGCCTTCTTCGTAGCCCATGCAGTTAGATGTACAAATTCCTGATTGTCCTCTTCTACCACAAGAGGTTTTCCGCTTACCATTTCTAACAACACCACTCCGAAGCCATACACATCTTGCTCCGTCGATGCCTTCACTCCATACCGACATTCTGCACATAACATAATGTGAGATAGAATATGATGATCTCTACGATTGCATTTCATAAAAAAAATAAATGTGTGACGATCAAAGAGAAAACGCATCGAGATTTAGTACTGGGAGCAATGTAGCCATAAGTCCCGCCTAGAAGAGAACTTGATTCAGAATCTATTGATGAATTCTTCACTAGCCTTGCAAGTCCAAAGTCTGTGATGTGTGCTACATATTCATCATCCAGCAATATGTTGGCAGACCTTATGTCGCAGTGAATTATTGGAGGTTCGCGGTCCTGGTGTAGATATTTGAGTCCCTCTGCCACGCCCACTGCAATGTTATACCGAGTCCTCCAATCCACCCTCTGATTAGGACGTTTCGATGCTCCACCCAGATATTCCCACAACGATCCATTGACCATGTAGTCACACAAAAGAACTATTACCTCATTCCTTCCATCATGGTCTGTTATCAGGTCCCGGTGACGCAGGATGTTTCTGTGACGGGCGTATTTCAATGATTCGATCTTGTGCTTCAGACTGCAATATTGAATATTGTCTTGATGATGATTTGCTAAATTTAAGCATTTGGCAGCAAGGATTTTGTCCTGTCCTGGAATGATCACCTTGTAGACCATGCCGGATGTGCCAGAGCCGATGACGTAATCATCACTGAAGTTGTCTGTAGCTTCCACTATATCTCTGTATTTGACTATACCGAGTTGTCCATCTCCTGAAATAATAGTACAGTTGCTGTGTCTATTACTGTTCAACTTTGACGCTTTTAAAACGTATAGCAGCGCAAGCATGGGAATAGTTAGGGTCCCAATACAGGCAACGGTAATCCCTGCCACTTCGGCTGAGCTTAATTCTTCCTTTTTACGTGCTACTTCTGAATCCGAACAACTGTTCCTTGCTGGTGGTCCGCAAAGGCCTGGATTACCCTCAAATGCATTCTGCGGGCCTTGTAAAAATGCCCTTAATGAAGGAATGGCCCCTGTGAATAGGTTGAAAGAGAAGTTGAAATGATATAGGCTTACCATATCTATGAGAGATTGAGGAATATTACCAGACATGCGGTTATGGGAGAGGTCCAAGGATTCAAGTAACTGCAAGTTTCCTATCTGAGAAGGAAGAGATCCAGATAGATTGTTCCAGCTTAGATCCAACCCATATCTGAGGCTGGCTACAAGCTTTCCCATCTCCAAAGGAATGGTCATGCTCAACTTATTTCTAGCCAGGTATAGTTCGCTTAATTGTCCGCAATACCCCAGGGAACTGGGGATTCTTCCTGTTAATGCGTTTACACTCAAGTTTAATGTCAACAGATTCGTAAGATGGACCAAGGCTGCCGGTATGCTTCCTTTCAACCAGTTTCCGCTCAAATCTAAAACCTGCAAATTAATTAAGTTCCCTACATCTGGGGGAATGGTTCCACTGAGATTATTGCAGCTCAAATTGAGCTTTCCTAGATTTCTCAACTCTCCTATCTCAGGAGGAATGGCACCACTCAGATTGTTGTGGGCAAGGAGGAGGTCTGTAAGGTTCTGCAACCGTCCAATGGAAGAAGGTATACTTCCATGGATGTTGTTGTAAGAAGTCTCAAGGTAATACAAGACCGAGAGCATCGAAATATTACTTGGTATGAAGCCCGTGAAGAGGTTGTTCTGCAGCCGGACGCATCGCAGTGAGACGCAGTCTTGTAGAAGGCCGGTGATGTTCCCCTCTATTTGGTTATCGTAGATGGCAAGATGATTCAAAGACTTGCCGTTGCATAGTCCAGAGGGAATCGATCCACTTAATCCGCTTGAACATGAATCAAACTGTTTCAGGTTGGCAAAGCTTCCAAGTCGAGTAGGTAGCGGAACTTTGAACATGTTTTTACTGAGATACAATATTGTCAGATTAGGAAGGAGGCCGATTCCTTTAGGCAAAGTGCCTTCAAAATTATTGAAAGATAGATCTAGGGTCTGTAGGTTTGTAAGATTGGTGAAGGACGAGGGGATCGACCCTGACATGTTATTGGAAGAAAAGGACAAGAATGCCAAATTCTTAAGATTACCCATTTCATATGGTATAACCCCACTCAGATTATTGGTAGATGTATCAAATGATTCCAATTTGAGCAGTCTAGTGAAGAAACCTGCAGGGATGGAGCCTGCAAGTTGATTCTTGTAAACCCATAAACGTCTCAGATTTTACAACAGGGCTATTTCCCCTGGTATCGTACCTTCCAAGGAGTTTTTATAAATTGCAATGGTTTCGAGGTTGCTGCAGTTGCCGATAGAAGAAGGGATGGCACCGATCAAATCATTTTGGTACAGCGTCACCTCTACGAGCATTTCAGATTCCCAATTTCCCACGGTATCTTTCCTTGCAATCCCGCAGTGTCCATGTACAAAATTCACAGCTGACTGCAATTCCCGATTTCGGGTGGTAGAAAGATACTGAAATAGTTGGAGTATGTAGTGATTGTATCAACATTGGCAAGCTTTCCAATAGACCTAGGAATGATACCGGTGAGATTATTTGTATCCCAGTGCAGGCGGAATAATACCCGATATATTGTTGGTACTGATATTCAGAACTGTAAGAAGGCTACAATTCACGATATCCGCAGGGATGAAGCCCGTGAAGAAATTGTTAGCGAGATTAAGTTCTTGAAGCTCTGTGCAGTTGGCTAACTGGCTAGGAACCGTGCCGGATAACCTATTGCCCGAAAGGTCGAGCTTCTCCAGGGTGGCAATCTTGCCTACTGCACTGGAAAGACAGCCAGACAACCCTTTGTACGACAGGGAAATTGTTGTGACCCACCTTCCATAACTACTGCAGCCTACACCTTCCCAGCTACACGGATTGACATCAGAAGAGATATCGTTTCTCCAACTTGAAAGAACATTAGGAGGAACTGCAAAATATGACTTGATTTGTAAAAGGGCCACTCCATCTGCCGACAGAGCGTTACCGCTGCAAATAAGTGCAGGTAATGGGCCAAAATAATTGACCTGAGAATGAATCACAATAAACATTAATATTGGTAGACACGGAAGATTGTATCCTTTCATTCTCATCTTTCTTGCTCTGTTGCTTGGATCAAGCAACATCATGATCCGGATTTAAACAGGAACGCAATAGATTACAGAGATAACCATAAATACAGAGATACGATAACCATAAAAACAGAGATAACCATAAACATAGATATGCAGCGGGAATAATACTTAGCTTCATTAATGTAGAATACTGAAATATGCTTACAAACAATAATGGAAATAACCCAGCTAGGGCGATGGTAGCTTATCTCTGAGAAGAGATGTGGTGGCTACATGCCTCTGAACTGTCTTACAATGAGGCTCAAAGGCCTATTTATTGTTGAGAAACAGTGGAAAACCCTTAACATTCGAAAACCTAACCCTAGAAGATGAAACGCCAAACTATGGGCCCCGTTTGGGGTAAATTGGTACATCAATTTCCCGGGGTCGTAACTTTGGCATACGATCTCCGTTTGACGCATACAATATCTTGTTAGAAAGATCTATCCGAACACTACCATTGTTGGAACAGGCAACATTGGTTGCCATGGATTCCCCAAAAAACGTCGTTTAGGGCCTCAAAACGGCTCCGGAAGTTCAGGACCCGAAAAACTGCTAAAAATAGTAAGTTGTGCTACAATTAAGGAAACTGAAAATGCTGAGAAGAAAAATGGTGGGGGTCCAGGTGGGCTTGGCAGGTGGCCACCAAGATCCACCTGGATCATTCCTGCCCCCTTAGGAAGCAATGGTCCCCATTGCGTTGAGTTCCTCCATGAGATGAGGAAACTTTTGCTGAACTTGGTCCCTGGTGAACCACTTGCCCTGGTGAAGGAATTGGCTTGCTTTGACAACTCGATATAGTTGGATATTCTGTTGGCAAGTGTTCTTGATCTGTGTGTCCATGATCCGATCAGTTGCAGCCTGTTCCATGCAATCTGGGTTTAATTTTGTGGGTGTGAGCTGCTCTGCAATGTCGGATGTGTCTAGCAATGGTGGAAAGTATGGCCGAAGGCAATCCACATTGAACACTGGGTGTAGGCCAAGGAATGGGGGAATGCTGAGCTCAAATGAATTGTCCCCCACAACCTTAGTAATGGTGTAAGGACCATATCGGAGTGGTCTCAGTTTCCGATAGGCTCCAGTAAGGCGTTCCTTTTGCAGATGCAACTAGACTTTGTCGCCCACCTGAAACTTGTGTGGCACCCGGTGTTGATCATGTCGCTGCTTGTACTTGGCATTTGATTTCTCCAGAATGTCATGGACCTGCTGGCGAATATGTTGGATGTGCTCAATGAAGCTGGTTGCCTTATCTGTTTGCGGACTGGACATGAGCTGAAGCTGTGTGAGTAGCTGCAAGTGGAAGGGCCACATCAATGGGGCATAGTGGTTGGAATCCCAAGCCCACTTGAAAAGGACTGTGGCCGGTCGAGCTGTGAAGAGCTCGGTTGTAGCTGTGCTGAACATAGGGGAGGCTCTCATCCCATGTGCGTGGATGCTTTGAGTTGTACATGCGCAGAATGTGTACAATCATTCGATTGACAACCTCGATCTGGCCATCAGTTTGAGGATGGAAGGCTATGGACTTAGTGAGTTTGGTGTCCAGCATTGACTAGAAACTGGACCAAAATGTACTGAGGAACCGACTGTCCCGATCTGAGATGATAGACTGTGGGATCCCAAAGTGCACCCACACTCGTTCAAAGAAGAGTTTAGCAGTGGCTTCTACTGTGATATTCTTCTTGCAGGCCGCCATAATGGCCATCTTCGAGAACCTACCGACGACCACAAAAACACAATCATTTCCATGCTTGGTGGAAGGAAGCCCTGACATGTAATCCATGGAGATGGATTCCCAAGGTCGACTCGGGGTAGGCAACAGGGTATAGAGGCCTTGCTTCTTGATGGTTGGTTTGGCAATGGCACAGGCAGTACATGATCTGATGTACTTCCCAGACATCCTGTCGAAGATTTGGCTAATAGAAATACTTTTGTAGTACTGCCACTGTTTTCTCAACCCCGAAATGTCCAGTAGCCCGACTGTAGTGTGCTTCCCAAATCATCTTAGCACGCTCGCTTGAAGCAACACAAAGATGACCCAGGTGGCATAATAGTGCACCTTGGAGGTGAAAATCTGGAACATGCTGACCCCCCAAGAGTGTCTGGTATGTGTGGCCAAATTCTCAGTCACTTTTGTAGAGAAGTGGCCAATCAGAAGTCTCGTGCCCATAAGAGTTGAGCACAGTGGTTAACGCCATGATTGGTGGTCGACTGAGGCAATCTGCAACATGATTGGTGCTGCCCTTCTTATACTTGATGTTCAGATGGAACTGTTGCAGATATGTAGACCACTTCTGATGGCGATCATTCTGCAATTTCCCTTGGGTCTGTATGAACTACAGGGGTCGGTGGTCTGTGTGGATGATTGTTTCCTTCCCCAAAATGTAACGCTTCCATTGTCGGCAGGCCTGAACAATGGAGTACATCTCTTTATCATAGGTTGGATACTTCCGGACTGTGTCTGAAAGTGTTTCATTGTGATATGCCACTGGATGCCCGTGTTGAGTAAGGACTGCCCCAATAGCATAGTCAGAGGCATCTGTCTCGACCTCAAATGGTTGTTGTAAATTTGGTAACGTGAGCACTGGTGCCGTGCAAAGGCGATATTTCAATTCTATGAATGCCTTTTGTTGAGATTCAGACCAAAAGAATTTCACTTTCGCTCCTCCCTTGGTGACTTGACTCAAGGGCCAAGCGATATGAGAACACCCCAACACGAACCTGCGATAGAAGTTGGCAAGGCCTAGAAAGCTGCGCAGCCCTGTCAGAGTGGTCAGGGCTGGCCAATCCCGAATGACTTGGATCTTGGCCGGATCCACATGCACCCCTTGTTCATCAATAATGTATCCCAGATACTGAACTTGGGTCATGCCAAAAGTGCATTTGTCCAAATTGGCGCACAGCTTGTGTTGTCGCAGTGTTTGAAGAACCTGTCGGATGTGGTGGAGGTGCTCTTCCAAACTCTGGCTGAAGATCAGAATGTCATCCAAGTATACCACTACAAATGAGTTGGTGAATGGCCGCAAGATGTCATCCATTAACCTCATGAAGGTTGCAGGAGCATTCGTCAATCGGAAAGGCATGACTAACCGTTCAAAGAGGCCCTCCTTGGCTTTCAAGGCAGTCTTCCAACATCAGAGGGTTCGATTGGTACCTGGTGATATCCTGACTTCAGATCGATCTTGCTGAAGTACTTTGCCCCCTTTAGTTTGTCCAAAAGGTCATCAATTCATGGGATTGGGTACCTATTACGAACAATGATCTTGTTCAATGCCCGATAGTCAACACAGAGTCTCCAAGTCCCATCCTTCTTATGTACCAACACGATCGGGCTCCCACAAGGCAATGAACTCGGACGGATGTGACCTTTCTGTAGCAACTCCTGAATCTTCCTCTTGATTTCATCGTTCTCTAGAACCGAATGCCGATAAATTGGTCCATTGGGTAGCGGCACACCTGGGGTTAGATCGATGGAGTGCTTGACCTGACAGTGCAGAGGAACCCCTGCGGGGGAGGTGAAGATGTCCTCGTACTCCTTCACGACCTTATCAATCTGTAGTTGTCGTGCGGAGGGGTCCTGTCTGGAAGTCGTGGCCACCAGCTTCTTCTTTCCTTGAGGGCTCATCATCAGGAAAACAAACTTCCCAGTCTTGGAAATGAGCTTACTACATTGTTTTGCAGTAATCAAGGAGATGGCAGTAGGCGGTGCTACCTCTGGTATCCTATACAACTTATTCCCCAATGTAACAATAACAGCCCGGGGCCTTGATTCATACACAGCATGTCGCTTCCATAAGTATGGTTGTCCTAATAATACATCACAAACTTCAAGGGGAGCGATGTCACATAATACCTCATCCGTGAAGGGCTTGATGTTGTACTGAAGGCGACATTGTTGGTTCACGCGAAGATCCCACCCTTGGTGAAGCCACCCGATGGTGTATGGTTGTGGGTGTGCTGTGGTCGGTAAGCCCAACCGCTTCACGACCTCCGCCGAAATGAGGTTCTTTTGGCTCCCGCTATCAACAATGAACTGTAGCGGGGAGCGCTTTACCCACATATGGGAGTGGAAGAGATGCTCCTCCTCCTCTGGATCTTTGGGTTCACTTTTCTGGATCTTGGCGCTAGCAACAATGGCATTGGGATCCGCGTCAATGATCTGCTTCCATTTTTCATTCCCCTTGTCGAGTTCTGACTCAGAGTCGGAATAGGTATCTGATTCTGGACCCTTTAGCTCGGCCACCAGTGACTGCTTGGCCCGACACTCACTGGTGTTGTGAGTGGAGCTCTTATGGAACTCACACCATTTTCCCGTGTCCTTTTTCGTCTTTGCGGTGCTGTTCTTTGTCTACAGCTTTGGCGGGTTGTCTTGGGCTGCCCCGCCTTGGCTTTGCCCTTTGTTCTGTATTTTAGGGGCACCTTTCCCTTGCTTCGGAGTCGCAGATCCAAAGTCTCGCTTCTTTTGTTTAAACTTCTGCTCGACCTTGACGGCATATCAGTATGCTGTGCCGAGCGAGGGGATGTTCAGGAATTGTATTTCTTCCTGAATGTACTTGTGCAGGAAGCCGCGGTATTTGAGTATCAAATGTTGCTCCGTATCCTTGATACCCAACTTTGTGCGAAGGTTATGGAAGAGATTGGTGAACTCCGGCACGTCTTGGTCCCTTCCCTGCCGCAGCGTGGTCCATTTTATGTATTCATCCTCATAGCTTCCGACAGGGTAGTACTGCTCCTTGATGGCATCGCGGAATGAATCCCAAGTGGGTGCGGCTGAAAATAGCGAGCCGGTAGTTTCTTCCTTTTGCTCGCAGTAGGTTTCCTACCAGTCCTTGACGTGGGGGGCTTCTTTGAGAAGAGCGAAAACAATCTTTTCTCGACTTGAAAATTCATGAACAGAAAAATACCCTTTTAGCAGATTTAACCATTTATCTACCGCATCTGCGTCTATTTTACCCTCGAAGATGGGGATTTCAAAATTAACTTGTACCTTAAAGGGCGTGGCATTTCGAGAGTAGCTGCTAGAAGCTGAAGCGTCGCTTCTGGGTAACCGCTGAAGGATCTGGGCGAAACTGTCCATCATCGCGTTCCGTTGTCGCTCGAGGGCTTCTTCGAGCAAGATTTTGATAGGATCTCCTGCCCCCTCATCTTTCTTCTCGTCTACCATGGGAGGCCGTCGGGATTTGCGAGGCTAGTCTTGTAAAGGTTCGACCAGTTCAAGCCCTAACTCCTTATATCCCGACCTCGTTGGGGACATGCAAAGAAAAACAGAGAAAAAGCAGACCGCTCTGATACCACTGATCCGGATTTAAACAGGAACGCAATAGATTACAGAGATAACCATAAATACAGAGATACGATAACCATAAAAACAGAGATAACCATAAACATAGATATGCAGCGGGAATAATACTTTACTTCATTAATGTAGAATACTGAAATATGCTTACAAACAGTAATGGAAATAACCCAGCTAGGGCGATGGTAGCTTATCTCTGAGAAGAGATGTGGTGGCTACATGCCTCTGAACTGTCTTACAATGAGGCTCGAAGGCCTATTTATTGTTGAGAAACAGTGGAAAACCCTTAACATTCCAAAACCTAACCCTAGAAGATGAAACGCCAAACTATGGGCCCCGTTTGGGGTAAATTGGTACATCAATTTCCCGGGGTCGTAACTTTGGCATACGATTTCCGTTTGACACATACAATATCTTGTTAGAAAGATCTATCCGAGCACTACCATTGTTGGAACGGGCAACATTGGTCCCCATGGATTCCCCAAAAAATGTCGTTTAGGGCCTCAAAACGGCTCCGGAAGTTCAGGACCCGAAAAACTGCTAAAAATAGTAATGTGCTACAATTAAGGAAACTGAAAATGCTGAGAAGAACAGTGGTGGGGGTCCAAGTGGGCTTGGCAAGTGGCCACCAAGATCCACCTGGATCACATCATGAACAATTGGCTATGTGAGTGTCAGTGGCTCCTCCTACCATGAACTATTTATAACTAATTATTTATTTATATGAGAATTGTGATTATTGTTGAAAGTTAATTATTGAAACAAAGAGTAGACTCCACCAAGTCTTACCTTGATTTCGTTTTTGGCACGGTTGAATGTCACATGTAAGTAAGTTTCAAAAGCGACAGGTTTGATTGGTGCACCAACGGGGAGCAGCAGGTCAAAGTTGATATGTTATGACTTTGCTTGCACCATGCTCGAAAAGTCACTCAAACAAACAAAGGTAGCCTAGAGAAATCCAGAACAGACAATGATACCTTTTTGGACGCGTCATGAAATTTTGCGTGCAGAATGAATAGTCACATGTAGACTAGAGAAATCGCCCAGCTCAGATCCTTTTATTCCATTTAGTATAAAAAACCTCACAAAGTTGGTGCGACTTTGCTTGCACCAACGGGCAGCAGCAGGTCAGGTCAAAGTTGATATGTTACAACTTTGCTTGCACCATGCTTGAAAAGTCTTGATTGCATTTTTGGCACGGTTGAATGTCACATGTAAGTATGTTTCAAAAGCGACAGGTTTGATTGGTGCACCAATGGGCAGCAGCAGGTCATGTCAAAGCTGATATGTTACGACTTTGCTTGCACCATGCTTGAAAAGTCACTCAAACAAACAAAGTTAGACTACACAAATTGCCCTCCTCATACCCTTTTTGTAAGGTCCTCGGATCTGCGGTGCGGTTGGGCGCCGGGTGACCGTGCACGGGCGCGCGACGGGCGTGTGATGGTGCGATGGGCTGGTGCGACAAATCGTGCGTGCGGAAGAAATGTGACAAAACTTTGTGACGAAACCTTGCGATAATGATAAAAGTGCGATGCACTTATTTGGCGATTTGGAGCGTGGAATGCTTGGCTTAAAGCCAACTTGCGATGGTGGGCAGGCCGACTTAGAAAGTGGGCGTTGAGCATTGCGAAGGGGTGTGTATGTGCGATGGTGGGCGGTTGGCTGGGCAGCCCACCCACATGCGATGGAGTGTATATACATGAGTGCGATGGAGCTCATTTTCATCATCCAACTTCGCACTTCATCTTCGCTCTTGAAGAGAGTCTCTAGGGTGCAGATTTAAGAGGAGGATGAGCGCATACCTCATGCGCTCCTCTTGGTGAGTCGCACTTGGTGAGAGTGCTCTTGGTGAGAGGTGGATGCGTTGGGCAAGGCGTGCCCGGGTGTATTGTGCGGAGGCGTTTGTGCGGCGACTTGGCGTGGGTGTCTTGGCGACTCAGGTGAGCGCCCGCCCACCGTGCAAGTGTGCACGAAGGTGAAACAGAGGTTGGAACCGGAGGTCGTTGAGTTGGGCAGGCGGTACTACGTGTTGTGCACACGATTTGGGCGTTTGTCGAGAGTTGGCAAGCGGGACTGCGTGTGGGCAGAGATACATGGTTTTGGAGTTTGCGACCAAAGGAAGAGCAAACCGGCGAAGACGTGCGACGAGGTGAATGACGGGTTGGTGAGTCGTGCGGCGACCGTGTGGAGTTGCCGACGAGCTGGGCAACCGAGTTTGCCGAAGTTGTGAAAATTTGGTTAAGTGTAAATTTCGAGTTTCCCAAGGACTTAGCCTGTACATTGTAAAAATGATGATTATATAATATATTGATTCGGGCAGACTCACATTACGGGGAGTTTCCCCTCCCCTTTATACTGTTGCAATTATTGTTGTTCTTGTTATAATTGCTATGGGTAATGAATGAGTATGGGCTTCATTGGTATAAAGGATAAATGTATGTTTACTTGGTGGCGAAACACAAGCTAAGTAATGTTAAAGTGAAAGTAGGCATAGTCCACGAACATAAGTATTGGTGAAAAGAAAGTGTTCGGTGGTGTCGCACCTCGCTATAAGCAGTTGGAAGACTACCGCAGGTGTAGGAGCGTGACAGTTGGTATCAGAGCTCGGTTGGAGCTGGTGAGTGGGGTTGCTCGTGATGAAGTGACAGTGAAAGCAGGTACTTGCAGGTGAAGGAAGCTAGTTTCACATACGAGTGGAACAAGGGCCTGTTCATGGTTGCAGGGAACTTGGTTAAGCTGGTGAACGGTTTAGCAGGGGTGAAGATTAGTGCTTGGGCCAAGCTGAATGACAAGGCATAGAAAGTTTGGGAGAAGGTGAAAGGAAGCTCTTGCTTACCTTATACAGGTGGAAGCGGTTGAAGGAAGAGAAGCCCCGGATCCGAAAATAACTTGAAGTCTTGGAAAGGAATATTAAAGAAGAGCTTCTTCAACTTGGTTGGACAATGGAGAAAGATGAAGTTGCAGATTGTGCTATCAAGGAAGAGGAAGCCGTGATGACCGAGGATGTTGCAGATGTGATAACGATGGAGGATGAACTTGAGATTGATCAAGTTGGACTAGGATCGTGCAGTTTGCAGACATGGATGAATGAGGAAGAGCCTCATGATGATGGTGAAAGACAAGGATTGTTGATTGTTGCAGGACTTGTTGGGGTTGTTTGTGACCTTGTGGTAGAAGGTACAAAGGCCCTTGACAAGGGACGAACATGATGATCATTGTGGAGGAATGGGTCATGCTTTAGTCACATTGGCTAAGTGCCTGGCATGACTCATGGACAGTTGAGGAGGGCACACACTTGTGATGTTTGGGTGGACTTCTCATGGCCGAGACCAAGAGATAGTCTTGGTGGACACTTTGGTGGAGGAGCTATGATGGAGGGACTCATGACATGATGATATGGTTGGGTGACCGAGTTCACTAAACCGAAGATTGCAGCTTGGATGAGGATGACCGATTGTTGTGATGGATCTACTTGGTTGGACTACATGGGCAACTTAGTCATGGACATCAGGTTGGAGGCATGGAGCATGGCAGTCTTATGTAGGGACATTGTGTGGGAGCACTTGTAGTGGTGTCATGGACATCCAAGGAAGAGTGTCAAGGCAAGAATGTTGTGCAGATCGATTTGCTAGTGTGACATGTAGACTTATTACTTATGAGTTGATGGAGAGGTTGTGCACTCTTGTACAACAAGGCCATGGACTTGGTTGGATTTGTGAGCTGATTATGGAGCTCATGATGACATGAGATTGTTGTGAATTTTAGGGACTTCATACATGGTGGACTTAGAGGATTTGATGCATTCAGGAGCTGAGGTCAAGAGACTTTGATGCAGTATGGGATGCATACTTTCAAAGTACATGTATGGGCATGGCTTGGAAGAGTGATTTGATGTGGAGGATCGATATGAGACACTTTGGAGTGATGGAGTTACAACGATGATGATGCCTTGGTGGCAACACTTGGGCATGGGTTGAGCCGAGACTCAACTATTGTGGACAGCATGTTGCAGATGAGATGAGGGCTACTTCATGGACCTGAGCATGGCTTACACTTATATGGAGATGGATTCTTGATCGAGTTGAGGATGTGGCAGGATGTTTTGAGAAACAACTGATGGTGGCATGAGGATGTTCACTCTCATGGTTTGAGCGTGACAGTTGGACTGGCCATCCGACTAGTTCAGACATGGGGACTAGTAGTGTACAGAGATGTGTTAGCATTTGTTGGAGTATCATGGCAGTGGTTCACATGATGACACATGATGAGGTCGACACGGGATGTTGCAGTGGAGATTGTGACAGAGGGGTCGATGATCATGGATCGAGATGATCTCTGATGGATGACATACCGATGAGGTGTATACCTTGGTATGGTGATCTTGGTGACAGATGGTTGTCGGGGCGAGACATGATGGAGACGGTGGTTCTACATATGTTGCGATGATGGTTGCAGTATGTGGAGGAGTTGACATCATGGATATTGATCTTGGTGGATGAATACCAGGATGATATGTTGTCGAGGACGACAACGATTTCAGGTGGAGGAGGATGTAAGGTCCTCGGATCTGTGGTGCGGTTGGGCGTCGGGTGACCGTGCACGGGCGCGCGACGGGCGTGCGATGGTGCGACGAACGGTGCGTGCAGAAGAAATGTGACAAAACTTTGCGATGAAACCTTGCGACAATGATAAAAGTGCGATGCACTTATATGGCGATTTGGAGCGTGGAATGCTTGGCTTAAAGCCGACTTGCGATGTTGGGTAGGCCCACTTAGAAAGTGGGTGTTGAGCGTTGCGAAGGGGTGTGTATGTGCGATGGTGGGCGGTCGGCTGGGCAGCCCACCCACATGCGATGGAGTGTATATACATGAGTGCGATGGAGCTCATTTTCATCATCCAACTTCGCACTTCATCTTCGCTCTTGAAGAGAGTCTCTAGGGCATAGATTTAAGAGGAGGATGAGCGCATACCTCATGCGCTCCTCTTGGTGAGTCGCACTTGGTGAGAGCGCTCTTGGTGAGAGGTGGATGCATTGGGCAAGGCGTGCCCGAGTGTATTGTGCGGAGGCATTTGTGCGGCGACTTGGCATGGGTGTCTTGGCGGCTCGGGTGAGCGCTGGCCTACTGTGCAAGTGTGCACGAAGGTGAAACGGAGGTTGGAACCGGAGGTCGTTGAGTTGGGCAGGCGGTACTACGTGTTGTGCACACGATTTGGGCATTTGTCGCGAGTTGGCAAGCGGGACTGCGTGTGGGCAGAGATACATGGTTTGGGCGTTTGCGACCAAACGAAGAGCGAACCGGTGAAGACGTGCGACGAGGTGAACGACGGGTTGGTGAGTCGTGCGGCGACCGTGCGGAGGTGCCGATGAGCTAGGCAACCGCGTTTGCCGAAGTTGTGAAAATTTGGTTAAGTGTAAATTTCGGGTTTCCCAAGGACTTAGCCTGTACATTGTAAAAATGATGATTATATAATATATTGATTCAGGCAGACTCACATTACGGGGAGTCGCCCCTCCCCTTTATACTGTTGCAATTGTTGTTGTTTTTGTTATAATTGCTATGGATAATGAATGAGTATGGGCTTCATTGGTATAAAGGATAAATGTATGTTTACTTGGTTGCGAAACACAAGCTAAGTAATGTTAAAGTGAAAGTAGGCGTAGTCCATGAACATAAGTATTGGTGAAAAGAAAGTGTTCGTTGGTGCCGCACCTCGCTATAAGCGGTTGGAAGACTACCACAAGTGTAGGGGCGTGACACTTTTGAGCGCGTCACCCAGAGCAGACAATGATATCTTTTTGGACGCGTCGTGAAAGTTTGCGTGCAGAATGAATAGTCACACGTAGACTAGAGAAATCGCCCAGTGCAGATACTTTTCTTCCACCCCTTAAGCAAGTTTGCATGCACATGAAAAGTCACTCATAACGGAAAAAGGTACACAAGACAAATCACCCAGCTCAGCTCAGACCCTTTTCGTCGACACCTCAACCAAATCACTTAGAACAGACAAAGGGGAAGTTATTCAGGACAGAGAAAGGTACAAGTTCTAGTTCCATGCATGATCGAAAATTTCAATCAAATTACGTGTTTGAAGCGTTAAATGTTTGACTTCTAATAATTCTACGTCAAAAGATAGAAATTAACATACTCCATACGTCTCTACAACAAGTTGATCTAGTTCAATGCATGATAGAAAATTTCAATCATATTACGTGTTTGAAGCGTTAAACGTTTGACTTTGATAGTTGCCTGGTTCTGAGGGTTCGATGGCTTCACTCCGACTGTGGTTGGCCTTTATGATAACGGGAAACGAAACCTCTCGTGTCAAACTTTGGCTGTGGACAACAATGTCTCCATCTTTCTCCATAATCCCTCGCATGGCCCTGTCATGTCGTTTGGATAATTAATTAGGAGTGCCACAATCTGATAAATAAGAGAAATCAAGTTTACTTTACTCTTATCTATCCAGTTTTCTGGATATTCCAAAATTTACAATTAAAATACCCTCAAATTCTTTTAACTACACACATCTATTTTTTATTCTAACATCCATTGCTTGTATTGGCATGCCCATCTACTCCATCCATCCCTTGCATGGCAGTTACATATTTGTCGGAGTCTTTCTTTTAGCTAGTCACATGTCTAGTTTTTTCTTTTTAAAATGCCCAATATTACGCAATTACATAGCATCACAGATGATGTTTTGGTTAACTTGCATCGTTAGAAAAGATGTCAACACTGCCGAGCATTTGAATGTGTTGGAATAGTTATCTCTGTCTCAACGACGACCTAAAACTAATCACAATAAATTTTGTTTTTTTATGGTATTAGTTATAAATAAATTTTATTTTATTTATTTAATAACTTTTGTCTTTTATTTACTCTGTATCTTAACTTAACACCCTACCCTCTTGTTATTAAAGATAGTTCTTTAAAATATAAATTTGATTTAATTAAAAATATAAAAACAAAATAAAAATTGCTCATGAAAGGACTCCATCTTTTTAAGAATTCTAACCACCTCTTTATTTCCATGCACCCAAAAAAATGATAGGTAGAGCTTTATTTCCATTCATCAATCATGGAAAAAAGGAGGCTATGAAGGAAACACTTTTACTGCATTGTTTTCTCAACCACCTCTTTATTTCCCTGCACCCAAAAAAATTATAGGTAGAGCTTTATTTCCATTCATCAACCATGGAAAAAAGGAGGCTATGAAGGAGACACTTTTATTGCATTGTTTTCTCAATAAATGTAATGAGTAAGGCATTGTGCAACTAGTAGAAACAAACAAATAAAAAAACTAATTAAATAATAATTTATAAGTTAAATTCAGAGAGAAATTTTTAAAAGAAGAGAAATAAGAATTATTTTAAATTATATTTTTAACTTATAAATATTTATTTATTAAATGTAAAATTAAAAAAATATTTTCTTTTCCCATCTCACGATGTATATATCAAAAATATGAAATATGGTGTTTACTGCAGGAAGAAGAATTTAAATATATACTAAACTATATATGATAAATTAAATTGAAAATATAATATATAAAAAAAATAAAAAAATTCCTTCACCTAGAACTAAAAACATTTACCCTTCATGGTTAGAAAGCAAAAGAATAAACTAAAAACATTTACCCTTCGCAGTTAGAAAGCAAGAAAATAAACTTTTTGGATTAGAGAGGGAATTTTTAGATTGATTTTAGGTTAGTTTGAGTAGTTATTGGAGTTCAAAAAAATCTCTAAATTAATTCAATCAACTAATTATTGGATTCTCCGTAAACTCTGAAATCAGTTCAAATGTTTCCTATATATTAATATGTAGACATTGTACATCTTTAAAAGAGATAATTTAATATACAATTTATTATTTGGTTTCCATTTTGTTTCTCTAACAGTTTTATCAAAACCGCCACAGGTTTTGTGGCCTTCTTGTGGGCTCGTTGTTTTGGATTGCCATGGATGGTGAGTACTGTTTTTTAGTTGCAGAATAGAACCAAACCGTTATTTTAGTTGCAGAATAGAACGAAGATTTACCTCGTACACACCACTGGAAGCCATTGCCGCTGCAACTATCACAGGAAGTCCACGCGTTGAAGGAGTAGTGTTGCCAGTGGGTTCCCTTCTCACACATAAGAGGACGTGTGACTGTGGGAGACAGTTCCAGTTGTTGCAAGTGAAGAGGTTTTCACCGGAGGTACACTGGACGTCGTTGGGAAAAGTTTGCCATTGGTTGGTTTATGTAGGTGTGATTGTCTCATCCGAGACAAGTTTTGAGGCTCAGTGAAAAGAAATTTGTGATGGTGACGGGCGAGGAAAGTTAAAGGTCGCGATCCCGTCGTATTATAGTTTTGGAAGGCGTCCTTAGAAACAAGGGGCATCGAGTCCTAGTTTTCCGATGATTAAAGGAAGCAAGGATGTTAAAAGAATGTTTTCGAAAGCTTATGGTTGTCGTGGAGTATGAAAAGAAAACAACATGGTTGTGCTATTATCATTCTGTGCTTTTGTATTTAGATGCATCGACCTTTATTTGTTTCGAAAATGATAGTGTGATTTACCAAAAGACTGACTGCCTGCATATCTGTAGACTGAAGCTGCGAACTCCGCCAAACTATGGTCGATCTGGTGAATGCAGCACTAAACTTGTGTATTTATTGGATTATGGAGAACTTAATCGTTGCTGTTGTTAGGGACGGAGCGTAATTAAAAAAAAAAAATAGTTCTTTATGTCTGGTTGTATGGACCATTGAGAGTAGTAAGAAAAGACTACAGATTGGGACAGACCATGTTTTGCGTTTTTTTTTTTTTTTTTTAAATAAAAGCTTCTTAATTAATATTAAATAGATAGTACATGAGTAATGTATCTTGATTATAGCCTGAGTCATGTATCTTGATTACAGCCTGCTTCTTCAGCATACATTACTTTCAAACAAACAGTGATCTGTGCTTTTTCTATTAACTATATCTTTTAGTTCTATGTACATAAGTGCTTTAGTTCACTATTTGTCTGTCTTAGTCCATGTATTATTTAATGATAAAAAGAAAACACAAAAAAAAAAGTCCCATGTGCCTTTCATTACTCAACATTGTCTTCTAACTCTTGGAGAAATTGATACTTTATTCATTTGCCTTAAAACTTATCAGGTTCTTTCCCAATACCTCTTTTGGATAGTAAATATGCATTCAGTCGAGTTTTGTAGATGTGATCGATGTTGATGTGATGGTATAGTGATGGTATATGCTTACCATCAATGTCGGTGTGTTGGTATATGCTTACTATCATCTTCATGCGCTTCATCCAATTATTCAAGGTCTCAAGGTTGAATTTATTTTGTCCCTTTGTCTAGTTGATAATGCCTTTTTCCTTTTGCATCCCCATAGACCTATAGGCTCTCCAATCCCAAATATTTTTATGCTATCAACACTCCCCATATCTTTGCCTTACTATTAGTGCCTTGTCCCTCTTCCCACCAAAAGTGATAGCTTTTTCCTCGCTCGGTGACTGTAAACCCCACATCCACATTTCCTCCCACAGCAAGCACCATCTAAGAAGAAACCCATTGGGAGTGTATGCAATATGTTTTTCCAAATAATTCTTATTTTCTTTCTTGCAATTTGAGTTGGTCCTAGCTAATTTGCTTTCTTGCAATTTGAGTTGGTCCTAGCTCCAAGAAATAGGCAACAATTTTGATTAAGTCCTCCCTTACTATCGGTTCATGTTCTAAAAAAGGAGTGCATTTCTACTTCGCCAAATGATCCATATGAAATATAAAGGGAGAAAATGAAATTTATCATGAGATTTAATTCACTTCCATATGCACCTTCTTAATGTAGTGAAATGTTTCCTTGGCATGATGCCTAAGGTGTCCAATACCCTTTCCCAAACAACCATTGCATATGGGCAATGCAGAAATAAATGTGTATTGTCCTCACTACTTTTCTTACAAAGGAGGCATATCCCTGGCCCTATGTGTCCTCTTTTAAGTAAATTATTACATGTCAGTACTATGTCCTTAATAGCCAACCAGCTGAAACACTTGATTTTGTTGGGGATATTCACTTTCCAAATATTTTGAATCCAAGAATTCCCATGTTGTCCCAATGCTTCCCTAGGGATGCAATTGTATATATTTTCTACCAAAGGATTCCCCTTTTTCATGCCCCCCCCATGACAAATGATAATTCTGATCATTTAGAGAGATGTCCGCATTTCTCAGGTTGGTGATATAATCTTCCCATTCACCCACATACCCCTTTGATAGTTGAATGCCTCTAGTAATTTTCCAAGATTGGTGGGCTATGCACAATGCATCAAACTTACAAGTATTATTTAGGTAGTTTCGCTCTCTGTTTTTTAGGAGATTAAGAATTCCATATGATAGAGTGTGGTTCCCTCCCATACCTTTAATAGCATCCAGTCTAATATTGATGATTCTCCCATCTCCAACCTCCCACCGAACCAATCCCATCATCCACTGGATGTTTTTCATACTCCTCCAAATGTATGATGAATTAGTCTTCCTGTTGGCCCCTCCAAAATCCAAGCAATGAAAGACTATCCATACATGTACTTTTTAGTGATGATATTTGACCATATGCCTGATCCAGATACTACCCTCCATATGTTCTTTATGATCAGGGCACTATTGAAGGTGGGTGGATAAATAATGCCCCATCCCCCTTCCTCAATGGGTCTAGCAATTTGTGACCATTTAACAAGTTGATACTTCCCCCGACATAATTTCCCATTCCAAATGAATTGAACCATAATAGATTAAATATTTTTCTTTCTTGGCAATTGGAAAAGGTGCATCTAGTATCTAGTATACCGCAAGGTTTTATAGAACATCTTTTAACATTACCATCCAACCTCCCATTGACAACCATCAATTTGTCCATCCATCCAACTTATTTTGGAACTTTATTACTAACCATTCCCAGTCCATGATGTTATAATGGTTGGGCTTGATGATGAAACCCAAAGTTGTGCAACCCTCGTCCAAATGTTTGACCCCCACAGCTAAGTGCAATCTAATATCCTCTATCTCAAGATTGGCGTTCCAATTGTGGATGAAAAAGACTTCGAACCATTCATGCACAAGCTCGAAGCTCTACCAAATGATGAGATGATGCTATGGATAATAGTCCATTTCACCCAACAGCCATTGAGGCAGTTGTTGGTGGTGATCTTCTCGACCTCGCTCGTGTTTCTATTGTGTTGGTTATATTCCCATGCCTGCTCCTTGTGGCAGGTAATTATCACGACCACGCCCTCCTATTGATGGCAAGTTGATCTCAGGACTTAATGCATGCTTCCCGCAAGGCAGGAGCTAAGGTAGTTGGGCCTCCGAATAGGAGGTCGTTTATGAACATTAAGTGTGTAATGGTAATCCTTTTTGACACTTTAATACTTGAGATTTCCCCCACCAGTTTTTCATCCCTCAGTTTTTTTGCTGCAAACCATAAGGAACAACATAGGCAAGAGGGCACACTCCTGCCTCAATCTCCTGTAGGCTGAGAGGAATTTGGATGGAATTCCATCTACAATTACTTCAAAATTCGTGGTCATAATGCACGCCATAATCCACCCAATGATCAGAATGGACAAAACCACTTTGATCATTATCAATTTGAGGTATTCCCAGTTTATAAAGTCATATGCCTTCATCAAATCAACCTTTAGCATACAAGACTTCAGGTTCCTAGATTTGATGGTATTCATAACCTCCTGAGGAATACCAATAACATCATGAATCTGCCTTCCCTTGATGAACCTAAAATACTCCTCTGATATGAATTTAGATAGTGTCGGCTTCAACTGCCTAGCGATCACTTTAGATATGAGTGTTTACACTGTATTGCATAGTGATATCAGCCAAAAATTCGAAAATCTTTGAGGGATTTTCCTCTTTGGAATAAGAGCGATAAAGGTGGCATTAATAACCCTGGGAATAAATCCATTTATCTTTGACTCCTCAATCATTGCCAATAGGTCAAGTATCATCAGATCCGCAAAATGGATAAACACCTCCACACCCCAGCTGTTCGGTCATGGGCTTTTCTCCCTAGCCGATTCTTTCATAGTGTCTACTAGTTCCTCCATCGAGACTGGTCTACATAGTAATCAGTTATCCTCCCTCAAGAACCACTTCAGCATATGGGAGATAAATGTCGACTATGCCTAGAAGTACAAATCTAGATTCTTGTATTGGTCCTGGAAATGATGCATAGCCTTCACCTTTAACGAAGCTTGTGAGGAGTTTATATTTCCATCCTTCTTCTGAATTCCTTTGATGAAATTATTGTTCTTCTTGTGATTAAATTGACTATAGAAAATTTCTCCCCAAATCGCCTTGCTCTTCATTTGAATGTCCTCCTTCTTTAGTAGAACCTCGTGTTTGTTTCCATCCATCTCAATGATTTTATTCTTGTATAATTTTGAGAATTACAGAGGGTCATTGGAGTCATTCATCATTCTGATCGAAACATCTATGTCCCGTATAGCCTTATCTTCTCTTTTTTTCCCCGTAATCCATTCCTAGGCTTCCCTTTTCATCTGAGATAGCTTATTTGTAATTAAACTCATGCAGTCCTTTGGTCCTATAAGCATTGGCCACATCCAAACCGAATGAAAAAGTTGTTGAAATTCTTTCATCTGTAGCCACCTCAAATTAAATTTGAAAGGGTAGGTTTTGTTATCAAAACCCCCTCTCTAGGACAACATAATTGGTTTGTGATCCGATATGATGTCTGCGAGAATCAAAGATTCTAGATTTGAAATATGGAGGAACAATGATTGGCATATTAAGAATCAGTTTATCCCTTTTGCAATGCCATCTCCACCTATACATCCATTCCTCCATGTCAGCCCAAATGGATCCAGGACTATATCAGCCATATCATGATCTCTCATTCATACATCAAAATATGATAACATTTCGCCAACTCGTACCTTGTTCCCCCATATCTCCGTCAACCCCATGGTGAAGTTCAGGTCTCCAACAATAATGTTTGAACTCAATCTAAAACTTCCAGATTTTGTCACTCTATACGAAAGTTTTTTGCAACCAGTATATGGATCATATATGTTTTTGATCCTTATCTGCCCGATCGACCATTTCTTATATCGTGACATGATGATACCTACACACGAATTATATGCCACCAAATCATATATGCTAGGATTCCACATAACTCTAAATCCCCCTGAATGTCCATTTGCATCAGTTGCGCATGCAACCCAATGTGGATAGACTGCAAGCATGGCTTCCACCGATTTGACCTGCTCAGAAATGATTTCTTGAAGAAGTATCATGGAGGGGTTGTGAGACCTAACAAGACCCCTAATATAGGATATTTTATTGGGTGCTCCCACCCCTATGATATTTAGGGAAATAATGGTGATGGGGGAACCCCTATGTCTGGTGTTTCCTCTTTAAGGACCCGTGAACCATGTGCATGAAGTATCAATGCCAAAGGGGACACCTCCCGATTCTAGATCAGAGGTAGGTGATAATGCAATGTGATTGAAATCCATAATCTTTTTGTAGCGGGTAGCCCTCTTTTTCCTAAGGGTTACATTTTGTAGACTAATCCCTTCATCAGCAGACTCTTGGTTATGGAAAAAAACATCCCTTGATAGTCACAAGAACCAGAGAATCATCTGAAAGAATGAGAGCTTCCAACTCTGGGTCTAGCAACAATGAATTTGTCGGCGAATTCCCATCCATTTGAGTCGATAGGTGAGAACTACCATCTCCCCCATCCAGTGTAGAAATAACATGTACAGGTTTGTCCAGTGGTTGAGGCCTTCCCCCAGGGCTTCCATTGAACCCAAAATGTTAGATTGGTTCATCGATCCTTCCCTAATGTATCACATTCCAACTCCCATAGAATGCATAGAGTCAACTAGATACAAACGAGTGTTGAAAACCATTTGATGTGCATTAATAGTATAGGATTTATTTACAGGTTCATTCATAAGGGCATAATTACCTATCCCTAGGTCGAAATTATTGGTGTGTGCATCCTTTGATTGCCGAGCTTTTTCCGGATCTGGTCCATGTGCTGCCTTTGCCCTATCATTCTGACACGACCTTCTATATTGTGCCAAGCCGAAACCCCTCATATTCCCTCCCCTACTAATCAAACTTGGGAAAGAAGCAACCAGGTGACGAGTCTCATGGCATTGCAGGCAATGGAAAGGTACACCCAAGTAATCAATGGCAAGGGTGAAGGAAAATCTATGCCATCAGATCTCAAGTTCAGTTGTGAAACCCCGACCCATCTCCACCTTTGAAATAAGCACCCATGCCATATTTTTGTCCAACTGCCCGAAAGAACATTCATTTGAGTAGTAATAACTTCCAATCATGTTTGGGATTTCTTTTATAGATTCCTCATTCGAGAGCTCGAAAGGGAGTCCTCGCAACTTTTCCCAAATGTAACGCCAACTTGGTCTCTCTACAAATGGGTCGAAACCCTTCTTCCATCTTTGAAAAATCAGAAATACCATACCCTTCACACATGGCACCTTCAATATCCACCCAGCATCCTTTGAATTTAGAAAGTGAAATGCCACCCATCCTCTGCCCACTGCTTCATCTATTCCCCCGTCATATGGAGATGATGCCACCTTCCCACCAAAATCTTTATGCTCGAGTTGCTCGATAATATCTGAGTATGCCCAAACTCCAAAATTTAATGGACTTTCTGCCTTCACTACCTGCAAAGGATGTTTACTTGGTTTCGAAGCATGCTTACCTCTAGAATTACCTTCTCCCTTTCTCAAGCCATCGTGCGGTTTCTCAATGTCCTACTCAAACAATTTTTGATATTATAAAAGGTCAGACATGGCCACCCATTCAACCTTGATGGTTGCTCCTATCAATGCCTAGGGGGATGGAGACCCTTCGTCTTACATGTCTTCCATCTGGCAGATGAAACATCCTATAACGACAAAGTAATAAGTGGTCCCCGAGTAACCGCCTTTTGTAAAACATGTGCTACCCCAAAAGAGGATCGAGACAGTTCCCCCCTCCTGTAGTAGGTGCCTAATACTAATCCTTTTGCAACATTTAGTTCCACATCGGATTCATGAAATAGTGAGAGTTGACCTATACACCCACTTACCTCCAGACAGTAGGAAGGAGAAAATATAAGGGACCGATACATTTATAGTGAGATCACTGGAGGATTTCTAGATCCCTAATAGTCCGAATGATATAGCTGTTAATGTTACATCTCCCATCCAGTACCACCTAGAAAATTCAACCCAGCTTGGATTGATACCTCAGCACCCAATATAGACCCAGACCCATAGTGCCTACCTAGGCTAGAGCCAAGGAGGTCCATCGAATGCAGTAAACATTGCACCAACCCCCCTGTAAGGAGTTTCTTGTCATAGCTAAGACTGATCATGCACACATGATTAAAAATTGGTTACAACCTGCACCTCTAACATACTCGACATCTTTACATAGCTCAAACCACACCCATACTACGACACAATAACTGATACCGAATGCAAACTACACAATAGGTCTCACTGAATCTCTCACAACAACTCTCATTGCAATAATGCTTATATGGTCTCCCATCCCACCACAAGAACAATACTACCGCTGAAATGATATTATGGTGAGAACACTCATGAAGACGTTCCTATCACAAATGATTAGGCCAATCCTTTGTCAAGCTCAATCAAAGCTTCTTGGTAGGTCATTTTCTTGCAGGTTCTCATCTCAGAACAATATTTGTTCTATTGCACTCCTATCTACCAAAAAAATGAGCCTCTTACCAGAAGCAAAATGGTGTCTAGATTGTCGCCAGTATTTCATCACCTTCCAAATCCCCAGGATAAAGTCTTGGCTTCGACGGGGTTTTAGATGATGTGAAGCAGTAGATGTGGGTTTCAACATTTTCTAAACTTGAAACCATGGTTCAGTTGTCTGAATTTTATTCCAGGTTAGTATTGTGACTAAGAACCATTTTTTGGGTAGTTGAAGGCACACGTGGAAGAAAGAGGGTTCGAATCTGACACTGGTGAAATGGAGCTCTAGTTGTTAGAAAAATCGATCTTCATGTCACACTTCAGATAAAAAAATACCTACTGATATTCAAATCCCTGTCCCAGTGAATATAGGGTAAATGGAAGACATTATATGTTTTTGGAATCAATGTTTCTTTTTATGAATGGTTGTTTGTTGCTAAGCTAATGCACTAAATGATTTAGTGGAGGCGTTATTTTTTTTTCTTGCTTGATATGATCACTGAGAGATTACTATTTCACATAGAAAGTTGTTGATTTGGTCTTGGCTGGTGTCTCGGTTCTTGGAATGTAGATCTTTTCCTTGAGAATAATCCTGAGATATGTGGAAAAAGGAAAATGAGATAGGTACTGAACCTGAGTTTGAAGTACGTGAGAAAACTGGATCCTAGTTCGAAAAATTGATATGTGTTGAGTGTTTTGCAGCCATAAACAATAAAAAAAAACATGTAAAATCATCATTTAAAGACATATTTTCTATGGGTTGACGTGAAGCCGTGAAAGATGATATGTTTTTTTCGACTTTTATTAAATTTTGACTATAAATAATTCTTATTGTATAATTGCCTAGCATTATTTTTGGAGGGATACATTTTGTGGCCTAACTTAGGGAGGACAGTCGATTGAAAGCATGAAGTAATTATGGAGAACTTTAATCTTATTTATGGTTAAAGGTGAAAAGTGCATAAACAATTCAATTATTCAATAACTGTGACAAAACATTGAGTATGACCAATAAACAAGATAATTTTGTTACTCAGTGGAGGTTGATTGATGCTTTACGTGTACGTGAGATTTAGGCCAGAGAAAGTTATTTTTGAGAAGTAATTAATTTTTGGTGGCATATTTTTTTGGACCAAATGGTTGAAGAGAGTGATAGCAGTGGAAATGAAGTTCTGTTTGAGCCTGATCATTAGTCAGAAAATGATCAGAGAAATGAAGTATATTTTGGATGTATCTTTTGACATTCTAGATTTTGCTAAACTTATACAATTCCAAAGTGCTAGATTTTTGGATGGTGTTGTTCCAGAACAAGTTGATAAATGAAAATAGTGTAATAGAGTTGGACATGTGAAAGTATAAAGATTAGTGTCTTGGTCTTCACTCGTATGAACATTTTGGAAAGGAAAATCATCATACAAATAAAGACATTCATTCTTAAAAAACCATTTCTTGAGAGACATTCAGCTCTTGGCTAAGATGCATTTATGCATTTTGAGTTGTCATTCATGGACTTTGGTACATCCCTTCCGGTTAACGGGGGGAATGTTAGACAACTAATCCTTAGGATAAAGCATGGGTTAGTCTTAGTACTTATTGGAGTCCAAGAAGGCTTGGAAACTAATTCAATCGTTTCCTGTATGTATTAAGATGTATGCATTGTACATCATTGATAAAGATCATTTAGTATACATTTTATTTGGTTTCCAGTTCGTGTGTCTAACATAAACAAATAAGGAGAGCTTGGGTAATAGAAAGACCAATAAGTAAAATCTTTATTTTCCCTTTCCTTGGTATTTTTTTTTACTATCGTTTTTCTTTTCCATTTATTTATTTATTCCTCTCTTTGTATTATTATTTTTGCACCCTTTTCAATAATGTTCAATCATTAATTAATTGTTGAATTATGTTTTCTCGTACTTTTACAACCATAAACATTCACTTGTTTGCATACGTTTCAAATCACACCTCCCCATTGAGAGGTCTTTTTGTCTTCAAAAATTTAGAGGACCAATCTAGATCAATGTCCTATATATGGTTTTTTGAAAATGGATATAGCTTTGGCTTATGTCTATAACTTTGAATCTACCTTTGGCACAAGATCTTGGCATTAACTATTTGTTAGGGTTCTAGCTATGGTTTTGGTTTTGGTTTCTGGCTCACTTGTTCTTGCAGTATAAAAGGCTTCTTATTGACCTTCAACTCCAACCAATCTACAAATACGAATTATAATAAACCTTCACTCTCATATCTCTCAAACTTTGGAGATTGTCCATTTAGTATTCAAGGTAGCCAAGTCTAATGTTCGTTTCTTTGTTCATTTTAACCCCAAAATCCTATATCATCATGTAATAACTGCACAAGACCATGTGTGGATTAATTTCTCCTACTTTGACCAATTATTTCATGGAATGAAAACAAATTTTTGTCGATGTGTCAATTGAATGACAATGTTGCATGCCCCTACAAGATGGAAACAATTGAAACAACCATTACTAACATAGTTCATTTCCTAGTGAGTCATTCATCAAATAACATGTAATGAAATAAATCTATTATCCCATGTGATGTGATTTTCAATTAGTTCTAATTATTTTAGTGAGAAATTGATCATATGTGCATTTAAATAAATCTAAGTTTCATTTGCAACTTGCAAGTTGCCATGAATAATCTATGTTAGTGAAATATATTATGTGTAATGAAGTTGTAATAATAATAATAGTGGTTGTCATAGTACAAGATAGAGATGATTTCACGAGTCAATAATCGAGTGAAACACGCCACACTTGCAAGAAAGTACATGAAAAGTAAATCCTACTTGCATAAAAAGAAATAAGACAATTACTAAAAGTGACTTATTGCAACTTAATGATATTCTTGGTTTTTCGTCACGGAGAAAGATGGCATATGCCTAGGATGCAATTTGTGACAAGAAAACAACATTAAAGAATTACACAATTCTCAATCGTAAGCTATTATTGAAAACAAAGTAAATGTAAGTTGCAAGTGAGCTGTAGCAACCAATTTGTCCTAAAAAACACAAATATGTCGGCTAATCATTAACCTTGGAATTAGTTTCTACAATTACATATCCTAGAGTTGTAGTAGAAAGTAAGCAATGTGATTACAATATAAACAAATATTAGAATTTCTAGAGAAGCAAACTAACCAAGTTGCAGCAAAAAAAAATTAATAGAATTATAGTGAAACATAAATCAATGGGACAACAACAATTTAAACTATCTATAATTTAACCATAATTTTAAAGAATAAGTGGCTTCCTATTGTTACGTAGTAGTACCAAGCTAAGGAGTGGGCCCTACCTCCTGTAACAAGGTACTACAAAATATATTCAATCACATGATCACAAGATAGACGTTGAGCGAATGGAAGAAAGGAATATTTTTATTACGACAAATAACAAATTATACTACAGTCAATAATGATGTCCTATATTATCCTCCTCCTCTATAACACCCCAACAGACCCCTATGTTATAAATACCATGTACATGTGGAATTTAGGCTAGTGATCTAGATTGTACTAAATTAGGCTAGTGAACAAAGATTTTTTTTTTGGGGCCTGCGCGGCCATGTGAATATGTTGTTACAAGTTTTATGGCCCAGAATCCTTGTGTATATATGTTTTGAGCGTAGAATGTCTCATATTGTAAAGATTTTGTAAATATATGCATATTAATAAAAATGGCTGATTGCAAACCAGGATCCTACAAAAAAGAGTTTGGGTGGCTAGACTCCACTAAAATAAAGACATGAGAAGAAATTATTTATTAATAATGGGAAAAGAGAATATCATGATATCTAAAGTCCATAGTGGGTTTAGAATGTACCATGTGGAAAAGTGAAGACATGCATACAAAAGTAGAATGCTTTTCCTATGAAGGCAGTCAGTCATGAATTTTGGGAAGAGTTATGGAATAAGTGCTTGGACAATTATGTAGGCATGAGTAGTATAAATTGGTTAGTCATTATGGAAAAACACACTCAAAACCTCATAGCAGAGGCCATCCTGTACAACAGTAAGATGCCTTAGATGTGGTGGCATAGCCAAGGGACTGTTGGATGCAGAGAAGGAGTGCATCACTTGGGCATATTCTAATGGGGGGAATGATCCTGGAGCTCAGATGATGCAAAGTTTATGAGAGGTCTAGAGGCTACCTAGAGACCTCGAAGAGAAAAAGATCCTTGTTGGTTCCCATATTTTTCTAAGACTAAGTGAAATAAAATAACACATTTAGTGAGGATATAAATACTTCTACTTGTAACTCCCCTTGATAACTATTAACGATTTTTGTTATTTAACTTTGGTCTAAAAGTTTGAGTTTGGAAAAAATATTGGCACATGTAAATATTATATTTTGTTGATGAATGAAAAATATATTAATTTGTTGTTAATATTTTTAAGAATGTGTTAAGGGTTGTCAAGTGGAACTTAACTCCTAAATATAATGGAAACAATTGGAATTTGTTATGCCTAAGAAGGGGGCATCAACAAATGAGGAATTTTTTTCTCTTTTTTAGAACATTCTGAAGAGAAGAGGATAAAACATATACCACAGGAAAATATGGTTGGAGATAAATGCCATGAACCAGGTTCTTTATGGGAATATTGTGGAAGAGAAATATAGTAAATTCCAAGTTATAACTAGTGGGAGAGAAAGATTGGTTACAACCTAAGAGAAAATACAAAACACCATTTAAAGGTTCAGAATAAAGTACCTTTGTGCATTCATGAAGTTGTTTCTATGATAGATATAATTGGAGCTCAGAAACAACTAGTTGTGGAAGCTAGCTTATGGCTTGGAGGATCGTGAGAGCCCTTTACACTTTCCACAAAAGGGTTTAAATAGGTATGATGATTTTTTAGCTCTTATTAAGAAATACTAATGAGAATCTAGATAAATAATTTATTTGTATTATGAAAGTACCTTTCTTCATTCATGAAGTTGTTTCTATGATAGATAGGATTGGAGGTCAGAGACAACTAGTTGTGGAAGCTAGCTTATGGCTTGGAGGATCGTGAGAGCCCTTTACACTTTCCACAAAAGGGTTTAAATAAGTATGATGATCTTTTAGGTCTTATTAAGAAAAATTAATGAGAATCTAGATAAATAATTTATTTTGTATTATGTATATGATTAAAAAAAAAGGTATATAGGTTAGGAATGGATCATATAGATTATATATGTCCTAACTTGTAATAGGTACCGAGGCATGCCCAAATCTGAAGACTACGGTAGTGGAAAGGTAAATATGTATTTGTTAATCTAACATAAGTGGATACTTGTAATTATAATTCAAATATCATACAATTTACATCTATAAATTCAAATGGATTTGTTTTAGGTATTTATTGAAACTTTGAGGGTGGGTGGTAAAGAGAATATGTTACGAATTGTTTATACTAGTGCATAATGCATTGTGTTTAAAACGCGAGTCTAGTTTAGTCACCTCCATAAAATGATAAATCGGTGAAATCTCTATCCTTCCAATGGAAACAGTCCTAGACTCTACTTAAATAGGTCACAAAAAGAAATAGGCAGATCCCACAAGAGGTCCCATAATATGTTTTGGACTAAAGATAGAAGAATGAAGTAAAATATGAATACATAAGTATAAATGTTTCATGTTTACTATTACGAATGTTCAGATATGTGCAAGATAGACATATAGTAAATAAATATTGATGAAAAAAAGATGCCTTTACAAATAGAAAGCTCTTTTTCTTCACTTGAATTACAATTCGAACCCCAGAATCTAAATTGGAAATAAAATGTTAAAATAATAGTTGTGATATTGAGCAAAAGAAAACATTCTAACTTTATATTATAAAGACATGGGAATTAAAATATTTTGGCTATAGTCTTTCTTATCAATTTCTAAACAAAAATCTTGAACACCTGTTGTACACATGAAAGGTTTGAAAGAGGGTAACCCTTTAATAAAAAAACAATATTGTACATCAAATGTTAAAAGAGTTCCAAACTATTTATTTAGGAATATGCAACCTAAACTAGCACATACTAGTAATTTTTTTTAAGTTGTCTAGGAAACTAAGTTTCGACCAAGGTGAGGCCTACCCATATATTCTTAAAAAGAAAAGAGTTAGTATGAGCTTCTAGAAATTCCAATCAAAAGAGAAATATTACATTAAAGAACACTTTACCAAACTAATATTTCATTACAAAGTCTTTGTAACACAAAACTCTAGGGTAGCAGTAACCTTAAGCAGAGTTGAGGTAGTGTATAAATATACATAAATTATTTTTGAACAAGTTTAAATATTAGTACAGTCAAAAGACTACTTCTTGCCAATTCATTTAAACCCTAAGCCATATAGTTGCAAATAGTTAAATTGGTATTGGCCTTTGAGTCGAAGAACCCTAAAATCTAAAGAAAAACATATTAAAACTCCTGGGTATTTACTAGGTGAAAGCATGACCAATGAAGAGATATATATGATCAAGTAGTTCTTTTTAACCCTAGGAGAAGGGCTGAATCTCACAAATCCCATAACAAAGTAAAACTTGAGAATTTGACCAAAACATGATAAGAATATAACTCAAGAATTGACATAATTTTCTTAGAGTAAAGAAGCCAGATATAAAAAGGAGAGAATCAACTCAATTGTAGAGGGTGTAAGTGCTTTCTCCAATTCCCTATAAATATAGTGAATCACAAATAAAATTAGCTAGAAATTTTCGCAAAGTTTACAAACCATAAGTTGATATGGTATAGGGTTAGTAGAGCAATTGATACCTAGTAATTGCACTCAAGGTCAATACGATGATTGCTTGGAATTCAAAGAAAATTATGCTCCAGGAATTTGATACCATATTAGATAGTTAGGTGATGAATACCTAGAAAGAGAACATTTTCAGAATGAAAAATAAGTAGTAGTTGAGTGGAGGAGAAACACCAATTGTTAAGCCCTGAAAACATCATAAACAAGAAGTTTTGAAAATTTATGAATAACGGGAAATTTAAAAACCGTATCTCAAGAGATTCTACTTACGCGGTGACCATTGATAATGGGTCAACCAAGTCTCAGAAACCTGCCCAACTCAGAGAGAGGCAAAGAGACAGATTCTAAAGGTAAATTCAAACAAGTTCATGGCCTAATGTTGCAGAGCTGGAGTCGACTGAGCAAGAGAGAAAATGAGACTGGTGTGCTGGGGAGAGTGAGGGTGGTTACACCAAAACTAACCCTAGCCATTCACACTTGTCGATTGGTAACCCTAACATCGTGCATCGTTGAGATTTGGGCACGTCACGAGTATTGAATACGATAAGAGATATTTTAGATTAATGCCAAATGAAACGACTTCAAATATTGAAAAGAAATTCATTTGAAGATTTGTATAAAAAATATGTTTATAGTATGAAATATATTTGTTATACGAACACATATTGAACCCCATTTATGCATCAAAGTAAGAGTTGACATTACATGATCGCAATATAAGAAGGAACATTATAATCATAGATATTTTATGATGAAATATTTATATATAAAGAAGAATGATGAAAACCTTTTGGATCAAGGAGATCTATATATACGCATATATTCATGAAGGTAGGGCTAGTAGAGTGTGCTTCAACGCCCTCATTTATACAAATATTACATAATATTGTTATATAACTATAGGAATTAAACCAACACTTTGTCAAGGATGATTATGTATGGGTGCACACGTAAGTAAAATATATGTAACACGTATATATAAAAATAGAAACAAAAATATTACATGATAATAAGGCACAATCATGTATCCATTCTACATATGTGGTGAGTGACTTAAGAAATTATAGGACTTGAATATCATGATAGCTAGTAAGATAGGTTAAAAAAAATGTAAGGAGAAGTAGAATTAAATTGTAGACTCATTTCAAGTATGATTTTTACTAGCTAATGCTTATTAATCGTTAGAACTTCTTCGCACTTACTTGTGCATAAGAATTTAATATGGTTCTTCAAAAAAAACATTCTCTTATAGTTATCATGAAAGTAAGAAAGTCTCGCTTGTTCCTTTTTTGGAGGGATGTTACACCACTTTGGGGTAGCCTCTCTTCACCTCAAGGGGTATTCCTTGCGTTTAATGTTAAATTTAATAAATTTTCTTTAAAAACAAGTAGAATAAGGCTAAATTGATGATAAATATTTTTTATTTTAAAATTGATATTTAAGTAAAGAAATGTGACAGGTCTCATAATAAATGAAACATTTTAAAATAAAAATATCATTTAAAAATAAAAACGAGATTCAAAATATGTATCATAATCCATGTATAAGATTAGTGTTAGTAACAAAATTAAAACTAAAATAATAAAAAAACATTAAAAAAATAAAACATGTTGACCTATTTGTATCTAATAGGATATAGATTTAAATTCATATGATATCAAGTACCTATATAACTTTAACCTGCAATAAGTCAATTAGAATATTGACTTAATAATTTCTAAATAACATATACTGAAGAAATGTTAAATTAATATTGTGTGTGAAAAACTAAAAATGTGATTAGGTCAAATCATTATTAATCAATCACATGTGCGAGGAAGAGAAATTACGGTGAAAATCAACATAGTAAAGCAATTAAATGAAATAAAAAAAATAACTGGTATGTACTGATATTCAAATTAAATGTGCAAGCAAAGCATAGATATCATGCGTCATTATGACTTCAACCTGCAACATATCCTTCAAATCTGATTCAAAACCTTTAAATAACATGTATTTAAGTATATTTGATCAACTTGTGTATACAAGATCCATTGTAATAATTAACACTTGTATATTTTACTAGTAAAT
This sequence comes from Pinus tabuliformis, assembly GCA_031772625.1. Lineage (NCBI taxonomy): Eukaryota > Viridiplantae > Streptophyta > Pinopsida > Pinales > Pinaceae > Pinus > Pinus tabuliformis. The sequence continues at coordinate 406,400,408 of CM062817.1, read as the reverse complement.
ATAAACTGTAAAAAAAGAGGAAACATAGAGAAAAAAATGGATTATAATATTATAAATAAATTATCATAGTCACCATGTAAAAGGTTGTCATGGAAAGTATGTTATGGCTCCAAATAAGTTTCCATCTCCCAAGCCTACCATCTTATAATCTTCCAAAAGCTCCCCTCTCCAATGAATAATGAGGGTTTATAAACAAAGATATTCAATAACTAAATCACAACTATCCACATAATTAAAAGAGAATAAAAAAATATTTATGACGATAGTTTTGTAATGGTTTCCTCATTAGTATTGAGTTCATGCATAATACTTTCATTAATTATTTTCTTTCAAATCTTCAACCCAACAAGCCTTTAAAATTTTCTTATTTATTTATTCTTGCATTATAAAAAAAAATATAATAATATAAAAACATGATAATAATTTATACTAGAAAAAATAAATATTCATCCCTTTGTTAATCTCTCCCTAGAATATAATTTTCACAAACATTTATATTGTTTTCTAACTTTTACCTTTGGTGGCTTTCGATAAAACTCTTCATGTGGGAAATATGTTGTCATTGATGTCAATGGGTGCCAACAAGTGGTAGTAGGAGGCACAGGTGTCAAATAAGTGCCTCAAGGAGTAGGTTCCAGACACACAAGGAGCAACAGAATATAAGAATCAATACAATGTCTTTGGACTAGTTTTGGAGCACTATAACATCTCAGATATAGGTGTACCCCACCTAGATGAATAGAGATTTGAAGGAGATTTCAAATGATATATGGAAGTCTTGAAAATGCATCTTGGATCAAAAGATAGAGCCAGTCAAATTTTGGTGACCCCAATGCCTTCATAGCAGAGTTAAAGGTGGTTAGATGAGTCTTTGGCATGTTGTCAAAGTTGGCATAAGGTCCAAACCTGAAGGAAAATATGGCGAAGCCTCTATGCCAAGCTCCAAGTAGACATAGCAGACATGTTAGTAGTAGAAAACATGTTCACATGTCAGAGGAGGAGCAACATGACACTATCTTGGGAGTGGTACCCTGGCAGGAGCACCCATAAGGATTCATAGATGGTGCAGATGTAACATGACAGGATGCATTGAGCAGGTAGAGCCCACCTGTAAGTGGTAGCGAGGAAGTTTTTTATCGGCACACACGGTTAAGCACTAGGAGGAATGCACTGGGCTATGTTGTAGCTTTCCAATAGCACCATAGGAAGAGGTCCTAGTGGTAACGGGGAGTGGTTTCCCACACAATTGATGGTGCAGATTAATGGGAAAGAGATACTTTGAGGAAACTACTATCAAAACCACAATCTGCTCAGAAGTGGTGTCCAAGAAAAAATGCTTGAACCAAATGGATTTTGGAAAAACCAAATAACAAATTAATTGGTAACAAAATAAGGCCTCGAAGGATCCTTTTTGTCTCATCTAGGAGGATAGGTGGCATCATATGATTAGATTGAATGGCAAAAAATGATGACATCAACATGGACATGTGGCGGGTGGATTAAGCATTTTTAGGCACCCAAGTGGTCCTTTTCTGGGTGACACATGTCACCACTCCCAGATCGACACATGGAATAAGTGATGTCATGGTGACGTCATCCCAGTGGGAGCCCAAAATATTTAAAATGGCATAGAGAGAGATTGTTGGGTGGAGGGAGATGGGACATGTCGACAACTGACTATGACCATAAAGTCATTTCATTGGCTTATGCTCTAGTGGTAGGATCACATGATACAACTCACCCCGTAATGTAGATCCCAACAAGTTGATTATAGGAGCACAAAGTAATTGATCGGGTTACAAGGTGCTAGGACATGGTGGTAGTTGACAAAGCAGTGGCTAATAAAAAGGATGATGGGTACACCCCATTGATAGCTCATCCCACTTGATGGAGCCTAGAAAATTAATATGGAGGCTCACAATAATGTGTCACAATAAAAGGGAGCTATGGGCTACACACCTGCACAGTGTCTCGTGCAACCATTAGAGAGCAGGGGTGTAGTGGATAATAAAAGGACTCAGGTTTGGGAGCTTTGGTCTTAGCTCTTGCATTCAATCATTAGGATATCTCACATAGAAATGAACCTAGGGCATAGAGAATAAAGTTGTGGAGGCTCTTGGGAGGTGTGAGGCTAAGCACTTGGACTTGTCCCTTGGTTGTTTAACGACAATAGAATCTGGGACCATCACTAGACACCAGAATCCCATAACTTATTAAGAATTGCAATTAATAAAAAAAATTGGGTGCTTGGGAGCTTCGGCCTTAGCGTTGGGCGTGGTCGCTTTGCGTAGAAGTGAGACCCATGACATAAGAGTTGTTAACAAAGGAAATTGGCCTACATAGGGCTCAAAAAGGCTTAGTGATGAGAGCATTAAGTCGATGGTCATGGAGACCAGTTATATGGTGGAAAAATAGGTAAGGGCTCCAAGTGAAAGGAGCTTAAATGAAGAAAGGTAGAACTACCAATTTAACTATAGTTTTTGGTAGTTAAGCCAAAATTGAATAGTAGATGAAAATAAAGGAACACCGCTAAATTATGTAAAAGTTTCACATTTACTGAAATAAGCAGAAAAATAGCAAATTGAATTGGATATTAATCCAATAATATTAGATTAAGATTAAACACAATCAAACTACTAAAATGAATAGGAAAAAGGCAAAAAATATTAATTTTATGTAAAAATTCAAGTAGCCAAAATTAGCAAATGAAAAACTATAAAATAAGACCCAATCAAGAAAAATGAATTAATAATTATTTTTTAGACTCAGCTTTTGGTGCATCGAAGTGTTGGTATGGATTTTTTATGAGCAATAAATAATTGTTGAAGGTGTTTATTCTTAGTGATCAGATATTGCTGAAGGTGTTGTTGTTTGAGGGATTCACTCGTTTTTGAAGCAGAGAAGGAATTCATTGAACCTAGTGTGAAAATGGATGAGAGATGGAATAGTGAGTCTCTAAAGTAAGTTATAGTTTGTTGATTAGGGGTTGGTGCTCCTTCTAGTGGGTGCTGCAGAATAGTTGAGATTGTAGCTTCATTTAGTTGTAACTAATAAATCAGGGAGTTGTAGTTTCCTGTTAGTTGTAGCCAGAGAAATTGTAACAATGAGTTGTAGCTTTCCCTATGAATGAATTGAAGAGTGGCTCTAAAAGTAACTTGTTCTTGTGTGTTCCATTGTGATTGTTGGAATTAATACATGCTATGGTTCTTTAGTTTATTGTTGAAGTATTTAATGATGAACACAACGTAAAAGAAAGCTTTAATTTGGAAAAAATTATAAAACACTGATTCATATACCCTCAATATTGTCTTGGTTTCAAATAATTGGTATTAGAGTAGGTTATTATACAATAGTTTAACAGTTGGAAGAAATATCAAGGGCCATGGAAAACCAGGAAGGAGGTCATACCAACATGGAACGTATTTTGAATGGAATAAACTATGTGTTTCAGAAAGTGAGAATGAAGACCTACATTAAAACACTTAGAGCTTAAGTGTGGGTGTTATGGAAGAAGAATATCAAATACCTCTAACACTGGTTAAAGAATATCAGAGGTTGGAGTTCACATGAGATGCTAAAGAAATAAATGCCCTGATTGTTGGCCTACCTAAATCAAATCTTGTGAAGGTGACGTATTGCACATCTACCAAAGAAATGTGGGGTAAGATGAGCATTTGCTATTAAGGATACAACAAGGTAAAGAAAGCCAAACTCCAAGGTTGTAGCATCCAATTTGAATCATTGAGCATTCATGATAATTAAGATATTGAAAAATATTTTTTAAGAGTTAATGAAGTTGTGAAAACCATAAGAGAGCCTAATGAGAAGCTAGATGAAGATGTGGTAGTTGAAAAAATAGTAAGATCTCCTTGGAAAGTGAACTTAGCCAATCCTTGGATGAGGAAAAAGATGATGATAACCCTATAGAATTCATGTTGATGGCCATAAAAAATATCCAAGTCAAGTCTATTTGTAATGATGAAGAAGGAGAATTTGACCTTGAAGGAGACTAGGTAAATTCTCTTGAAGAAATAGAAAGGCCAAGGAAGAAAAATAAAGTCATAAATGAGTCTTTGAAAAAATAAAAGGTTGAGGTTATAGAACCATTTCTCTTGTAAATATAAGAAGGTAAGAATATACAAGAGTCCTTGAACCAACCGTTGAATGAAAAGGCTCAAACATGTGAGAAGCTGGAAGGAGAAATTATATTGTAAAAGAGGAAGTTGGAGAAGGCTAAAACACAACTCAGTTTCAATCAAAAATTTGGTAAAGGGAATCAAGATTTTAATGATATTTTGCAACCATAGCAAGCCTCCTCAAATTGAACTGGTTTGGGATATTAAGTTGAGTCCAGTGCAACAACTTAATTAAAGGGGAAAAATTCAATTACTTTTTTTCCAAAAAAGGGAAGGACTACAAAGCAACAAGAGATATTTTTTCAGCAAAATAAAAATTAGCAATAGCAAAAGGAGCATGTCATCCATGCAAATCGATCTGCCCAAAATTCTAGTCAGCGTAGAAGGCAGCCATCCACGAACAATGGTATCTTCCCAAGGTATTGTTTCACATGCATAAATTAAGCCCATACCGAAGCAAATTGCAGAGTTAATATCCCTTACAAACAACTCAGACCAAGTAGAGAATTCAACAGAGAAAAAGCAGACCAAGGTACATTAAATCTTTTTCTCCTCTAAATTATCTGGTGCAATGTTTTAAATATCAAAATTTTGGGCATATAGCAGTTAATTTCAAGCTAAAAGAGAATAAAATAGAGCCTGTAATTGAGCAAATTGAGAAAACACCCAACGTCTGGAAAGAAAAAGAGAAATCAGAGTAATGTGATATTGTGTTGTATACTAAAAAATGGTGGGAGCCATTGGTATGTGGAAAATGGATGTTCCAAGTACATGACAGGAGACAAAAGGAAGCTTTTTACTTGGAAACTAGTTGAAAAAGGTAATGTGGCTTTTGGAAACAATTCTCCATGCAAGATAATTGCAAAAGGAATTCTGAGTCTATCAAATGGATAAGGTAAATCCAAAAATGTTTTATATGCTGATGGGATGAAACATAATCTATTGTGTGTGTCTCAGATGTGTGATCAAGGCTATGATGTGATCTTTAAAGCTACAAATTATCAAATCAAGTCCATGGTTATAGGAGAAATAGTTGTTGAAGTTGTAAGAAGAGATAACAATGTCTATGTGCTGAAAGAAAATACAAAAAATTGCTATTTGACAAAGCTTTATGAGAGTTGGTTATGGCATAGAAGGCTTGGAAATTTGAGCTTTGACCATATTGTCAAGATGACGAAGAAAAAGATTTTTAAAGATTTGCCTAGGATTTCAAAGCCAAAAAATATTATCTATAAATCCTGCCAATTGCGAAAGAAAGCTCGAGTTCCTTTCAAGGAAAAGGAAAAATCTTCAACAAAGCCATTACACCTAGTACACATGGATTTGTGTGGAACATACATAATGCACTCAACCAAAGGTAAGCTATATTTTATGCTAATAACATATGATTTTGGCAGGATGATGTGGGTGGCCTTTGTCAGAGAGAAATCTAAAGATTTTGAGAAATTCAAAGAGTTCAAAGCAATGGCTGAGAATGAAACTAACTACAAAATAAAAATCATAAGGTCTAACAATGGAGGTGATCTCAGTTCAAAGGAATTTGATGAAATTCTATAAAAATAAGGGCATCAAGAGACAGTTTACAATAGTAGAGACTCCCTAGAAAAATGGAGTAGTGGAGAGAGAAAACAAGTTATTGTGGTAGTTAGCCAGAGCAATGATGAATGAAAGGAATCTTCAAAAATGATTTTGGGTAGAGTAAATTCCTACAACAATAGTTGTTCTCAACAAATCTCATTTCAAACCAAATAGTGAAAACCTCCCTAGAGTTGTGGTGTGGAAGACCTGCAATAATTAAACACTTCAAAAAGTTTGGAAGCGGATGTTACATCAAGACAAATGATGAAAAACTTGGAAAATTTGATGCTAGAGAAAATGAAGGCATTTTTTAGGGATATTCACACACAAAAAAAGGTTAAAGATGCTACAATAAAGTCACCAACATAATCATTGACTGCATCGATGTGAAAGTGCATGAGCAAGTTGGTCAATAAATGAAACAACTTGAAAAAGGAAACATTGATGAACCAATGGTCATTAGTGAAGAAAATGGTGAGGCAACTGCAAATAAAGTGAGGAAGATCCTTCTATTCCTCAAACCAAATACTCCCCATGGTATGTAAAAAAACACCACCCCATTGATCAAATAGTTGGTAAATTAAATTCTAGAGTGCAGACAAGAAGGAAGTTTCTTAATGCCTCTACATAAGCACATGTTTCCCTTCTATCCATGGAGGGACCAAAGGATATTGTTCAAGCCAGTCAAGATCAACATTGGCTAAATGCCATGAATCAGGAATTAGACCATATAGAGAAACATCAGACTTGGAAACTTGTTCCAAGACCTACTAACAAGAATGTCATTGGAACAAAGCGGGTTTTAGGAATAAATTAAATGACCATGGAGAAGTGGTAAGAACAAGGCCAAGTTGGTATGCAAAGGTTCTGCTCAATTAGAAGGCTTGGATTTTGATGAAACTTGTCCTTTTTTGCTAGATTAGAAGCAATACAAATGTTTTTGGCATTTTCTTGCTTTAAGAAATTCAAAATCTATCAAATGCATGTCAAATCTTATTTTCTTAATGGAGAGATATAGGAGGAAATTTATATAGAGAAACTAGAAGGATTTCAGCTCATAGAGAAACTAGATTATGTTTGTAGACTGAGGAAGGATTTGTATGGTCTTATAAAAGCCCCTAGAGATTGGTATTACAAGTTATACAACTACCTTCTCAAGTGTGGATTCAAAAGAGGTGGAATTGCATCAAGTTATGTGTCAAGGAAAAATATGGAAAAGTTATCTTGGTAGTTGTATATGTTGATGATATCATCTTTTCCAGTAATTTAGAATTGTTGAACAATAAATTTGCAGTTGACATGAAGGTTGAATTCAAGATGTCCATGCTTGTAGAGCTACCGTATTTCCTTGCATTGCAGATAACGCTAACCCCTAAATGCATTTTTATTTCTTAACGCAAGTATCTTAAGGAAGTGCTAAAGAAATTTGGAATGGAAGAATGCTCTTTGGTGAGCACTCCAATGGTGATAGGTTGAAATCTTAGTAAAGTGGATGAATCTCCAAAAGTGGACCAAACCTTATATACATCCATCATTGAAAACCTTTTATATATGAAAACTTCAAGACCGAACATCATGTAGGTTGTTGCTATAGTTGGAATATTTTAAGCAACTCCCACTCAAAGCCATCTATTAGCACCTAAAAGAATTGTCAGATATCTCAGGGAAATAATGGACTATGGACCGTGGTACCCATGAGGTAATGATTTTTCATTTACTATTTATAATCATGCTAATAGGTAAGGTGATGTGGATGATAGAAAAGGCACAAGTGGTGGTTCTTTCTTTCTTGGAGAAAGTCTAGTCTCATGGTTAAGCAAGAAGCAGGCTCCCATTACCTTCTCTATAACTAAAGAAAAATATATTGCAACTGCTTCTTGTTGTACTCAAATTTTGTGGATGAAGAAAACTTTACAATATCTACAAGTGTTTTATGATAAATCAATCCCCATTATTCGTGAAAACACAAGTGCAATAAGCATATCAAAGAATCCAACCTTTCACTCCAAGACAAAGCATATTCCCATCAAGTATCAGTTCTTGAGAGAGAAAGTAGCAGCCCAAGTTATGAAGTTGGAGTATGTCCTTACCAATGAACAAGTTTTTGACATAGTTACCAAGCCACTTCATGGAGAACAGTTTGAGTACTTGATGCAAATATTGGGAGTTATTCCTTTTTCCTCCCTTCACTAGCTTCTCCTCCAACAGGAAGTTAGACAACTTGTTAGGTCCATATACTACTAGTGTAACCCCTTATTGTTATTAGTGCAAACCCCTTATTATCTTGTTCTATCCATGTAGTCCTCATATTGTTATTATTGTGCCCCATAGAAGCCCACTATTGTTATTGTTGTGCCCTTACATTATTATTACTATGCCGGCTCTGATTATATTACGACCCCTTAGAGTCTTCTATATAGAAATGAGGCCTTCTCATTTGTATCATCTAAGAATTGTTCATTTGTGTAATGTAAAGGAGTTTCCCCCCTTAAAGAGGCTGATTTTTAAGTCATTGATATATCTCTTATATCTTTTTGTGAGCTAGTTTCATAACATTTGATATCAGAACATTGGATTCTAGGGTTTCACTGCTCCAAATAGCTCATCGTGGAATTTTCGCTATAAATTTTTCTCTACGAAGTTTCAGAACCTAAAATAACAACCTATTTGATCCAAAATATTTGTGAACCTCAAGTGCTAATTTCCAATCTTGTCACGCTATATTTTTGGAGATATGATCTGAGGAAGTTAGCGTTTTTGCAAGGTCCAAAATTCCATCTCAAACAGGTCATTCTGAAATTTTCGCTATAATGTTTTTTCATCGAAGGTTCAAACTCTGCAAGTAAAACCCATTTCAACTGTAATCATGGTGAATCTCGGGCCTGAATTTCAGATGTTGTTTCTTTATATGTTCGGAGATATGATTTGATACATTTAGGGTTTCAAAAAGCTCCCGAATTACATCCTAAATAGGTGACCTTGGGAAATTTGTCATAACTTTCGCTCTAAGAATTAGATTGAAATTTCATAGGATGTTATAGAAAGAGAATAGACTATACTTTTCTATGTATTATTTTTAGGTCTGAAGGTAAGAATAGTGACATGTGGAACTTCATACAAGTTCGCTCTACTGAAAAAGTATATAATCAGGTCATCTTGGGAGATTGGGCATAATGCTTTCTTGGAGAATCCAATTTTGATCAAAATGGTGGCATTGGAAAGAGGATGTAGAGGGCTACTGCAGGTCTCAATTTCAGACCTTGGAGATTGGAAATTTCATAGATACAATATATTTAAGAGAAAGTTGCTAAAAGAAAGTAAAAGAATGACTCGAATCAAGAAAATAGAAACACCTAGTAAGAAAAATTGGATGGATGATTTGCAAAATGTGATTGAAGCGAAGATAAATAGTTTTATGTGTGACATGGAAGCTAATATCGATGGTAGGGATACAGATTTGAAGAAAGGCATGGAATATTTGAAGAAAGACATGGAAGGTTTGAAGGAAGGTGGGTCAAAGCTGCTACAAGAAAGGCCTCCTAACGATGAAAAGGTAGTAGAGGAAACTCATGATGAGAAAAAATAAATGTTGAACATGATGTCATAGAATATAACATCGGATTGAAGACCCAACATATCCCAAAGATCAATATGAGGAATTTTGATGGAAAGGATCCCATAGCATGGATACTACAAATGGAGAAATATTTTGATCTACATGATGTGAAATTGTTACACAAGGTATGTATTGCATCTTTATATTTAGAACCGAATCAATTTTTATGGTACAAAGGGCTTTTTTCTCATAAACCACTTGTCACTTGGTTAATTTTTATGGAGGAAATGATAGCACATTATGAGGATACAAAGAGAAACATGTTCTTTGATAAATATCAAACAAAAGGGTTCAATGGAAGAGCACATTGAGGACATCCAAAAATTGAATATAACGGTAAATGGTATTCTAGAGGAGAGGATTGATGTCTTCATAGGGACTTTAAAGGATAACATTCAACATGAGGTTCGTCTTTGGGAACCTGATTCATTGGAGCATGCATTCAGGCTAGAAAGAAAAAATGAAAGAAAACTTATGAAAACAAGAGATCCTACCACTCATAATTATAAAGATGGAAGTGTTGTTGCTCCTAGCCTTCCACAACCTACAAGGTTGAAACCACAACAATTGGAAGAAAAAGGAGAAAATGGCCTTTGTTACCGTTGTGATAATAAATACATTAAAGGTCATAACTGTGCTGAGAAGAAATTATTTTACATTGATTGTAAAGAGGAGGAAGAAAAGGATCAAGAAACGTCAAAAGAATAGGATATACACCAGTAACCAACCTTAGAGAAAGAAGAAATGAATCTGACCATATCTTGTAATGCATTGGCAGGAATTACCACTCCTAAAACTCTCAAGATAGAAGGACATATCAAGAAGAAAAAGGATAAACTCACTTTTTCTCATAATCGAATGAAACAACAGGCAGATCAACATCACAGTGAAAGAAGTTTGGATAGAGGCGACTGGATATTTTTATGAATACAAAAATACAAAAAAGTGTCGCTCGAGCAATCTAAGAAGGATAATAAATTATCACCAAAGAACTATGGTGCTTAAAACGTGCTGTAAAATATTGGTACTATGGCATATAAATTGGAGCTTCATGCATCTTCCCGAGTGCCCCTAGATTTCCATGTTTCATGCTTAAAGAAGGTTATAGGTGACAAGATCCCAGTTCAAACAATATTGTCGGAACTTGACGAGGAAGGAAAAATCATATTGGAACCTTAAGCAGTGATGGAAACGAGAACCTAACAGCTATGAATTCAATCAATCTTAGAGTATCTCATCAAGTGGAAGAACTTATCCACTAAAGATTCCACATGGGAGAATGAGAATTTTATATAGAAGCATCCATAACTACTCAAGCATTGACGACAACACTTTTTGAAGGAGAGGGGCATGTTAGGTCCCTATACTAATAGTGTATCCCCTTATTATTATTAGTGCAACCTCCTTATTATATTGTTGTGCATGTTTAGTCCCATATTGTTATTATTGTGCTCCATAGAAGCCCACTATTGTCATTGTTGTGCCCTTACATTATTATTGTTATGTCGGCTCTGATTATATTATGAACTCTTAGACTCCTATATATAGAAAGGAGGTCTTGTCATTTGTATCATCCAAGAATTTTTCATTTGTGTAATGTGAAGGAGGTTTCCCCCTCAAGGAGGGTGATTTTTAATTCATTGATTAATCTCTTATATCTTTTTATGAGCTGGTTTCATAACATAGCTGGTATATTTTTCAGCATATATTAGTGAAGCTGCCAGGTCCATAAGGATAAACATGACCAAAGAAGAATGGAGTCAAAGGGGAATAGATATTATGGAATTAAACAAAATTAAAAACTAAGGGAGATATCTATGGAAGGAGAAATCTAAAGGCTGAGAAATCTATAATTTCAAAGGAGAAATAATGGTGACCAAACACAACAACAATACACATAAGCAAATGTTTATCTCAGAGGGAGAAATGCTCATGTTTTGCTAAGGGTGTTCGTAGAACAGAAAAATGTGTTTTATTCGATTTTTTTGTTGCGATCAATGCCAAATGGGGAGAATGTTGGAAATATTTTGTCATTGATGTCAACAGGTGGCAACACGAGGCACATGTGTCAAATAAATGCCTCAAGGATCATGTTACAAGCATACAAGGAGTAAAAATATATAAAAAATAGTGTAGTGGCTTTGGAGCCAGTTTTGGAGCAATAAACCATCTCAGATGCAGATGTAAGCTACCTAGATGGATAGATCTCTGAAACAACTTGCCAATGATATATGGAAGTCCTGAAAATTCCTCCTAGATTATATGATAGAGCCAATGAAATTTTGGTGACCTAAGGCCTTCATAGTAGGTTTAAAGGTGGTTGGAAGTGTCTTTAGCGCTTAGCCAAAGTTGGCTTAAGGGCCAAACCTGGTGGAAAATCTGGTGATGCCTCTACTCGAAGCTCTGGGAAGACATGACAAACACATTAGAAGTGCAAAACATGTTCATTGGCCAAAATAGGATCAGGATGGCATCATCCCGGTGGTGGTACATCGACGGGATCACCCTAGAGGATTCATATATGGCACACATTTAAAGCACCAAGATGCATTGAGCAGATGGAGCGCACCCGACAATGGTAGCCCGAAAGTTTGTTTAGGGTTCACACTATTAAGCGCTAGGAGGAAAGCGTAGGGCTATGTGGAAACTTTCCAACAACACCATAAATAGAGATATTGGTGGTCATGGTGAGTGGTTTCCTGCAAAGTTGATTGTGCAGATCAACAATGGAGAGCTACTCCATTGACTTCCCAAAACCACAATCCTCTTAGGAGTGGTGTTGAGTACAAAAGGCTTGAACCCAATGATTTTCAAAAAGACAAAATAACAAAGGGAATGGCCACAAAACAAGGCCTCGAAGCATCTTTTCTCTCTCCTCCAAAATAACATTTGACAACATATAATTGACCTGGACAACAACAAATGAGCTCAAATTTCCTTCAATGCTCTTTCTACTTATGTAAAATGTCAATTCAACCATTCATGATAAAATTTCAGATTTCAAATTTTATTTTAACTCTAAAATGGAAATAATATATATATATATATATATAAATTTTAATTTAAATATCAAATTTTTAATTATATTTTAGTATAAACTTTAATTAAGCTTAATAAGTTTTATTTAATGTAGTATGTATTCTAAATAAAATTTAAGTTATATATAGTTAAACTTTAGAACTTTTATAACACAATTAATACTCTTTCCGGTCCATCTAGAGAGAGTGAAATATGGAGTCTCAGAGGCCGGGAACCATCGAACGGTTGGGAGAAATCGTGATGGAGGGTTGGTATATTATCAGGTGCAAATAACTTCAGTGGTTAACTTTCTTTAGTCAAAGAATTGCACATGGGAGTCAAAGAATTGTTTTAAGACCAAAGGTGGGCATGTAATAGTTTTATAATATTAGTCTTACCATTAATTCATGCTCCCATGAAAAAATAATCGTGTAATTGGTTAATGTCTAATAAAAAAGTAGAGTATTTGATATACATGCGTTATCTATATATATATATATATATATATATTATTTTAATTTATTTACTTTATATTATTATATATTTATTTTTAATCTTTCTTTTTTATAAAATTTTTTAAATTCTTGTTTTTAAATTATTATAATAATAAATATAATTTATAATTATAATGTATTTTTTTTAACTATTTATTTATCATTAAAATTTATAATTTCTTATTTTATAAGAATAATTATAAACTACCATGACAATTATAAGCTTAATGTTGGGTGAATTTAAATATTTTTATTGTGAAGATTTGAGCATATCATTTTAATCATAGGAATATGAAAATAAATTATATGATGAGTGAAATGTCAGTATAGTGAATAGGGGTTTATACAAAGAAAAACTCATAGAGGTAGCCTAGTTTTGAAAACAGTGGAATTTAATGCCAACATTTGGCTTCTATTAGTGATGGTGTCTCCTTGCAATGCATCGAAAACTACAGACCTAGTGTCTTATCCATTCGGGATGGAGTTAATTTACATTAAGAACAAATCCTTCAATTTTAAAGAGGACGAGGAAAAGAAACTTAAACCCTAATCTGTCGTAGGAAAGAAAATGAAAATATTTTGCATCTCAAAGTTTTAATTGATCAATCATTAAGAATGAAACCAAGATTAATCATATAAGAGCCATAATATCTAATGGCTGATGAGTTTAGTGGCTATTAATATATAAGACATTCGTTCATATGATTCAATGTATTAGGGTGATTACAATAACGATTCATGGATAACAACAATATATTGATATATGTCGCAACATTCATAGGAGAATTACAAAATCATATGAAAATAATTACATTTTGTAGTTATTGATTTAAAGATTGTAGAAATTATGGTACTAGTTTAATATCACAAGGATGAAATTCATTTTAAAGTAAATTTCAACTGAAACCATGAGACTAATTATTAGGGTTTACTTCAGTTTTTTATTTGCACTACATGATTTTCTAAAATTGGACATTGCTCCACTACCAATGAGTTTCCATAGCCCTGTTGGAGTCATCCACTATCCCAATTAATAAATTTCGTTACTTTTCCATTCATATATAAGCATGAAAATTACAAAATCTTCAATTTAATTTCATTGGTTAATTATGGGATGATCATGCACTAGGGTTTGACCCAATACCACTGGCCTTGCTTCATTGCGAACACGCATCTATATGCCTAACAAAGATGTCAATATTTCCATTTTGAAGCAACTAATGCGATGATTATGAGCTGGGGTCACCTAGTACCGTAGACATTGATCCACTTCCATCAAGCATATATAACCCCAACAGGGTTATCTGCATCCCCCATTGTGAAAAATGATTAGATTCAAGTGGTCACAAATAGTACTGTGATTAGGGAAGGTCTCATGCATTGACTAAGAATGTAACTAACTTGTACAACAAGAGTTTTAATACCCTTTGATTTATGAAAGCCAAAACTTGTGTTTATAGGTTTAGTACTCATAAGATAATGAATCTGCCATGACAATTATGTGTCGGGAGTGCAGTAAGGATTTGGGAAAAGGAAATTCTTCAACATGAATGCTGAAATTGTTAAAAAAAATAAGGTCTAAGCCTTTCGGGAAAGTAATTACCCTTCAACCTTCATACATGAAAAAAGTCTTTAAAGATGTGCTCCAAACTCATCAATATAGAATATACTAGGAGATCGTAAATTCACATTTCATTATGGCTATGATCACTAAATATTCTCTGAGATGCAAAGGTTTCATGTTTATTTATTCTAAATCGAACAACTTTAAAGTATGTATAATAAAAGGTTTTATTTATGCATAACAATTTACATATGTTCTATATTAATAGCAAAATTTATCAAGAAATAAAAAAATCTACTCTAACCAAGTCAATAACTTATCATTAGCATACCTTCTGACTCGGGGCTTCGCACTTATCCAAAATAAAAATATTGGAAGTAAATTAAAAAAGGAGTGAGTTATGTTGACTAATCTCCATCCAAGAAGTATGTAGAAGTATAGGTAACAATTCTAATGTTCTTTGAAATACCTTTTCCGTCCAACTTTCCATGAATTCATAGTATTATGTGTGACAATTCAAAGGATGAATGCTTTCAAACGTAAAGTTTTCTGCAATTCCAACAGGGTTAGTCCCTTAGCAAATTGATTTTCTATGACATTTGGTAGATAATTCATGATTAGAAACACTTCAAGGATATTCTACATTATGATTTCCATATTTCAAATTATGTTTTAGAGGATGAAGAGCATTCTCAAAAATTTTAGTAAGGGTATCGCTATTTGATTCGAGGGAAACTAGATTTTCTTTTTTATAAGATTTATGATTTGTAAATTTGGAATTGAAAGCATGACAATATTTTAAGCTATTAGAACGATTATAGTTGTGATAGTTAGGAAGAGATAAAGGTAAGAATTTATACCATTATTTTTATTTCCATTTACAAACTCATCTTCCTTGTAACTATAATAGATAGGTTGTTCTGAAGTATATTGCAAAGAGGTATTTGTGTTATATTGTTATAATCCTCATTTTGATAAGTTACATTAGAAGTATTTAAAATGTTTTCAAAAAAAGAATTAAAATCTAGACTCCATTCATGATTCAATTCATCTTCATAATCATCATAAATAAGTGGTTGAGAATAGTCAAAAATAAAATTAGACGAAATAGAATTAGAATAGTCAATGATAAGTTCACATATTAGTTTCCCTATTGCATCACAAAATGGTTGAAAAATCAGAGCAATTTATTATAGAATATCTTTCTTGATTAGTTTTTGTTGAACACCTTAAAGAATATTTAACATACTTTCTTATTGGTTAGATATATAATCAAATAGTCCAGATAAAACTTATCCTCTATAGATATTATTTTTACCATCTTCCAAACATGAAAATGAAGATAAGTTAAAATAAGGAGGAGTGATAAAATCTTGAAATTTCTCAAAAAATTAATGTATTCTACAATCTTCTATTATAGGGGTGTCATGCTCATGAATTTCAAGATTTTATGGAAACATATATAGTTCATCATCATGTAAGATGGAAGATGATATTTGATGCTTTTTAGACCTAAATTCATTAAAATTAATTTCTTCTTCAGATTCATTATCCATTTCAAGTCTTTTATTGTTATTATCGTATTTATTTTCTACACTATCATCATTATAAATTTTACAACAATTAATATTGAGTAACCTTGTAAGATACATGCATTTATAATACACACGAAAGATTGTATGAAAATCCTTCAACGAAGGGATTACAAAAGGAGGAACTCCTCTATACCATTTTTAGACATCACCTTCCATTGAAATAATAAACAACTTCATGAGTACATCCTCATAGTCATCCCCCATATTGGAGATGAAATTATGGCATTTGATAAGATATTGTGTTGGATCATCATCTTCATCATTGATTACAGAAATTTTAGTGAATGCTTTAAAACAAAAATATCCATTATACAAGACCTTTTACTAACAAATATTTTCACGTGAAATCATGAGCAATGTGAATGGATAAACAACACTTCTACAAACCATCAACATGAAACAAGAAGAAATAATCATGAATAAAATGTAACAAATTATATTATAACGAAGTTTTTCTAGTGTGGACTATGTCTCCGAGTCCAAGGTCAAGAGTGGGGAGGTTGCTTCATTAGTCACTATGATCTCAAAATGGGGCACTTAGGCTTCTTGTCTAACTTGCAAGAACCTCTCCCACTTCCAAAGCTTTAAATATTACCAAGCCTTATTGATTAACCAATGCGGAAATAGTAAGTGCTTGATATTAAGGTGTGTGCTGATATTTGTTTTAAACTCTTTAGGTGCTGTAAATTAATGTGCTGAAATTGATCTATAAATACAATAAATAGTAAATAATGCAGTAGTAAAACAAGCACATAAGACAACAATTTAATATAGAGTTCACCCAAAACTCTTGGGCTATGTCTCCTTGAGCTCTAGTCAACTTAACTAGGCTCTCTGGAATTATGGCAGGTCCTTTTACAAGCTCTTGGCTCAACTCCTACTATTTTACACAGAAACAATGGGTTCAGACACCATGTCATTCCCTGGCTCTTGAAGCTCTAGCTCCGGCGATTCGGCTCTAGCTTCTTTGGCCCTCTATCAGTTTGCAGCTCTCTTGGCTTTTCACTTGACTTCCAAGTGACTCCCTTGGTTGTTCTTTTTCCTTCTGCGCTGCCTCTTTCAGCGCTATTTTGCCTTAGCTTCCTGCTTTGGCTTCTCTTTCAGCAACAACCTCCAATAACCTTCAAACACTCGTCTCTATCATTCTCTGGTGTTTTAATCCAAATCGGCGCTGTCGGTTCATTTTCCCTCTTGGCTTTCTGTCTCCCGGCCTCTGTCCACTCGAGTCCCTCTTCTAAGCATTAGAAATCATGGCATAACACCTTTTGGGGAGGTGGCCACCTGTTCTGTAACAGATGAGTGCATCAAGCCTTTGAAATCCCTGAAACAACCATTCTCGGCTTACAAAGGAAAATGCATAGAAAGCATGCAAAATCCACCCAAACGCATCTATCAGACTTCTAAACTATGAAATCCACCTTATATTCCTTTGGGTACACCTTTTAAATCATGTATCGCATCCCCACCATTGATCTGGGAGATCTAGATCCAACGGTGGTGGTTCATTTCAAGCGGCCCTTTCATATGGGGGTTAACCACCCGATAAGGGTGGTTTTCTCTCTCCTCAGCCTGGACATGTGGCAGCCATTGTATGGGCTCAGGCGGAGCCCAGGCCAAACCACTTACCACCTTTGGGTCCTCCCAAAATCCCACTTATTTTGTGGATTTCCTTTTATATTTAAAAACACATTAAAACATCGTGAAAATCTCGTAACAATGGCTTTAGCTGGATCTGAAATATTTATGAAGTGACATTTACAAAACCCTTTCGTGTCCATCGCATCGGATCAACACATATATATGTGGCCCACTCCGTTGCATGACCCCGACGCGATATTGCGATATCAAAATCATGTATCGCATGGGGCCGGGGTTTCCCATATGGCATGACTGATGACAATGCCAATTGTGATCCGGCGATATTGGCAATCAGCATATTGCGCGTCACGGTGTCCCGCCTTTTCCTCATGGCATCGCCGATTGCGATCCACTGATATCGGTGATTGACATATCATTCGACCCGATCCCTATGTTATATCACATGTGCCTTCCTTCGACCTGATATGTTAGGGTTCGATGATTGGAGGTGGCTTCCCTTTTTCACTTAATCTGCTCTTTTTCCCTAGTCCGATGCAATTTCCCCTTTTTAAGGGTTTTTTTCCTTTTTAAAGGATTTTGCCTCTTCTTCTAAGGAAACAAGGGCATCTTCCTTAAGAGACAACTTCTGCATCCTAAGTCCATTTTTGCCCATTCAAGTTGCAGTAGATTCAGGAGGAGAAGATCTCTGCAATGAGGTTATTTCCAAGAACTTCCTTGGACTTTCATTTTTCCTTTGTGAGGAACACCTTGACTTAGGAATCTATCCAAAATCCATTTTGGATCACGCCTTCCCACTAAAAGAACTTTTGGTCTCCAAAAGACTAATATACTGATCTGAACAGTAAATGAGAGTGACTCACCCTCTTCTTTCAGCCTCCCTACACTTGCCTTGCATAATGCCTCTAAACCAAATTTTCTGACCACTTCCCTTTTGGATGGGCTGGTCTTCTCAAGAAGAGCTGCCTTCTTCTTTGCCTTCCTACAGAACTCCTGCTTAGATGGTCACAAAAGGTAGTTTGAACTCTCTGCCTTGATCATTGATCCAAGGTGGTTCAAACAAATGTGAAGTACACTTGCTTCACAAAAACTTTCATTTGTACCTATTTGAGAAGCTACCAACAACAATTGTTAACAACAACAGAAATGCATACAACAACTGGATGGCCTAAACTCCTGCTTCAACAAAGTAATAGATCTCACATCTTGTGAACACCTCCATGTCTTACATCTACATACAAATGATGGAATAGACAAGAAGCCCCAAAAAAATGCCTTTAAAATAAATTCCGCTTCAAGTCAAGAATGTAGAAAAGAACCATTAGGACTCCTTTCAAAAGATGAAAATGTCATCACTATGTCCATCTTGGAGACTAAGTTAACTTCTTTCAATGTCAACATCACATGCATGTTTAAAGCAATCAGCGCTTCAAGTTAATTACACATACATGTTCAAAACAAGGAAAACATCAACATCCCTGTGTTCATGCACATCATGATTATGCATACATTTCATCCTTCAACTTTCACTTAAGCACGATGTACTTTTGAAGCTGAAATGAAATATAATGTTGCAGCAACAAAGTGAGTCTCCTACTTGACCTTTACCCATTCATCACCTTGGTAGAAACCTGCAACTAGCATCTCATCAACAAGAAATGCAAATAGATGCATCAATAGACATGCAATCCTTAATTGGAAAAGAACTATAACCATTTCTTACCAATCCATTCCAAAGGTCTTTCCTTTGTTTTCACATCAGCATCAACATGTGAATCATTCTGAAGCACATCATTCATGGAAACTTCCTTTCCATTTCTGCCATCTTCTCTTTCCACTTTCTTCATCTTTTATGGAAGAATTGTTGGATTCAGAGTCCAACACCTTTCAGCAAGGTACCCTTGCTTATGGCAGTAAGTGCACTACATGTGCATCCTCTTGATGGCATGATTTGCCTTGTCTAATGGACCTTTGGCTACTTGCTTCTATTCCTTCAAAATTTTCCTGTATGTGGCCATTCTCTTCCAACCTCTAGAAACATGATGGTTATCCAAACCACAAAAGGAGCATGCAACTCTTTTCCCATGCTTATGTGGAAATTTACCATGCTTTGCAAAATCAAAAGGAATATGATTAGAACCAGATTTATACCTGCCTCTTTCACCTTTATTGCCTTCATGAGGAGGTGAAGCAAATGAAGAAGTAGCTCCCTTTGGAACCTCACCAATATCTTCAAGGTTCTTAGAGTTTCCACAACTCTTTGGTTCAAGTGTGTTCTTTTGAACACCTGCATCCTAAAAATGATGCTTCAAGCCATTGCAATCCTCTTGAATACAACCTTCATACTTTGCAATACAACCCCTTCTTGGAGTTGTTTCAATGGCCTTCATGGCATCTTTGGAACTTTCTCCATGAGTGTGTCCATAGCCAAGACCCAAATACTTAGGCCTTTCTTCAACCATTTTTGGTTCAACAATACCTTTTGCATGCTTTCCCAAGCCCTTTCCTTCATATCCCATCTTAGACATTAGCTTGGAACCTATGCCTCTAGTATGTTTTTCAAAAGAACCAATATAAGCATTCTTAGAAGAATTTGAAGACAAACTGGAACGGTTTACCTCTTCTTCAAGCTGATACTTGACCAAGGCTTCTTGGGAAACAAAGAGTTGTGACTCCAACTCATGCATTGTCTTCATGTTCATATTTGCAATATGAAGTTGCCTCTCCATTTCCTGCAATTTGTCAAAAAGCATCTGCTTCTCTTCCTTCATGGAATTCAATTGCTCTCTAAGTATGCTGCTCTTTTCTCCATCGTCATACATTTCTCACCTTGTCGATCATTATAAACAAGTCTTGCTTCAAGTCCCCATCAAAGAGTCTTGTGATGAAGAAGGAAGAATTCGAGGATACACTTGAGGAAGTTGTCATTATGCCAATGAACAAAGAACTTCAAACAAGATTAATAAAGATCTTATTTCAGAAACCTTTTGCAGCAAACCTCTTGTGCTTTAAGGACTACCTTGAGGTCCTTGGGATAGAAGAATGCTTTCATCCCTTCTTCCCACTTGTCCTTCTTGGACTGAGCTATCAGTAGCTTTACCATTACCTATGAAAACTTAGAAAATAGTCATTCTACAAAACAAGCATACAATCAGCCTTTTGCTATTGAAACACCTTTCAGACAAGCAGTCTTTGCTTTGTCAATCAAGAATTCTAATATAACCTTCTTTGATGGTGGGGTTAATCAATCTTAAGATCTGATACCACCTGATCTGAAAATGGGGGACTTACGCTTCTTGTCTAACTTACAAGAACCTCTCCCACTTCCAAAGCTTTAAATATTCCCAAGTCTTATTGATCAACCAATGCAGAATTAATAAGTGCTTGATATTAAGGTGTATGTTGATATTTTTTTTAAACTGTTCAGGTGTTGTAAATTAATGTGCTGAAACTGATCTATAAATACATACAACAGTAAATAATGGAATAGTAAAATAAGCACATAAGACAACAATTTAATTTGGACTTCACCCAAAACTCTTAGGCTACGTCCCCTTGAGCTCTAGTCAACTTGACTAGGCTCTCTGGGATTATGGCAGGTCCTTTTACAAGTTCTTGGCTCAATTCCCACTGTTTTACATAGAAACAATGGGTTCAAACACCATGTCATTCCCTGGCTCTTGAAGCTCTAGCTCTTGGCTCTGGCTCTTGGCTCTTGATTCTAGCTCTTAGCTCTGGCTCTGGCTCTTCGGCTCTGGCTCTGGCTTCTTTGGCCCTCTATCAGTTTACAACTCTCTTGCCTTTTCACTTGACTTCCAAGTGACTCCCTTAGCTATTCTTTTTCCTTTTGTGTTGCCACTTTCAATTCTATTTCACCTTATCTTCCAGCTTTGGCTTCACTTTTAGCAACAACCTCCAACAACCTTCAAACCCTCGTCTCTATCGTTATGTGGCTTTTTAAGCCAAATCAGCACTATCGGTTCATTTTCCCTCTCGGCTTTCTCTCTCTCGGCCTCTATTCACTCGATTCCCTCTTATAAGCATTAGAAATCATGGCATATTTCCTTTTGGGGAGGTGGCCACCTGTTCTACAATGGATGAATGCATCGAGCCTTTGAAATCCTTGAAATGGCCATTTTCGGCTTACACAGGAAAATACACAGAAAGGTTGTAAAATCCACCCAAATGCGTCTATCGGACTTCAAAACTATGAACTCCACCTTACATTCCTTTGGGTCCACCTTTTAAATCGTGTATTGCATCTCTACCGTTGATCTGGGAGATCTAGATCAAACGGTGGTGGTTCATTTCAGGTGGCCCTTTCGTGCGAGGGTTAACTGCTCCATAAGGGTGGTTTTCTCTCTCCTTGGCTTGGACACGTGGCAGCCATTGTATGGGCTCAGGTGGAGCCTGGCCCAAACCACTTACTGCCTTTGGGTCCTCCCAAAATACTACTTGTTTCATGGATTTCCTTTTATATTTAAAAACAGATTAAAACATTGTAAAAATCCTGTCACAATGGATTTAGCCGAATCTGAAATATTTATGCAGTGGCATTTATAAAACCCTTTCAGGTCTATCGCATCGCATTGGTGCATATATATGTGGTGCGCTATGTCGCATGACCTCGATGCGATATTGCGATATTGCAATCGCGTATCACATGGGCCTGGGGGTTTCCCATATGGCATGACTGATGCCAATGCTGATTGCGATCTGCCAATATCAGTGATCAGCATATTGCATGTCATGGGGTCCCACCTTTGCCTCATGGCATCGCCGACTGCGATCTGTCGATATTGGTGATCAGCATATCGCTCGGCCCAATCCCTATGTTATATCACATGTGCCTTCCTTCGACCCGATATGTCAGGGATCGGTGATTGGGGGTGGCTTCCCTTTTTCACTTAATCTGCTCTTTTGCCCTGGTCTGATGCGATTTCCCCTTTTGAAGGGTTTTTTTCCTTTTTAAAGGATTTTGCCTCTTTTTCTAAGGAACAAAGGGAATCTTCCTTAAGCAATAACTTCTGCATCCTAAGTCCATTTTTGCCCATTCAATTTTCAGTAGATTCAGGAGGAGAAGATCTTTGCAATGGGGCTATTTCCAGGAACTTCCTTGGACTTTCATTTTTCCTCTTTGAGGAACACCTTGACTTAGGAAACTATCCAAAATCCATTTTGGATCACACTACAAGAAGATGATGAGAACATATTGCAATATTTGTCAATATAAGGATGAAACTCTTATCTAGAGTGGCATGTCTCTCCCAGGATATGTTTTCCTATAGATAACTCTCACTCACAATATGTTCTCCTTCAGCATGACAAAGTAAAAATCTCTCACATAAAGTGGCATAATTGATATCCTCTCACAAAGTGGCATAGATGGATCTCAAATTCAAATGATGATCTCAACAAAATCAAATGAGCACATGGTAAAAGGACAGTTATACCTCCAAGTTTGAGGACTTCTAGAAAATTGGCTACCCTTATGAAGAAACAGCCTATGCCATCAAATTCCTTGTGACGGTGTTAAGGTAGACCCTAACAAAATTAAAGCCATTAAGGAATGGGAAATCCTTACAACCATAAGCATCTTTGAGGATTTTTCAGGTGGACTAGGTATGATCACAAGTTTTTTAATAATTATGGGACAATAGCATCACTTCTAACAACATTATTGAAGAAAGATGCATTTTCTTGGACTCTAGAAGAAATTAAGGCCTTTGAACATCTTAAAGAGGCAATGTTCCAAGCACTGGTCTTAACTACACTAGACTTCACAAAAACCTTCAATGTGGAATGTGATGCCTCAGGGAATGGAACTGGTGTTGTTTTAATGCAAGAAGGAAACCGATTTCTTTTAAAAGTCATCAAATGGAAGGAAATTATTTACACAAACCTATTTATGAGAAGGAAATGTTGGAAATACTACATGCACTAAAGCAATGGAAGCCTTACCTAATGGGAAGTCACTTGAAGGTAAAAAACTATCATGATAGTCTTAAATACTTTTTGGAACAAAGATTATCTTCATAAGAGAAGCGAAAGTGGGTCACAAATATGTTGTTTTATGACTTTGAAATCATCTACAAAAGAGGGAAGCAAAATGTTGTTGCAAATGCACTCTCAAGAAAGGATGAGGATATTGAAGCATTGTTTTTTTCCTTTTATATTATCCAACCTTATTGGATAAAATAAGCAAGGGATGAATGGAAGAATGATGAATAGGTGTGGGCACTCATTCAAAAGTTGTAGCAAGATCCTAGTACATCTAATACATATAACAGGAAAAATGATTCATTACAGTACAAAGATTGCTTATATCTTTGTAAGAATTCTAAACTCAAGAAAAATATTCGTTTAGAATTGCAAACCTCTCCCTTATGAGGGCACTCATAATTTCTAAATACTTTCTATAGGGTAAAGAAGGAATTTTTTTGGGATGTCCTTAAATCTAATATTTAGATGTTTGTGGCAGAATGTTTGGTTTCCCAACAACATAAATTTGAGACAATTAAGACCCTTGGTCTATTACAACCTTTAGCGGTTCCAAGTTTTCATTGGGAGGAGGTCTCAATGGATTTTATCATAAGATTATCCATGTTTGAAGGAAAGAGTGTCATCATGGTGGTAGTTAATAGAGTTACCAAGTATGCACACTTTTGCACATTATCTCATCCGTTTAAAGCCAATACAATTGTTATTGCATTTATGGAAACAATTCAAAAGCTACATGGAAACTCAAAGATTATTGTAAGTGATAGAGATCCCATTTTCACTCGAATTTTTTGGACATTTTTTTTTTTTTGTCTTGGTACTCAATTAGCTCATATCCATAGAAAATTTTAACGATGGAAGTTTATTTTTAATATTAGAAACATTGGCGAATAATACTAGTCCATAATATGAAAATTATACAAGGTCTAATGTTTTTTTAAATATTTAGATTTCTAATGACTTTATATCATTCTATATTAATTTTTGGTGATTTTCAAGTTAAATAATTTTATACTATAAAGTTTGGGTGAATTATTTTAAGAAAAAATAGAAATTGGTGAATACATTTTTTAGAAAAACCATGGAAAATTAGCCCACCCATGAATATTAGCCCCTAAAATTTTCCTTGCTCATAGCCCATCTTATCATCCTCAATCTCATAGGAAAACTAAGTTAGTGAACAAATGTTTGGAAGGATATCTTCATTTCTTTGTATCCAATAAACAAACACAAAGGGTCAAGTGGTTATCTCTACCTCAATAGTGGTATAACACTTCCTTCTAAATTGCAGCAAAAATGACCCCATTTATGGCACTTTATGGATATCATCCACCATCCATCACATCATCTTTAATAGAGAATTCTAAGGTTCAAGTAGTGGAAGGTCACATTGAGAATCAAAAACAAGTTCTCCAACTCTTAAAGGATAACCTCACTTTGGCATAAAATCAAATCAGACAACAAGCATATCAACATTGCAGTGAAAGAAGTTTTCATGTTGGTGACTAGGTATTTTTAAGGCTACAACCATACAAACAAATGCCCCTCAAGCAAGGTAAGAACGATAATAAATTATCACCCAAGTACAATGGTCCTTAAAAGGCGGTGAAAAATCTTGGTACTATGGCATATAAATTGGAGTTACCTGCATCTTCTCGAGTATACCCAGTTTTTCATATTTCATGCTTAAAGAAGGTTATTGGTGACAAGTTCTCAGTTCAAACCGTGTTGCTAGAACTTGATGAAGAAGGAAAAATCATATTTGAGCTTGAAGTAGTCATGGAAACAAGAACTTGACATCTACAAAATCGATTAATTTCAGAGTATATCATTAAGTGGAATAACTTACACGCTGAATATTCCACATGGGAGGATGATAATTTTATAAAAAAGCATCCGGAACTACTCAAGTGTTGAGGACAACACTTTTTTGAAGGAGAGGGACATGTTAGGTCCCTATAATACTAGTGTATTACCCTTATTGATATTATTAATGTAACCCCCTAATTTTATTATTGTGCCCATGCATCCCCCATGATACTATTGTTGTGCCCTTACATTATTATTGTTATGTAGGTTCTGATTATATTGTGACCCCTTAAAATCCTATATATACCTAGCAGGTCTTATCATTTGAATCATCCAAGAATTATTCATTTATGCAATGTAAAGGAGGCTTCCCCCTCCAAGAGGATAATTTTTAAGTCATTGATCTTTATTTCTACTATTTTGAGAGTTAGTTGCATAACATACACTAAAAAAATTATGATGCATGCCTTGTCAATAGAAAATGGTTAAGCATGTAACATGAGATTACAAACTTGGCCTTACATTTTGGGTTCATGTTCTTCTGTTTCTTCCCTTCACTAAAAATGGTTTCTTTCAGGGATCAAATGGATGATCAAACAAGATATTTTTCTATGTGGTATGTGATCATATTGACATACATCTCTTTCTTGTAGAGATAAAATTGTCAAGCAACTTTTTGTGAGAGAAATATTCAATTCAACTTGGGATAAGTTTCACCATTTCCATCATACATGAAAATCTAAATTTCAACTAGGATTGCCATTTTTAGAAGTGATACATATTCTATTTATGTTGGAATCAAAGAATATGTGTTATCCTTGTTTATGGTGAAAGGGACATCTTGTGTTACTTCTTGAATGTGAAAATATCGGTTTATACGAAACATAATGTATCTGATGCATTTTTACGAAACCAAGATAGGATTTATTGAAATTAAGTGGTAGATTACCTTTGCTTACATTCTTTAATTAGATGTAGGAGGAAATTCCATCTTAATTACAGTTCACTACATTTTACTTAAGGCATGTAGAATAACGTGAGTCTCATCTATGAATAAACTGAGTAGGGATTAGAAGTTATTGTTGTTGAAGGTACATTAAATGATTCTACTCTAGTTCTAGACTCAATGATGGATGTACAAGATGTAATTTTAACAAAAAGTGTTAGACTATTGTGCTTCAATTCTTAACTGAGCTAAATTCACTTTCATCTTTTATGATAGACATTTTTTTAGAAATCAAATGCAAATAAGTTCTTTTATTGGATCCCAAGTTGTTAACTCAATTGACTGTCACCATTGTTGATGAGTATTGGCTAGTTTAGTGTCAGCACGTGAATTTTTCAAATCCCCCACGCATGAGGGGAAATACTCTATGATAGCAAATTTACTAGGGTCGTTGTATAGGAATGTAGGGAAGCATCCCTTTGGTTTCCCCATGAGGTTTTCCTTGGAAATGAAGTAGTTCTATTTGATTAGGAAATGATAAAGTTTCATCTATTGTATCATTATTACACTAACTATGGCCATGAAGTATCTATAAAAAGGAATAAAGAGGGATTTAAAAGGAGGGAGGACGTAAAACAATGGGAATAGTAAAAAATTTTCCTATCCAAACTTTGTGACAACTAGAAATTTTTCCACATGAAGAACAAAATATAGTCAACATTCATAACAAGATTGAATTTAAGAAGGCATTCCATGGTAGAATTACAAGTACAACAAGGTAAAAAAACTAGCCATAGAGAAATAAGAGGAAATGGAAGTATAAAAATAACACCCACTGTTAATATATAAACAGATGAACACATGAGATAAAAAATTCCAAGCATTAGAAAGGTAAATGTATGTTATAGACATATTTGGGCACATCAACCCCAAAATTATATGTTGATAAGATAGGACTCTTTGACCCCTAAAAGAGTTGTTTCATACCCTAAAAGAACATAGTCATTTGATTACATCATTCCCCAAAAGTTCCACCTGAGAAACCATCCAGAAATGGCCTAAACTGAACTATACTAACTGCTCCACTGCCAGGGTTCGATGCATAATGAGTGGTACATTGCCCAGGTGCAATGCATACTGATTAGGCCTTCTATAGGGTGTGATGGGGGAGGATGGAAAAATGTTCAAGACAATTTGCTAGGTGGTTGCTCATGGAATCTTCTAGAAACTTCTCTTATGCCACTTGCCTCTCTGAATTCACCCACCGATGAGTAAGAGATCCAAGAAATCTCCAAGTGGAACCAATTGTAACAAGTGGAATGACACTAATCAAACCCCAGAGATGACTCACACCCTTACACACATCTATAAATGGATCCCTCATCTAAGAGATCCAGAGGCTGGAATATTGTGAATCGCAAGGAAGTGTTGATAGTTTGTAATTGAGGAAAGAGCAATGTATTGTTGATGTGATCTTGCTATTTCATGAAGTGAAGATGGATTGAAGTTGGGAAGATGATGCTGGATCAGACAACTGGCTTGTAATTCTCCATTATATTTAATAAAGTTCTTCAAGTTTTCTTCCATATGATTATGCAATTGTGAATGTTATCATTTGTGAATGCTATCATTTGTTCATTATATATCTAAATCCGTAATGTTTATGCTGTAGTAGATCAAGATGCTTTGACGATTCTTTGTTTTTGTACTTGTGCAGGTACTCTCCAAGTGGGTTAAGTACAGAGAGGAGTTGCAAGCTCGGTCAAGGGGGAGAGAGATCAAACAAGGGATTAAGCGGAAGTTCCAGGTTGGTTCCTTTATCTTTCTCTTATCTATTGCACATAGAAGAAATCGTTGAATTGCTTTAAGCTGTTGTTTCTAGGGTAGCTGCCAAACCTAGAGGGTTAGTTGTTCAACAAGACACTAGTTTTCGCCGAAACAAATTGGCGAGTCCGCTGGGGAAGAACAGATGTTTGCTTGTTGTTATTGTTTGTTTTATAAACTATAGACAGAGCCTGAAGTCAGCCAGGTAGCCTTCGAACTGCTCTTGCTCTGTAATTGCATAGTAGATGAATGCTCCTTCAGTCAATATCTGGTTTAGTTTATGTATTAAACATTAGACTTACAAGCATTCTAGATGCCCTTTTGGTAGCTCGGTAACCTGTCAAGACATCCCTCTATACTTTGCTCTTTACTGTTCATCATAGCTCAGCCTAACTCATTGAAAATAGCCGCACATCTGAGCTAAAACCCACTTCAGTTGCACTCCCTGGCCCATTGCATTTTTTGTCACTGTAACCCAGTATGCATCACACCTCCTGAGTGTAGTAAGTGTGATACATCCTTGTTTCTGTGAAGACCAGGTGTGATGATTGACTGAACCTTTTTCCATTCTAGAAATTGGGGGTTTTTGACCTTGTTTTTAGTTTTGTTTAGTTGTTTTGCTGCTTATGAACAATACCTCCTTACTGAAGCCTACTTGCATCACATAGATTAGCCTCCTTTAGATTAGGGTTAGTGAATGTTTTTATGTATTTGTTCATCATTTACAATCCTTTGTCGAAAATTTGCTTAAATTAATCCATCGCTTTGATACAAAAAGTGTCATAATTGTCTTTTGTGTCGAAAAGAGAAGTGTCATGGATTCGTCCTTCCCTGGATAGTCAGTTGTACTTTCCGTTATGTATTTGGTTTGATTTGTTTAAATTCGAAGTGTTGAAAGCATTTTCATTCAGAATTGAAAAGTGCCATTTAGTCTTTCTTTCTCTTTTGAAAAAGAAATTGTCAAAAATGTCGCTTTGAGTAAAATATTTCAGATCTTTGCTACATTTAGTTTTCGTTTTTGGCATTTTTTACATTAAGGGGAACGAAAAAAAATACATGCATTTGCATTTAGCATTTTGTAGTTTGTGTGCGAAAAATTATTTAGGAAAATGCACTAGTGTGTGCTCTTTTCTCTTTGTTTAAAAGAATTGTAATCTTCTTTCCCTAGTAGCTAGGATTTTCATTGCTCAAAATAAACAAAGATTGTTTATCATTGTAGATTGCATTTTAGGAATTTCAAAATCAACATCACATGGTGAACCATTGAAAGGAAAATTTTAAACAAGACCAACTTTAAAAATAAATTTCAATGAACCTAACAGTGCTTTGGAACTTAACATAACACATCTAGAGGTCTAGGCTAGAGACATGTTCCAGTGTCTTTAAAACTAGTAACTATCATTTTCAGTGAAGGTTGGGTGATTCCTCCTCCTTGATATGACAAGTGCTAGCAAGTACTTGTGCTCCTTGTACCGTTTCGTATATATTGGGAGACCACAATAGGCTTATATCCTTTATCCATAGTAAGCCGAGTCTGCCACCTTATTGATTGCAATGAACTAAACACAACATTAGGGAAGATTGACTACTGTACATAAGTCCTTGGTAATTTCTCTTTAATTTATCACCAAGGTGTATATTGCAGTTTCGTGATTGGTTTGGTAATCCATCTGTCTAGATCTTCCAGAGTAGTCACTTTCATTCCTTTTCGACTCTTTAAAAGAAAAGGTCCATCTGAGCACTTGTCACTTCAGGCTCATTAAAAATCGAAGGATACTAGAGTCATATTTTAGCTTTTTCTCGACTCTTAAAAATTGAAAAAGAAAAGTTGTGTCAAACCGTCTTTAAAATTAATTGAATTTGTAATAATATCATTTTCCCCTTAATTTTGAGTTGATCAAGTAATCCGTAATCGTGGAAGAAAGTTAATCAAAACCCAGTTGTTCGCGGAGACTAGCGAGTCAACTGTCTTTGACTCCAGAAGCGAAGCCAATTGAGGAAAAATGGTCTCGTTTAACTGAATCCAATTCATTTGGTTTATTTGAAACTTTTGTTTCAACATTGTTAGAGACTACAGTTACTCTGATCATTTCTAGTACATCTGCCTTTAGAGAAGAAGTTCCACATTTACAAGAGGACATTAGAACTGATCCTATTGTAATGGTAGACACTTCTATACCTGAAACAACCCCATCTACAGTTGATCCAAAACCCATCTCAATTCAAAACGAGGCCACATTCGAACCAGTAGTTGTTCAAGAACCTCCCTTTGAGACTGAAGTTCACTTACTTGAACATCTGGAAATTGAGTTTCAGAATTCAGAAGGTGTCACCCCTCCAGTATCTATCACTGTAGAAGCTATACCTTTTTCGGCTCTAGAAATCTTTTACAGACCTGACGGTCTACCTCTTCCACCTGGTCTGATTGCTATAGAGGAGATAGTAGAGAACCCACCATCTAGTACCCCATTTCATTCTGGAACTGGGAGATTTGTGTCCTTCTACTCCTGATTTTGGTTCTTTTAATCCTTCTTCATCACAAGTTCCTGTCGAATCGCTAGGAAATCTTTTGGATAGACTAAACATGTCTAAGCAACCATCAACATCTAGGAATGTGTCATCTGGTGTAGCTACGGTAGAACTTCCTGCCGCCATTCCTACATGTTTGTTGGTATACCATCTGTTCCGACTAGTTATCAATCACTAACAGGAGTCCACTCAGGGACTGCTTCGGTAACATGGTCGGCTCCTATTTATTCATCCGGAGTCCCATCTAGTATTTTTTATGTTGAAACTCAACAATTTGATCCTACATGCCAGTATCAATTTGGACAGACCAGTTTTCAAAGACCGGTATATCCTTTAAACACTGGACTACTGCCATATGGAGGGCAGTACGCCTTTTCACTGTTTCCTCTTGGGGAACATCCATATGGGAGTTTCCAACAAAATTCAGGTCAAACTAGAATTACATCTAGTGGTTGGATACCAATACTACCAGAGCAACCAAGGGTTGTATATTTGATGGAACCAATCCAACCTATGTCGAATATTCCCACTACACCTGCTATTATGACTATGTCACAAGCACAAGCACAACCTATTTTGTCTCAACCTCAAGTCTCTTAGGTTGCGATACAACAACCACTTGTCTCTACGGCTCAATCACAACCTCAGGTTAGTGCTTCTTTATATGGAACGACTCAGACAAAAACGGGTATTGTTAATCCACAACTTGGTCAATCATGTGGCATTGGGCAGCAGAAAATGGTCCAACAACCATGGCAACCGCAATACCAACAACCACAATTCCAGCAAACCCAACCTTAGTTTGGGCTTTGTTTACAAGCTTAGAATGGATTTGGTCAATATCAAGCCTATCGAGGACCTGAGTAACAAGGCTTTGTAGGTTATGGAAAACCACACTATACTAGTTACGTTCAACAACCTTATCAAAGTTACCAACATCAGATACATTATGCTGGTATGCAAAGACCTACTACTCAGGCGATTCCATCTTATCCTGGGTATGCTCCACCTAACCTGAATTAGTAGTTGCCTTTTGTAGCAACTCTAGAATTACCAGATTTGAACTCGCTGACGAATAATCCAATTGCATATGCCCCTTGGTGGCCAGCAATTCCTCATAAACTTCCCTCCGATATTCCTAAATTCAATGGAAATCTAGGTGAAGATCCATCAAATCACATAATGATTTTTCATTTGTGGTGCTCATCTAACACCCTAAATGATGATTCGATTAGGCTTTGCCTTTTTCAGAGAAGGCTCACTGGTCCAGCAGCAAAATGGTAGATTGAATTGCCTAGAGCTTAGTTTGATAACTTCAGCACCCTTGCCACTACTTTTCTAACCCACTTTCAGTTACCCATAAGGTACAAAACGGGAACAAAACTCCTTACCAACTTTAAATAGACCACAGCCACTCACATATCTGATCATATTCATGAGTTCTGATGTCGTTGTCGAATGGTAAAGACATATGTTCCTCGTCAGTTTTTAGCTGAGTGGTTTATTAAGTCCTTATTGCCATCTATCATTGAGGACATGGCGAAAGGAGGAGTTGTCACTGAAGAGCAAGTCATTGCTCATGCCCAATATTTAGACTTGATCTATACTCACTCTGGCACACTCTATGACAAAATTCCTGATGCTCCTAGACCAGAATTTTCCGTTCCACCTCCTCCTAATTTGAATAGGGACTCTCATGGCGGTGACGGTGTGATCCATGCTTCAAGCACGGAAACTACAAGGGGTCCATTTGGTAAAGCTCTTGCTGTTTCTAGTTAGAATGCAAACGACAAACCTCATGCCTCGGAGATTAATGATGTGCCATCTGACAAAGGAAAAAATCCAAAGCAACCATGGGGCAAGAAGAAATGGAAAAATAATAAGAAGAAACAGGAGAATTCCACTCCTGAAAAATCATCTGAGAACCCTACTGAGCCAAAGAAACCTCCTTGTTTTCCATGTTTGATATGTAATGAGGAGCATTATACGAGAGATTATCCACATCGATCTGAGATTTCAAAACTTTTGAAGGCTTCAAATACCTCAGCAGTGTTGACTGATTCGTTTCCAAACCCAGAAACTAATCTGGTTTCTATCGATCATGCTTCCACATCCCAAGTGCTTATGCTATCCATCTCAAACAAACAAAATGATGCTTTGATTTCGACAAGGAACAAATATTATGGGACTCCACTGTCATTGGACAACCAGGTTAATAATCAGCCTAGTAGTTTGACAACGACCTCGCCAGAAGTTGTTCCCCCCATTATTCCTAAATTAACTATAAAGCCACCAAAGGGAGTCATACATAAATCGACATTTAATCCTTGTGCTAGAGCTACTCAGAACTCTAATATAGTGGAAGATCTGGCTCATTCTCCATCTGCTATGTTGACACTTGAGGTATTGCAAAATTGTTTCTCCCAAAAGCAGGCTTTATTATCAGCAATAGGTGGGATCGATCCAACGGATTCCAATCTTGTGGCCTTTAATCATAAAGGATATACGCCTCAGTTACCAACCCAAATTGCTTTCCTTATACAGGTAAAAGCCCTCAGTAAAAATTTTCATCGAACCATCATTGATGAGGGGGCATCTACCTATATTATGTCAATGAGTTGCTGGAAAACTCTTGCTTCACCACCCTTGTCACGATCATCTACAACATTAAAGGCATTTGATGGAAGAACATACACTCTGTATGGGATTTTAAGTAACTTGCAAGTTGAACTGGGGGGCAAGATAGTAGAGATTAAAGTTGAGGTCATTGATGGAAACCTTGATTACAATATCTTACTGGGAAGGCCCTAGATTTATGCTATGGCTGCCGTTGTGTTTATGTATTCTAGAAAGATTGCATTTCCCTTCCAAGGTGGAATAACAATCGTTGACCAAATAACCTTTTTTCCCAATAGTTCAAAAGCTATTGGAAGTATTCCATTGATCCATGGAAGTTCACAATCACTTCAAAATGTTGGAGTAGGTCTCCTAAAAGACCCATCCTTAATGGGTACTTTTGCCCTCCCACCTCCATCTGGTTTTGCGGAAGTGGCCACAGTGGAAACCTATCAAATGATCTATTATACATCATCTGAGTTTAATAAGAATTCCAACCATTTTGATAGTGAGAATCATTGCAAGGCATTGCTACCAAGCCCCATTGAATCTCTATAGCAATCAATTTTCTGGTCTTAGGTAGCAAGCCCGAATCAACACTCGAAAAGTGTTTGGGTAGATAGGTCTTTAGAATATGGTACCTCTTTTCATCCTTGGTCTTGTATACATTATACAGACGAAGGAATCATCCAATCAATGGTGATGGGAGAGATGCCGTGGGAAGATTACCACCATCGTTCCCACCTTCGAGATGACAATGAAGATTATTCAAATGACCTCAATCATCCTTTAGTTTTTGATTTTTTATTAAATTCTATAAATACAGTAGATTCCCAGTGAAATATGTCCAACATTGAAGAAACTATTGCCATTAATATTTCAACGAAACCTAATATTGTAGAGAATATTCACGTTGGCAAATCTTGTTCTCCATTAGAACTAGAAATTTACTACGCTCTATTTCGCGAATTCAGAGATGTCTTTGAATGGTCATATGAAGAAATGTCAGGCATTAACTCGAGAATTGTTGAACATGAAATCAAGATGTATCCAGATGTCAAACCAGTGTGACAACGACTTCTACCTATTCATCCAAAAAAAACCACTGCCATTAAGTCAGAAGTCAAAAAACTTTTGCATGTTGGCTTCATTTACCCTGTTCCTCTCACTGATTGGGTATCGAATATTGTTCCTGAAATGAAAAAACAAGGAACAATTAGAGTGTGTGTCAACTATAGGGATGTAAATCAAGCATGCCCAAAGGACAACAATCCAACACATTTTATCGACTAGATTATTGATGAATGTGCTGGATGCGAAGTCTTTTCATTCATGGATGGATTTTCCGGATACAATCAAATCAATATCCACCCACAGGACCAGTCAAAAACTGCATTTATATGTCTGTGGGGTACATTCGCATATCGTAAATTACCGTTCGGTTTAAAGAACGCAGGGGAAACTTTTTAGAGGGCAATGAATTATGCCTTCCATGACATCAAACACATCATTCAACCATGTATCGACAATCTACCAGCTTATTCGTGAAAATGGGCTGATCATCTACAACATTTGAGAGCCATATTTCTACATTACCGACACTATAAGATACGCCTCAATCTGCACAAATGTATGTTTTGTGTTGGTTCTGTTCGATTCCTTGGTTTTGTAGTTTCAAGGACAAAATTCGACTCGACCCATTTAAGGCTTAGGCAATCCTTGACATGTCTCCACCTTCAAATTTGCTTCAAATTTAGAGACTCCAAGTGAAAGCTAACTTTCTGAGGAGGTTCATTCCACATTATGCTGAGCTCACTAAAGGTTATACATGTCTTTTGAAAAAAGGAGTACCCTTCCACTAGGATCAGGTAGCGCAAGCTTTCCTTGATGCTTTAAAAGATTCCTTGATAAAAGCATCATTAATGTACACTCCTGACTATCAAAAAGACTTCAACCTGTATCTCGCTGCTGCAGATACAAACATCACCATGGTTTTAGTACAAGAAGATAATGGAATTGAAAATCCTATATATTATTTAAGTTGCAATCTTAATGATACAGAAATCAAGTACTCTTATGTTGAAAAGTTGGCTTTAGCATTTGTTCAAGTAGTACAGAGATTTCGACACAATGTTCTCTTTCACAAAACTACCATTGTGTCAGATTGCAACCTTATGACCTACATTCTATCGCGTTAATTACTGGGGGGAAAATATTCCAAATGGATAGCCATTTTGCAGGAGTTTGATCTAGAATTCGCCAAATCCAAATCAAAGAAGTCTCTCATCTTTGTGGAGTTACTTTGTGACCTTCCCTCATCATCCAATGATTTAACATCCCAAACATCAATCATGGATGAGACTCTATTTCTGATATCGTCAAGCGATCCGTGGTACGGGGATATACTGGTCTATCTCCAAACCCAAACTTTTAGGCCTAACACCTCTCGCTCTCAACAATGGTGTATTCGATACCAAGCCAAAGACTATCTGATCGTTAGTGATACACTTTACCATCGTGGTGTTGATACAGCTCTACGAAGGTGCCTCACGCATGAGGAGGTCGAAAAAGTTTTGAATGATTGTCATTCAGGTGCTTGTTGGGGGCATCTATCTGGTTACATTGTTGCACAAAATATCTTACGAGCTGGTTAGTTCTGGCCCACCATATTCAAATATTACATAATTTCAGTCAGATGTTTCCATGCTTGTCATATTTTTGATCGCAAAACCAGATTACCACCTACACCATTGCATCCAGTCGTTGCTGTTGGGCCATTCGCTAAATGGGGCATTGATTTCATGACATGTAACCCCACCTTGGCTGGGGGGCATGGGTATATTATAGTCGCTGTTGACTATTTTACAAAATGGGTCAAGGTGATGCCTACATTAAACAATAGTAGCAAAACAACTGCTCTTTTCTTTTTCGATCATGTAGTTTCTAGATTTAGGGTACCACAGGCTATAGTCACAAATCATGGGTCGTATTTTCACAATCACATGATGATCAAATTAACTGCCAAATTAGGAATTTCCCATGATAGTTCTACTCCATATTATCCACAGGCTAACAGACAAGTTGATGCAATCAACAAAGTCCTTAAGCGCATGCTGCAAAGAATGATTGGAGTCCACAAACAGAATTGGAATTTAATCCTCTACTCAACTCTGTGGGCATATATTACTTCAGTGAGAAATGCGACTGGATTTATGCCCTTTCAGTTGGTGTATGGTCTGGAGGCAATCTTACCAATTTAGTGCGAAATCTCATCCCTCAAGCTTTCAATTGATTTGCTTCCCGAAAATTCAGAAGAAGAGGCTCGTTTCTTGGAACTAATCCATCTAGATGAAACCTATCGTGATGTCGCATTGGCTAACGAAGCACATAAGAAACACATCAAGGCGCAATATGACAAAAATATCAAGCCTCGTGTCTTCTCAAAAGGTGACCTGGTCTTACTTTACGATCAGAACTCTGACAAATTAGGAGCAGGTAAATTCGAACCATTATGGATGGGCCCCTACATTGTTAAACGAGTATTGACAAAAGGAGCCTACGAGTTGGTCGATTATGATGGGATTCCACTGTC
This sequence comes from Pinus tabuliformis, assembly GCA_031772625.1. Classification (NCBI taxonomy): domain Eukaryota; kingdom Viridiplantae; phylum Streptophyta; class Pinopsida; order Pinales; family Pinaceae; genus Pinus; species Pinus tabuliformis. The sequence continues at coordinate 406,363,495 of CM062817.1, read as the reverse complement.
ACAACCTTGAAATGAGTTGTATCTTAAATGTTGCTATGCTTGATTAAGTGTAGTAAACTCATTATACATATGTTTTATTTGCATTTTTGAGTGTTTTCTTTTAGAGTTGCTTTTGGTTAGGTAATCCACTTCGCATTTATTGTAGATGTCAAACTTTTAGGAACTGTTTGTTGGGTATGCCGATGGAGCTAGTCATAGTATGCAAAACCTATCTTCTATGGCCTAGGACATTTTCACTCCAAGCGGCGAGTTAGTGAGTTTCAGGGGGATATGTATTGGTCAATTGACGAACAACATCGCTGAGTATAGTGCGTTGATTGAACTTCTCTCTGATGCTATTTCACATGGCATACGCTGACTCATTATCAAGCTAGATTCACAACTCGTCATTCTACAACTTACTAGCATTTATTCCATTCGAAACCCAGCTATTTATCGTATGTCCCTAAGAGTTAGGATTTTAGATAGACATTTTGATTCCATTCAATATCAACACATTTCTAGAAACTTAAACACATTGACTGACTCATTAGAAAACTATGTGTTAAATATACATTTGCAGCATCTGCAAAGAAAGCATTTCACATTAACATTTGCATCAGGATTGCATCACTTAGCCAAAATAAAACACCAAAAGTCAAAACTAGATAACTATTTATAGTTTTTACAAATTGTTTTGTGTCCAAGGCAAAATCGGTCATCTGACCAAGAAACTCATAATGAATGCAGAAAAACATCCTAGACTAGTGATGCTAGTGATAACATGTCACCGCCTGTGCTATCATGCACAGGGGCCTAGTCCAACGACTCGGCACACCAGTAGTATGGCGTTATAACCTCAAAGGTAACTCATCAGTCCTGACATCCTAAATGTCGAGAGTGAGGCCCTCGATTTGATCCTACAACACTGCCAGGGTCTCTGATATGTCCAGATCCCAATGGATGCCCTCCCTACAACCTCTCCTACTGGAGCATCATTTGTCGCCCGTGGGTGTGCCACTGGTTGCACTGGTCCAATATCTGCACACACATACAAGTTTGATTAGTCTTGGTAACATCAAAAACACAAAAGCATTATTAAACTGAAAAAACAAATATGTGGTTGAATCATTTTACCTATAGCACTTCACTGCTCATCAGCTGGTAATGCCAAATCCGGGTTGCCTTGGAAATCCATCCCGACGTATGGATACTCCGTAAATACCATCTCCTAGTAGTTGAGCCACCCGAAAAATGCATCAAATAAGGAAATCTGTGACTCACCGACATGTCTAGCCATAAGATCAACCCATCTCTACATCTGTGGTTCCATTGGTGTTGGCAATCCCAGTGAAATGTTCTTAGGCTGCATCAGTGGAATCCTCTCTAGAGCAAAAGTAGTCAATATGGATCCATAGCCAAAGTTCTTGGTTCTTCCATTCTTTACTTTGGAGAGTTGTTCTTTTATGACAGGAAGTATCACCTCACACCAATTGAACACCTTCAGTTCCAAGCATTCCAGGGCATACTGTATGTAAGATTTGTTTGCCAAATGTAAGGCTGCACTGCTAGCCAATCTAGCAAAGGTAAATAAAATCGTCCTCAAGGGATGATCAGTGACATCTTGGATATTAATCTTACCATCTCTACTGGGCTGAGATCCATCCCTGCAGAGCTGATGAATGTAATCTTTCACGGATTCACCCCCACGAGCGAATCTTGATAGTGAAAGAGGGGCACCACGCCTCAACAATCCCTTCAAAAAGTAAATTTCATCGACCGTCAAAGCAATAGATTTACCTATGATCTAGAATACCTAGTCAATCGGATCCCAAGCATCGAGAAAATACTACAACAAACTAATTTATTGCCTCATGCTAGATATGCAGAAGAACTTCCGCAAACCATAGTTTCTTAATGCATAAACTGTTCCCTAGTCATGTAAAGTAATCATATCCTCCTCTTCATGTTCTCGTTCACGCCATGTGACAAGCATCTTGATCCAACAAATATTTGAAATGCAGACAAAAGATGAGTTAGGATCCAAATTTGAGCAAAAGTAGGCAAACATTTAATGAAAAAACACTATGTAAAGTTTCCTTTCTGTGCCCATCACACCTTGCCTTTGAGCAACATGAGATGCATACTGACTAGCCCGTGTACAACTTAGTATGCATCACATCTTTCAATACAGGCTAGGTCCAATGATTGGAGAACGAAATCTTCAAACACCAGGGGCCCAGGAAAGTGGAAAAACTAGCTCAGAATCAAGAAAATATGGAATGAAATGAAGAGCTCAAGGATAGCTCCTACCTGGTCCTAATGGCACGAAAAATGGTCCATAGGATCTCCTGAAATCAACTAGTGAAATTTGAGGGGGATAACTGCTCCAGAGCTCCAAAATCCCAAATTTGAAAAGAAATGATGAAAGTGAAAGGTAAAACTACTTTTTATGTTTACTGTTCATGTACTTCAAGTAAAATGTTAGTTTTAGTTCTTTTTCATCCATGTATATGTATTTCTAATCAATTTTATGGAGTGATTGAGCATGATGAACAACTGAAGAAAGAATCTAATATGCTAAATAGTGAATTGAAAATCTTTGACCACCACTCCAAGCACAGTTTTGTTGTTTCAAGCTTGAGTAAAAATGAAACTGACACCAAGCATAGTTCCCCCATGGTTCAAGCTTGTCAAAAAATGAACCCACCTTCAACTAAATAAATTTTGTGATTTCCATTTTATCAGACTTTTGAACCTTGGTTGTGTACCTCTCATCACCACCATCCCTTTTTCCGATCATACGCTTCCACTTGGTTGTTTTACCCCTTTTCCGATCATACGCTTCCACTTGGTTGTTTTACCCCTTTTGAGGAATAGTTACGATGAGTGATCTTATTAGCCAGCCTCTTCACAGAATTCACCATGTTTTGAGAAGTTCCAAATTCACTGGAACCCGTTTCTACACTAGACACCACTCGTTCCTCAAATCAAGTCTCCTTTAAACCCTTTTCGAACTCGTTAAATATGAAAAGATTGTCGAGTCCTTGACCTTTTCAACTCATTAAATTGATTGGAAATGTCATCCCTCCTGTATGATTTTATACTTTTTTGAACTCAAGGGATTACCTTACGAAAAAGTCGAGCGCTTGTCTTTTTCGGCTCGTTAAAGTGACCAGAAAAGTCATCCCTCTTGTATTATTTTATCCTTTTTTAGACTTGAGGGATTATTTTATGAAAAATAACTCTTGGAATTTTCTTTTCATCCATTTTCAAACTCTCTAAACATGAAAAGGACTAAGTTATCCTTATCATTAAACTCGTTAAAACAATAGAGACAAACTTGTCCATTCTAGACAAGATCGAGTTTCACTGTTGCTAGACTCGTTAAAACATAGCGACGGGTTTGCCCAAAGGGCAAATTATAGAACAAACATATGTTATCCTCCTTAAGATTGAAAAAAATAAAGAGGTACTCGTCAGCATTGACTGGGGAAAAAGGTAAAAAACTTGAAGAACTTATGGTAGTAGGTCTCTCTTGAACATGACACTTTCACTCCATCACCATGATTGAGTTGGGTTGGGCTATTCTGTTCACCAGTCATCTCACCATTGGTCTTTCACACCATCCATATTTTTGGGTTAACGCTACCAATCCATATCAGTGTCATAGACATGTTAAAGAGAAGTCATTCAGTTGAGAGACCATAATCCAGTTAAAGTCTCATCCACTACAATACCTCCATCCTTCATTTTTTCATGACCGCCATTCCAAAACCTTGTGTCGTCAGTCCGTTTTCACCTCCAGAAATCATTTGCTGCATTTCATGTCATATATGTGGGATACATTAAGACCCTCTGACGATGGGTCACTTCTTGTCGACATCAACCCATTATCCAAGAAGTTGAATTAGAAACACCCCTTTCAGTGCTTTGAAGCTTGCATGCATCAATGGCAAGTTTGTCACTTCCATCGATAGGTTGACATCAATAGCTTCCGACCGAAAGATTTTGCGTGGTGTTCGACATCAGATCATATATTCACACAACGTGAATTATACTGTAGTACCTTGAGGGTCATTATCATTATCGGTGATTCCTCTCGCGTCTGTTAACAGCTCACAATATTGGCTGGTAATTAGGCAATGTCTTTCCATGTTCGACTTCAGAGCATCTCTTCACATGGATTGACTTATACATCGGGTGAAGATTGAACGAGTTTTGAAGACTTCGTATCTAGTTTCATCCATCTAGGTTGTGATATATTTAGGGATATAAAAACATCAAATGTACAAAGGTGCTGCACAAATAGTCATCCGAACCAAGGATGATGACTCTACATTTGAAGAATCACTAGTCTGCATGTACAAATGACTATTTGATCTATGTACATGAAATGAATTTATAAAGTTGAGCATGGAAATGCCTCCCTCAGGTAGATCATGAAAATATATTATGATGATGTATTGTATTGTAACTTATGTAGGTCACCTTCTAGTTCGAAACCTCGGATCCTTATGATAAAGCATTTCACTCGACATCACAATTTACGACTTCATGCTTTAGGGGGCAACTGTTATAGACGTATTTGGGCACATCAACCTGTTGATGCCCCGAAATTCGTTGCAACAACATCGGGGAAACCACCCGGTCCGGAACTTAGTGCAGCTCCTTTTCCGTTTGGAATAGTGGCTCCGACTGGGGATAATGGGACCAGTTTCCCAAAGATTATAAGTAAACGGGATCGATGAATGATTTACGATATGAAGTGATAATAAACAAATAACTAAACTATAAAAGAAATATAATAACTATAAGCTAATCCCGGGACTTATCAATTCAGATAATGCAGCGTTTGATAACCTATGCTTAATGGCAGGCATATAGATGTCACTAACAGTAAGCATAAATTTTTAAACCATTTAAGATTGCTCTGCATAAATAGTTATGCAGAGCGATAATAGCGAATTACTGCACTCAGTCATTTATATCATTGTTACATACATGAGTAAATGAGATAACAAATCACAAAACATTCAATAGTGATATGAAATGCAGATTTGCTGTTATATCGCATACATGTAATCAATAATAGCAAAGTAATAACACAGCAATTCATATAATAGAAAAGAGAACAGATACAGATAATAGTACCATGCAAGCTGTTTGATCAATCCAATATATTAATCGCTATGTCGCGGTCCTTCCTTCCAACCAGAAAGCATCCCAAGCAAACGACAATAGTGCACAATTTACTTAAAACAGCATTCCAAGTAAAATTAAGGACCAGTGGTCGAGTTTCAAAAAGAATATAGACTGAAGCACAATAGTGCAAACTTCAGCCTTTAAGTCTTTTACAAAATTTTACGACCCTTTCCAAAACAATGAAAGGGTCTATAAATACTATGCTAATCTAAATATTTAAATATCTAAAACTGAAAACTAACAAATCGGCATTAACAAATATCATTTTTCATTTGGGTGATTCGGCAGTCGGCGGCGATGCTTCAGTCAGAGGTCTCTTTGCCTTTACTCCTTCGCTGACATATCGCCAGCATTGGCTCTACTTCTGGTGGAGTATTGAGGCGTGAAGTCAGCTGTGCATCATATGTGGCATCTTGGAAATCAGCAATCAGGTATCGGAGAGCATCTGTTAGGCAGTTAAGAGCCGACCTTTGAGAATGTGGTTTAATCAGGAAAAGCCAGTATGCGTCGGCGGTCAAGGTATTCACTCCAGCAATTCACCGCCCTTGTGTCTCCAGCTCAGGATAATTCCTGTGCTCCAGCATGTTTGCGGTTGTTATGTTTCCAGGTGTGCATTGTGAAATCATGTTTGCCAGGTACAATGTATCATTGACTAGATTGATCATGTTTTTGGCAATTGTTTTGCATCTGGATGCTGCCCTTTCCACCTTCATTACCTGTGTGTTCCATTCCATGAAAAGTATGTCTTTGTATGTTACACAGATTCGGGAAAAATTTGCCGCTTGCCCTTCTGGAGTGTCTTGCCATTCAATATACTCTGTTATATCTTCTTCGGCCTGATCCAAGTTACTCCTGGCTTTCTCGATTTGTTCACATACTGCTGTAGATGTGTCACAAAGTATCTCAGCTTCAACTAGTTGTTGGCACAAGAGTCTGGTCTGAGATATCAATGCGCCGTTTATTAGAGTTGCCTCTGCTCTGAAATCATCAATACTCTTGGCACCTTTGATACTTTCAAGCTGTGCTGACAGCTGAATTATTTGCTCCTCTTTAGATTTCATCAACAGCTCATTCGATGCCTCCAACTGGGATAATGCTTCTGACAATTCTTGTGCTTTTTGAATGTCACTTTGGTCTATCCTCAGTTTTTCAATTTGCTGGGTTAACAAATGATTCTCTTGTTGTTGGGCCAGCAATTGTTCTTCTGCCTGTGCTGCCTTATTCCTTGCCTCTATCACTTCTGCTTGCAATGCATATACCTCATGCTCTTTAGTCTTCAAAAGAAGACTCACTTCGGATGCTTTGTCAATGGTTGTCGTTGAATAAGCTCCCGCAAATTGCGACAGCTTTGTCAAATCTTCAGAGGGATCTAATTCTCCCTTCCAGACGACATTGCCCGTGACTGTTTGCTCAGTTGAAACAGAAGGTTGATCAATCCTTCGTCTCTTCCTTGAGCGCCTTACAACGGCTCTATGCTTAGGGCTGTAGAAAATGTCTAGGGGAGGAATTTCCTCTACCTGAAGATCAATTTGATCAGCTGGGTTTTGAGTAATTTCCTCAACATTCTGTACCATGGGTGGGCCGCTGGTTCCTTCAAGAACCGGAGAAAGCGTAGTATCGGGAGTCTTTGAGGCATCTGAGTCTTTGGAGGCTTCCTTACCACTTATAATGGAATCGAATTGGTTCCATTCTTTAATCAATTCAGTATCAACAGAGATTTGCTTACTCTGTTCTTTCTCTTTTTCAATCCTCTGCTGTTCCTCGAATGCCTCCCGCTGTTGCTCCTCTTGTGCTCTTCGTTGCTGTTCCTCCAATTCCTTTTTCTACCTATCTTCCAGTTCTTTCTTTGCTTTTTCTTCTTCCTCTCTTTTCCTCTGTTCTTCTAGCTCCCTTTGCCTTCTTTGCTCTTGTTCAATTTGTGCTTTTTGCTGCCTTTCTATTTGTTCTCTTCTATGCCTTTCTGCCTGCAGCTTGTTTTGACTTTCCTCCTGTTCTCTAATTGTAACGGGAGGTGAATTTATTTCCAGCTGATCAGGCTCGCTTGAGGATGATGTCGGGGTTGTGGATAATAAATCTAGAGGCAAAGTTTGCAACCTTTGCTTTCTAAGTTTATTAAATTCAGTTAATTCCACATCTTCATATCTCATCGTAGCAAGTTGTTTGACTTGGCTTATTGAATCGGCACCCATGAACAGGTCGTCAAACTGGTCTTCTTGATGAACAACCTTTGTCAGCTTAGCCTGTTCCAAGGCAATAAAAGCAGTTTTTTTCGGGTCATAGAGTCTGTTGGGAATAGAAGCTAGAGATACCATTTGGAGTTTTGCTGCTTCCTTTTCTGCATGCTTGTAATTTAGCAGCGTGTAAACTCTAATTCTCAAAGGAAAAGATGGCCATCCTCTCTTCTTCTCTTCTTTGAGAGTTTTTGTGACACCCTCAGACATGATCTGATAGGAGATTTCTCGGGCTAACAATTTGTCTGGGATATACAAGGGGAGAACATGTGGCCTAGCCTTGCTTCCAAAAACTCTGATATAGGAAAAATATTCTTCGCCGAACCAATGGGCTACGGCTGGTAGGTCAAAAGAGGCTTCATAAGAAATTCTAGGGATAGGTCTGTCAAAAATAGAATAGTGAACGGGAACCATAAAACCATTGCAAATTTGATACAAATGGTCTTTGTGAGAGGGTTTCTGTTATGAAACCAACTCAAGAAAAGATAGAAAAGAGAGATAAACGCCTTAGAATTTAGCCTCTTCGAGGGGGCAACCTCCTTTACATTACATAAATGAACAATTCTTGGATGATACAAATGAAAATACCTCCTTTCTATATATAGGAGTCTAAGTCGTCCCAATACAATCAAAGCCTACATAACAATAATATTGTAGGGCACAACAATAACAATAGTGGGCTTCTATGTGGCACAAGAGTAACAATATGGGCACTACATGGGTACATCAATATAAATAAGGGGTATAACTACAATAGTAATGGGGTAATCACTAGTATTATAGGGACCCAACATGCCCCTCTCCTTCAAAAAAGTGTTGTCCTCAACGCTTGAGTAGTTCAGGATACTTCTGCATAAAATTCTCATCCTCCCATGTGGAATCTTCAGCGGATAAGTTCTTCCACTTGATAAGGTACTCTGAAATTGATCGATTTCGTAGCTGTCGAGTTCTTGTTTCTATAACTGCTTCCGGTTCCAATATAATTTTTCCTTCCTCGTCAAGTTCTGGCAATATTGTTTGAACTGGGAGCTTGTCGCCTATAACCTTCTTTAAACATGAAACATGGAAAACTGGGTGCAATCGAGAAGCTGCAGGAAGCTCCAATTTGTATGCCATAGTACCAATCTTTTGCAACACCTTGTACGGACCATAATACTTTGGTGATAATTTATTATCCTTCTTAGCTTGCTTGAGGGACATTTGCTTATATGGTTGTAGCCGTAGGAATACCCAATCACCTACATCAAAACTTCTTTCACTGCGATGTTGATCTGCCTGTTGTTTCATTCTATTCTGTGCCAACACGAGGTTATCCTTTAAGAGTTGGAGGACTTGTTGTTGATGTTCGATGTGATGTTCCACTGCCTGAACCTTAGAATTTTCTCTTAAATATGATGTGATGGATGGTGGTTGATACCCATAAAGTGCCATAAATGGGGTCATTTTTGTTGCTGTATGGAAGGAAGTGTTATACCACCATTCAGCCAGAGGCAACCATTTGACCCATTGTGTCTGTTTATCAGATACAAAGCAACGAAGATATCCTTCCAAACATTTGTTTACTATCTCAGTTTGCCCATCAGATTGAGGATGATAAGATGAGCTATGAGCTAACTGAGTACCAAGACAAGAAAATAATTCTGTCCAAAAATTTCCAGTGAAAATGGGATCTCTGTCACTTACAATAATCTTTGGGTTTCCATGTAGCTTTTGAATTGTTTCCATAAATGCAGTAGAAACTGTACTGGCTTTAAATGGATGTGATAATGCACAAAAGTGTGCATACTTGGTAAGTCTGTCAACTACCACCATGATGACACTCTTTCCCTCAGACTTGGGTAAACCTGTGATAAAATCCATTGAAACCTCCTCCCAACGTTGGCTTGGAATGGATAAAGGTTGTAATAGACCCGGTGTCTTAATTGTTTCAACTTTATTTTGCTGGCAAACCAAACATTCTGCCACAAACTTTTGAATATCTGATTTAAGGCCATCCCAAAAAAATTCCTTCTTAACCCTGTGGTAAGTTTTTAAAAATCCTGAGTGCCCTCCTAAGGGAGAAGTGTGCAATTCCATAAGAATCTTTTGTTTTAGCTGGGAATTCTTACAGAGGTATAAGCGATCTTTGTACCATAACGAATCATTTTTCCAGCTAAATGTATCAGACGTACTGGAATCTTGTTGTAGCTTTCGAATAAGTGCCCACACTTCTTCGTCATTCTTCCATTCCTCCCTTGCTTCATTTATCCAATCTGGTTGGATAATAGAAATGGCGCACAACAATGCTTCCACATCCTCATCCTTTCTTGAGAGTGCATCTGCCACCACATTTTGCTTCCCTTTTTTGTAGATGATTTCAAAGTCATAACCCAACATCTTTGTGACCCACTTTTGTTGCTCTTCAGAGGATAATCTTTGTTCTAAAAAGTATTTAAGGCTATCATGATCCGTTTTTACCTTGAAGTGTCTTCCCATTAGGTAGGGTCGCCATTTCTTAAGTGCATGGAGTATTGCCAACATTTCCTTCTCATAAATAGCTTTGCTTAAAAACTTTCCCTTGATTGGACGACTTTCAAAAGCAATGGGTCTTTCATCTTGCATTAGAACAGCACCAATTCCATTTCCTGAAGCATCACATTCCACAATAAAGGTTTTTGTGAAGTTCGGTGTAGCTAAGACCGGTGCTTGGCACATTGCCTCTTTAAGATGTTCAAAGGCCTTTGTTGCTTCCGGAGTCCATGAAAATGCATCTTTCTTCAATAATGTTGTTAGAGGTGCTGCTATTCTCCCATAATTCTTAACAAACTTGCGATAATACCCTGTCAACCCAAGAAATCCTCGCAGATGCTTTATGGATGTGGGGATTTTCCATTCCTTAATGGCTTTAATTTTGCTAGGGTCTACCTTAACTCCTTCATGAGATACAATATGACCCAAATATTCCACCTCCTGGACTCCAAAGAAACATTTGGATCTTTTTGCATATAATTGTTTCTCCTCCAATAGTTGTAGCACCCTGTCAACATGTTCAACATGATCCTTCCAAGACTTGCTGTAGATTAGTATATCATCAAAAAATACTAACACAAATTTTCTAAGGAATGGTTTGAAAATTGAATTCATCAAACCTTGAAATGTTGAAGGTGCATTGGTAAGGCCAAAAGGCATGACCAAAAATTCATAATGACCCTCATGAGTTCTAAATGCCGTTTTCGGAATGTCTTCAATCTTCATTCTGATTTGATGATATCCTGAACGAAGATCCAACTTGGTGAAGTAAATTGATCCATGCAATTCATCCAGTAATTCATCAATGACAGGAATGGGGAACTTATCTTTAATAGTGAGCTTGTTGAGCTCCCTATAATCCGGACACATGCGCCATGATCCATCCTTCTTGTGCACCAATACTACTGGAGCAGAGAAAGAACTTTGACTCGGTTGAATTATACCAGCCTCTAGCATTTCTGCAACCATACGTTCAATTTCACTTTTTTGGACATAGGGATATCTGTACGGCCTGATGTTTGGAGGAACACTTCCTGGAATCAGATGAATAGCATGATCATGATCACGCATAGGTGGGAGACCTTTGGGAGTCTCAAATACCTTGGAATGATTGTCCAGGACTTTTTGGAGATCTGGAGAAATAGATGATTCCAATGTGGAAACATCTAGCGAACATAATTGTGCAATTACACCTCTTTGCTCCTTTTTTAGAAGCTTTGTCATACCATTAGAGCTGATTATCTTTCCTGGTTTCCCTGCAATACCCCTTAATTCAACTTCCTTTCCTTCCACAGAAAATTTCATGAAAAGTTCTTGAAAATTAAAAGCTATTGTACCCAAGGATTGTAGCCATTGGACTCCTAGTACAACATCAGCACCTCCCATTGGAATGGAAAGCATTGGGCTAGTCAATACATATTCTCCCATGGATAGCTTGATATTATGGCACTTTCCAGAGCAATTTATTGTTCCTCCATTTGCAATCATCACTTGACACTCTGGTGCTGGATATAGGAAGCAATTCAATTCTTTTGCTACCCTACAATGAATAAAATTGTGGGTGCTTCCTGAATCAATCAACACTATTACCTTTTTCTTCTTGATTTGTCCTTCTATCTTGATGGTTTGAGGAGTGGTAATTCCCGCCAATGCATTACAAGATATGGTCGGATTTATTTGTTCTTCATCTAGGCTTTGTTCCTGGAATATATCCTCTTCTTTTGACCTTTCTTGCTCCTTTTCTTCTTCCTCTTCACAATCTATGTAGAATAATTTCTTCTCAGCACACTTATGACCTTTTGTGTATTTGCTATCACAATTGTAACAAAGCCCTTTTGCTCTTTTTTCTTCCAATTGTTGTGGTGTCAACCTTGTAGGTTGTGGAAGACTATGGGCAACAACACTTCCATCTTTATAGTTGTGAATGGTATGCTTCCTAGTTGCCATAATTTTGCTTTCCATTTTTCTTGCTAACCTGAATGCCTTCTCTAATGAATCAGGTTCCCAAAGGCGCACATCATGTTGGATATTATCCTTTAAAGACCCTATGAACACATCAATCCTATGCTCCTCTGGAATATCTTTTACCCTTATGTTCAATTTTTGGAACTCCTCAATGTGCTCCATTATTGAACCCTTTTGTTTGAGACTTATCAATTGGCTAAAAAAAGTGTTGCTTTTTGTATCCTCATAATGTGCTATCAATTCTTCCGTAAAAATTGCCCAAGTGATAAATTGTTTACGAGAACAAAGCCATTGATACCATACAAACTGATTTGGTTCCAAATATAAAGTTGCCATACGTACCTTTTGTGTGTTTTGCACATTATTGAGATCGAAGAATTGCTCCATTTGTAATATCCATGTGGCGGGATCCTTGCCATCAAACTTCCTCATATCGATTTTTGGAACATGGTGAGTCTTCGATCCAACATTAGAGTCTATGGAATCATGATTAACATTTCTTTTGTTCTCATCATGAGTTTCCTTTACTATCTTTTCACCATTAGTGACCCTTTCTTGTAGCAACTTTTTCAATTCATCCATCTTATCGTCCATGCCATCCATCTTAGCTTCCATCTTAGCTTCCATGCCATCCATCTTAGCTTCCATCTTAGCTTCCATGCCATCCATCTTAGCTTCCATGCCCTTTATCTTATATTCCACGCCATTTACCTTAGATTCCACGCCATTTATCTTAGCTTCTGTTAGCTTTTGTGAGCGTGACATTTGTTGCACTTGTTCTTGTAATTTTGATATATCATGTAGCATTTCTTCCTCTTCTTCATGAGTCATGCTAGAGCTTTCAGGTTCCTTACTAGGTGTTTGCATTTTCTTTCCTCGGGGCATCAGTTACCGATAATAATTCTTTACTATGCCCTTTGAATTCCTTTAAACCAAGTCTACACAAAAATTTAAAAAAAACTACACACCTTTTTTCACTTTATAGAAGCCTGATATTGAATCTGATGTATCTCTGTAATTTCGAATCATCCAGTTCTGAAATTGCTACCTGTAGTAGCCTTCTGCGTCCTCTTTCCAATGCCACAAGTCTGAGCCAAATTGGATTCTCCAAGGAAGAGTTATGTGAAATCTCCCACAGTGACTTGCTTTTAGACTGGTTCAGTAGAGCGAACTTGTACGACGTGCCACGAGTCACTGTTTCAACCTTTGAATCTGAAACTCACCCACAAGAAACTAAAGTCCGTCCTCTTTCTGTACCTTTTTACGAAATTTCAATCCGATCCTCAAAGAGAGAGTTATGACGATTTTCCCCAGGTCACCTGTTTTGAATGTAATTCAGGAGTCTGCAAAAAGGCCAACTTCCTCAGATCATATCTCCGAAAATATCACGCAAAAAGCTCTAAAATTCGGACCCAAGTTTAGCGCCAATTCTTCTCAAATGGGTTTTTTTTGCGACTTCTGAAACGTCACAGAAAAAAAGTTATAGCGAAAATGCCACGATGACCTGTTTGGAGCAGCGAAACCCTAGAATCCAAAGCTCTGATACCAAATGTTATGAAACCAGCTCAAGAAAAGATAGAAAAGAGAGATAAACGCCTTAGAATTCAGCCTCTTCGAGGGGGCAACCTCCTTTACATTACATAAATGAACAATTCTTGGATGATACAAATGAAAATACCTCCTTTCTATATATAGGAGTCTAAGTGGTCCCAATACAATCAAAGCCTACATAACAATAATATTGTAGGGCACAACAATAACAATAGTGGGCTTCTATGTGGCACAAGAGTAACAATATGGGCACTACATGGGTACATCAATATAAATAAGGGGTATAACTACAATAGTAATGGGGTAATCACTAGTATTATAGGGACCCAACAGTTTCCACAATTTACGATGATACAAATGAATAGGTGTTGGGTCATGGGTTGTCCATCTCCAACCAAGGACAGGAAACTCAGAATTAAAACAAAGGGTATCCATAATGTAGGCAGAGTAATAGAAGGGTGGGATTTTTCTCTCGGTGACTCTAGTTTTGGCCCTAAACTCACGAATAGCTAAGACCAACTTATCAGACAGAATAGTGGCCCAATCCATGATTATACTATTGACGGCCGCTTCCATTAAGGGAACCATATCAACATGGATATTTGCAGAATCATGAAATCCCCACAATCTACACATCATAATTCCAGCATAGCAGTAAGGTGAAGCCAAAGAAGCATTGGAGTACTTACCTGACATATCCTGCTTGTGTTTTGCTGGATTTTGCCTCCAATCTCGGAGAGGTTCGGATGGTGATTCATTCTCTCTGGCGAATTTCTCCACAAAGGCTCTGTTATAGACTTGCTCGGGATTGGGCAAATGATACATCCGTCTCAAGTCGTCAGGCTTGAAGGAACCGAAAATCCTTCCATCCTTAGTATGGAAGGTTCTATTAGTGAGAGTAATTTCTTCAATTGCCCAACGTACCACATCAGTATAAGGCAAGACTTGTTCTCTGGCTGCTATTCTGTGCAGAAAGGAGTTAGCCAAATCTTTAAGAGTTGCCTCAGACTTTCTTAGTTCATCCACACTTGCCTCCGTTACTGTCGTTTCTGGTTGTTCTGCTTCTAGCAAATTGTATGTCCCTTGCCATGTAGTACCAGGAAGACCAGTGCATGTAGTATCTGAGATTAAGCCTTTCCTTGAAACTGTAGCAGCTTGGCCTGAGGCAGGTGTCGCAGTAGAACCTGCCACCTTCTTGAACTTCTTTCCCATCATATTCATACTTCTCTCGACAGTTGAATTCTACACAAATGCAAGAAAAATCGTAACAAAGAAATAACAATGACAATCCATAACGGGATAGATATATTATTTGAAGCGTGGTGAGATTATTTCTAAAAGAGGCTGCGGATCTAATGATTTGAGAAGGCATCGTAGATGCAATGATGGTGATTTTATAGCCTGCAGCTCCATAAATGACCATTACTTAAGTTATTAAACCGAATGACCCCTTAAAGCGTGCAATAGATTTTTTCAAAGGTCTAATCGTAATTGCTCGTTAATTCGAAGGGGCAAAGCTTTAAATACGCATGCATTACCTTATCCCTTTACTTTAACGGCATTTTGAAATCTGTGTTTTTGTCAAATCGGATTTAAATATAACTTTAATGCTTTGAAATAATCACCTTTTGGAAACTGAGGTCATCATTAAGCGTCATCGCATCGCATCGGAAGTGTGAGTGACATTATCATTTGGGAAAGATCTTTAGCGAACGCCGATTGCGACATTGTATTAGCGCGCGAACATAATCCCTAAATGTATATCAATTGATTTACCGAATGCCGATAGCGATGTCGCATCGGGGAAAAGATATGAACGTCTTATGAAACTGCGTAGGATTCTGCCGACTGCCGATAGCGATATCGCATCGGGTAGGAGCTTTAAAACATTTTTCACAAGAAATAGCGCCGATAGTTGATCGCCGATATCGTGTCGCATCGGGGAAAAGGTATGTGCTTTTTCTTTGTGTGCATTGGCTATCGCCGATGGCCGATAGCGATATCGCATCGGGAAGAACCAAGATGGCAACCAACCTTGCGATTGCTTTTTTCGGACTTAACCTCAAAAATTGCTCATTATTTGTTCAACAAGGGTTTTATGCACAAATTCATTTGATTATCATACCTTATCTGAACAAGTTTATTAATGCCAATTAAAAATTTTAAAAGGGACCCATTTCATATGTAAATTGTTTGTGATAAAAATGTTATGAAATGGGGGGTTGTTGTAGGGCACAACACAACCCCAAACTTATATTTCGATAAAATAGTTCTCTTCGACCTCTAAAAGAGTTGATTCATACACTAAAAGAACATAGTCATCTGATTACATCATTCCCCAAAAGTTCCACCTGAGAAACCATCCAGAAATGGCCTAAACTGAACAATACTGATTGCTCCACTGGCAGGGTGTGATGCATACTAAGTGGTACACTACCTAGGCGTGATGCATACTGATTAGGCCTTCTATAGGACACGATAGGCGATGATGGACAAATATCCAAGACAGTTTGCTAGGTGGTTGCTCATGGAATCTTCTAGAAACTTCTCCTATGCCACTTGCCTCTCTGAACTCACCCAGGGATGAGTAAGATATCCAAGAAATCTCCAAGTGGGACGAATTGTAACAAGTGGAATGAAACTAATCAAACCCTAGAGATGACTCACACCCTTGCACACATTTATAAATGGATCCCTCATCTAAGAGATCCAAAGGCTGGAATATTGTGAATTGCAAGGAAGTGCTGATAGTTTGTAATTGAGGAAAGAGCATTGTATTTTTGGTGTGATCTTCCTATTTCATGAGGTGAAGAGGGATTGAAGCTAGGAGGATGATGCTGGATTAGATAATTGGGTTGTAATTCTCCCTTCTATTTAATAAAGTTCTTCAAGTTTTCTTCCATATGATTGTGCAATTGTGAATGTTATGATTTGTAAATGCTATCATTTGTTCATTATATATTTGATTCTGTAATGTTTATGTTGCAGTAGATCAAGATCCTTTGATAGTTCATTGTTGCTGTACTTGTGTAGGTACTTTCCAAGCGGAATAAGTATGGAGAGGAGTTGCAAGCTCAGTCAAGGGGGAGAGAGATCAAACAAGGGATTAAGTGGAAGTTCCAGGTTGGTTCCTTTATCTTTCTCTTATCTATTGCACATAGAAGAAATTGTTGAATTTCTTTAAGCTGTTGTTTCTAGGGTAGTTTCCAAACCTAAAGGGCTAGTCGTTCAGCTAGACACTAGTTTTCCCTGAAACAATGTATGAGAAAAAATCTAGTTTGTCTTATCTTAAAAAGGGCCAAACAACAAGTGATACAAATATACAAGTGACTCAAAATTGCATTTAGAAGGTGATAATATCAAACATGAAATGGTGAAGCAGTATTGGTTAGAAATCACAATAAGATAGAAATCAACTTGCTTGTTTGCAAGAATTCAAAGATGTCATAGCCTTTTGTTTTGAGCAACCTTCTAAGAGAAAAAAAGAATATCAAGCAAAGAAACTTGGTTCCAAATGCCTATATTTCCAACTAATGTATCCAAGATGTTCATTCTGTCCTTTTATTAACAATCCAAATTCAAGATGAAAATAATCCACATGTACTACATACCATACAATATTTTCCCTTCAAAAAGAATTCCCTACTTCATGTACTATATCAATTTGTTCCATTCACAAAGAAAAAAAATTATTTTAACCCCACTTAGAGAATCTACCCTTTGTCTATACAAGCTCGTTATTATTGCAAAATATTGTGCACATGCAATATGGTTGTTATGAAACCATCTCACAAAAAGATAGAAAAGATAGATCAATGCCTTAGAAATAAGCCGCTTCAAGGGGGAAACCTCCTTTACATTACACAAATGAAAAATTCTTAGATGATTCAAATGAGAAAACCTCCTTTCTATATATAGGATTCTACAAATATAACCAAGCCGACCTAACAATAATAATATAAAGGCACAAAAATAACAATAGAGGAATTCTATGGGGCACAATAATAACAAAAAGGGATACAACGAAAATAGTAATGGGGGGATCACTAATATTATAGGGACCTAACATTCCCTTCTCCTTCAAAAAAGTGTTGTCCTCAATGCTTGAGTAGTTGTGGATGCTTCTGTATAAAATTCTCATCCTCCCATGTGGAATCTTCAATGGGTAAGTTCTTCCACTTGATGAGATACTCTGAAATTAAAATATTTTGTAGCTATAGAGTTCTTGTTTCTTTGACTGCTTCAGGTTCCAATATGATTTTTCCTTCCTCATCAAGTTCTGGTAATATTCTCTGAACTAGAATCTTGTCACCTATAACCTTCTTTAAGAATGAAACATGGAAAACTAGGTGCACTCAAGAAGTTGCAGGAAGATCCAATTTGTATGCCATAGTACCTATCTTTTGTAATACCTTGTACGGACCATAATACTTTGGTGATAATTTTTTATCCTTCTTCGCTTTCATGAGGGACATTTTTTTATATGGTTGTAGCCGTAGGAATACCGAATCACCTACATCAAAACTTCTTTTGCTGTGATGTTGATCTGCCTACTATTTCATTCTATTTTGTGTCAAGGTGAGGTTATCCTTTAAGAGTTGGAGAACTTGTTGTTGATGCTCGATGTGATCTTCGACTACTTGAACCTTAGAATTTTCTCTTAAATATGTTGTGATGTATAGTGGATGACATCCATAAAGTGCCATAAATGGGGTCATTTTTGTTGCAGTATGGAAGGAAGTGTTATACCACCATTTAGACAAAGGAAACCATTTGACCCATTGTGTCTGTTTATCAGATACAAAGCAATGAATATATCCTTCCAAACATTTGTTTACTATCTCAGTTTTCCCATTAGATTGAGGATGATAAGATGAGCTATGATCTAACTGAGTACCAAGACAAGAAAATAATTTTTTCCAAAAATTTCTAGTGAACATGGGATCTCTATCACTTACAATAATCTTTGGGTTTCCATGTAGCTTTTGAATTGTTTCCATAAATGCAATAGAAACTGTACTTGCTTTAAATGGATGAGATAATGCACAAAAGTGTGCATACTTGGTATTTTTATCCACTACCACCACGATAACACTCCTTCCTTTGGACTTGGGTCAACCTATGATAAAATCCATTGAAACCTCCTCCCAATGTTGGCTTGGAATGGATAAAGGTTGTAATAGTCCTCGAGTCTTAATTGTTTTGACTTTATTTTGTTGGAAAACCAAACATTCCGCCACAAACTTTTGAATATCTGATTTAAGGCCATCCCAAAAAAAATCCTTCTTAATCCTCTGGTAGGCATTTAGAAATCCCGAGTGCCCTGCTAAAGGAGAGGTGTGCAATTCCCTAAGAATATTTTGCTTGAGTTGCAAGCTCTTACATAGGTATACCCGATCCTTTTAGCATAATGAATCATTTTTCCAGATAAATGTATCAGATGTATTGGGATATTGTTGTATGTTTTGAATGAGTGCCCACACTTCCTCGTCATTCTTACATTCATCCCTTGCTTCATTTATCTAATCTAGTCAGATAATAGAAATTATGCAAGTAAATTATTCCACATCCTCATCATTTCTTGAGAGTGCATCTGCCATAATGTTTTGCTTCCCCTTTTTGTAGATGATTTCAAAGTCATAACCCAACATCTTTGTGACCCATTTTTGCTACTCTTCTAAGGATAATATTTGTTCTAAAAAGTATTTAAGACTATCATGATTTGTTTTTACTTGAAGTGTCTTCCCATTAGTAGGGTCACCATTTCTTAAGTGCATGTAGTATTGCCAACATTTCCTTCTCATAAATAGTTTTGTGTAAATACTTTCCTTTGATTGGATGACTTTCGAAAGCAATGGGTCTTTCTTCTTGCATTAAAACATCACCGATTCCATTTCCTGAGGCATCACATTCCATAATAAAGGTTTTTGTGAAGTCCGGTGTAGCTAAGACTGGTGCTTGGGACATTGCCTCTTTAAGATGTTCAAAGGCCTTTGTTGCTTCTGGAGTCCATGAAAATGCATCTTTCTTCAATAACGTTGTTAGAGGTGCTGCTATTCTCCCATAATTCTTAACAAACTTGGGATAATACCCTGTCAACCCAAGAAATCCTCATAGATTCTTTATGGATGTGGGGATTTTCCATTCCTTAGTGGTTTTAATTTTGCTAGGGTCTACCTTAACACCTTCATGAGATAAAATATGACCTAGATATTCCACCTCTTGTACTCAAAAGAAACAATTGGAGACTTTTGCATATAATTGTTTCTCCTCCAATAGTTTGAGCACCATGTCAACATGTTGGACATGATCCTTCCAATACTTGTTTTATATTAGTATATCATCAAAAAATACTAACACAAATTTTCTAAGGAAGGGTTTGAAAATGGAATTCATCAAACCTTGAAATGTAGAAGGTGCATTAGTAAGGCCAAAAGCCATGACCAAAAATTCATAATGACCCTCATGAGTTCTAAATGTTGTTTTTGGAATGTCTTCAGTCTTCATTCTGATTTGATGATATCCTAAATGAAGATCCAACTTAGTGAAGTAAATTGATCCATGAAATTCATCCAATCATTCATCAATGACAGGATTGGGAAATTTATCTTTAATAGTGAGCTTGTTGAGCTCCCTATAATATGGACACATGCACCATGATCCATCCTTCTTGTGAACTAATACTATTGGAGTAGAGAAAGAACTTTGACTAGGTTGAATTATACAAGCCTCTAGCATTTTTGCAACGATACGTTCAATTTCACTCTTTTGGGCATAGGGATATCTGTACGGCCTGATGTTTGGAGGAACACTTCCTGGAATCAAAAGAATAGAATGATCATCATCACGAATAGGTGGGAGACCTTTTGGAGTCTCAAATACCTTGGAATGATTGTCCAAGACTTTTTGGAGATATGGAGAAATAAATGATTTCGATGTGGGAACCTCTAGCAAACATAATTGTGCAATTACACCTCGTTGTTCCTTCATTACAAGCTTTGTCATACCATTAAAGCTGATTATCTTTCTTGGTTTCCCTGCAATACCCCTTAATTCAACTTCCTTTCCTTCTGTAGAAAATTTCATGAAAAGTTCTTGAAAATTAAAAGCTATTGTACCCAAGGATTGTAGCTATTGGACTCCTAGTACGACATTAGCACCACCCATTGGAATGGAAAGCATTGGGTTATTCAATACATATTCTCCCATGGATAACTTGATATTATGGCACTTTCCAAAGCAATTTATGGTTCCTCCACTTGCAACCATCACTTGACACTCTGTTGCTAGATATAGGAAGAAATTCAATTCCTTTGCTATCTTACAATGAATAAAATTATGGGTACTTCCCGAATCAATCAACACTATTACCTTTTTCTTCTTGATATGTCCTTATATCTTGATAGTTTGAGGAGTGGTAATTCTAGCCAATGAATTACAAGATATGGTTAGATTCATTTCTTCTTTATCTAGGGTTTGTTCTTGGAGTATATCCTCTTCTTTTAACATTTCTTGTTCCTTTTCTTCCTCCTCTTCACAATCTATGTAGAATAATTTCTTCTCAGCACACTTATGACCTTTAGTGTATTTGCTATCACAACTGTAACAACGCCCTTTTTCTCTTTTTCTTCCAATTGTTGTGGTGTCAACCTTGAAGGTTGTGGAAGGCTAGGCGCAAAAATACTTCCATATTTATAGTTGTGAGTGGTAGGCTTCCTGGTTGCCATAATTTTTCTTTCCATTTTTCTTGCTAACGTGAATGCCTTTTCCAATGAATCAGGTTCCCAAAGGAAAACCTCATGTTGGATATTATCCTTTAAATTCCCTATGAACACATCAATCCTATGCTCCTCTGGAATATATTTTACCCTTATGTTCAATTTTTGGAAGTCCTCAATGTGCTCCATCATTGAACCCTTTTGTTTGAGATTTATCAATTGGCTAAAAAATGTGTTGCTTTTTGTATCCTCATAATGTGCTATCATTTCTTCTGTAAAAATTTCTCAAGTGACAATTTGTTTACGAGAGAAAAGCCATCGATACCATACAATCTGATTTGGTTCCAAATGTACAGTTGCAGTACGTACCTTTTGTGTGTTTTGCACATTATGGAGATCGAAAAATTGCTCCATCTGCAGTATCCATGTTCTGGGATCCTTACTATCAAACTTCCTCATATCGATTTTTGGAACATAGTGGGTCTTCAATCCAACATTAGAGTCTATGAAATCATGATTAACATTTATTTTTTTCTCATCACGAGTTTCCTTTACTACCCTTTCACCATTAGTGACCATTTATTGTAGCAACTTATTCAAATTTATCCTCAACTCTTCCATATTATCGTCCATGCCATCCATCTTAGCATCCATTCCATTCATCTTAGCTTCCATCTTAGCGTCCATGCCATCCATCTTAGCTTCCATACTATCCATCTTAGTTTCCATACTATCCATCTTAGTTTCCATGCCATCCGTCTTAGCTTCCAAGTCATTCATCTTAGCTTCTACGCCTTACTTTAAACCATCCATCTTAGCTTCTACGTCTTTCTTTAAACCATCCATCTTATTTTTTGTTACCTTTTGGGCGAGTGAAATCTGTTGCACTTGGTTTCATAATATTGATATATCATGTTGCATTTCTTCCTCTTCTTCATGAGTCATGCTAGATCTTTTAGGTTTCTTACTAGGTATTTCCATTTTCTTTCTTTGGGGAATCAATTACCGATAATAATGCTTCACTATGCCCTTTGAATTCCTTCAAACTAATTTTTCAAACCAAGCTTATGAAAAAATTTAAAGAATGCACACCTTTTTTCACTTGTTGGAGCTCGATATTGAATCTAATGTACCTCTGTAATTTTGGATCTCCCAGTTCTAAAATTGTGACTTGAAGGAGCCCTCCGCGTCCCCTTTCCAATGCCACCAGTCTGATCAAAATTGGATTTTCCCAGGAACAGTTATGCCAAATCTCCTAGGGTGACCTAATTATAGACTAGTTCAGTAGCGCGAACTTGTATGACATGCCACATGTCACTGTTTCGACCTTAATACCTAAAACTAATACACAGAAAACTAGAGGTCATCATCTTTCTGAAACTTCTTGCAAGATTTCAATATGATTCTCAAAACAAAAGTTATGATGATTTTTCCCAAGTCACCTGTTTGGAATGTAATTCGGGAGTCCGCAAAAACACCAACTTCCTTAGATCATATCTCTGCAAATATAGCAAGAGAAGCTCTGAAATTTGGACCCGAAGTTTAGAACCGTGTCGGCCCAAATGAGTTTTGTGTTTAGCTTCTGAAACATCGCAGAAAAAGGGTTATAGCGAAAATGGCACGATGACCTGTTTGGAGCAGCGAAACACTAGAATCCAAAGCTCCAATATCAAATGTTATGAAACCAGCTCACAAAATGATAGAAAAAATAGATCAACGCCTTAAAAATAAGCCTCTTCAAGGGGGAAACCTCCCTTACATTACATAAATGAACAATTCTTAGATGATTCAAATGACAAAACCTCCTTTCTATATATAATAGTCTACGGGGTCACAATATAACCAAGCCAACCAAACAATAATAATAGAAAGTCATGAATAACAATAGAGAGATTCTATGGGGCACAATAATAACAATACGGGGACAATAGGGGCACAATAATAACAATAAGGGATACAATGATAATAGTAATGGGGGGATCACTAATATTATAGGGACCTAACAATGGTGACCATCCTCCAATATTATATTGATTGTCTTAGCACCTTTTCACATGACACCACTGTCAAAACCTTGATAATCCATGTCAAAGAAGGGATAGTGATGTTTCACCTATCCACATTTAACATAGACACATTAATAATAAAGCCAAAGGAGAAGTGGAATATACTTATTTCTAAGAACATGAATGAATCAAGTAAAAGGAAGCATTAGAAGCATTCTATATAGAAAAAACAAATGACAAGAAGGGAAGGTAAGGAAATCGATGGGTAATATCTCCAAAACATAATGAACTAGATGAAAATTCAAATTCAAGATGAAAATAATCCACATACTACTTACTGTGGAATATTTTCACTTCAAAAAGAATTCCATACTTCATGTACAATATCAATTTCATTCATTCACAAAGAAAAATATTATCATGAAACACCTTATACAACCTACCCTCTATCCCTACAAGAACATATCTGTTGTAAAAGAATGTGCACATACAACCTGGTAAGCATCCTCCAAGAATATCCTAATTGCCTTAGCATCTATGTCCATGTTACCACTTGCAAAACCTTAGTAATCCATTTCAAATAATGGATATTTATTTCTCAATTGTCCACATTTAACACATAAACATTGATAAGAAGGCCAAAGGAGAAGTAGAATACAGTCACTGCTAAGAAAAACAAAAAGTGGCACCCATCTATACCGTAAATTTATAGGAGAATTCCTTCCAGTGCTCCTCTATTGGATCTACACCTGTGGGATTGTGAGAAAATGCATGAATCAATAGAATGGAAACATTAGGTTAATTATATACACAAATAAAAAATGACAAGAAATTAAGACAAGTCAATCAATGGGCAAGATGTCCAAAACGTAGTGAAATAGATAAGAATTAAAATTCAAGATGAAGATAATCCACATACTACTTACCATGCAATATTTTCCCTTAAAAAATAATTCCCTACTTCATTTACTATATCAATTCCTTTCATTCACAAAGAAAAAAATTTATTGTAACCCATGTTAGATAACCTACCCTTTGTCCATACAAGCCCATATTTTTTCCAAAACATTGTGCACATGCAATCGGGTAACCATCCTTCAAGAATATCTCAATTACCTTAGTATATCTATACATTTTACGACTCGAAAAACCTTCATAATCCATCTCAAATAAGGGCTAGTAATTTTTCACATGTCCACATTTAACATAGAAACAATGATAAGAAATCCAAAGGAGAAGTGGAATATAGTCAGTTCTAAGAAAAACACATAAAGTGGCACCCATTTATACCTTAAATTGATAAGATATTTCCTTCCATTTCTCCTCCTTTGGATGTACACTTGTGGGATTGTGAGCACAAGGAACCATTGGGAGAATTATTCATACAAAGAAAAAATGACAAGAAGGGAAGACAAGTCATTCAATGGGTAAGATTTGTGAAACATAGTGAAATAGAAATCGGCATGCTACTCTCTTCATCCAAAAGATTTTCATTCGTGATGAATGGAACGGGTGAAAAAGGTGAAACATATGAAGGGAAAAAATTAATATCCTTGGAAAATTCAAGTGAATAAGAACCATACATTATATATTTGCAAAATCAACTATATTGAATAAGGGTACCATTATAAGTAAAACCAATAACAGAAGTTGGTCACCATTGAGCTAAATAAGGAACCTACAAGAACAAATTAAGTAGTAAAGTCACAAATGATATTGAGAGATATAGAGGGACACTAGATTTGCCACTTTAGGGTCTTGGGAGAGATGAAGGTTGAAGTGGATCTCATTTAATCTTTTAACAAAATAAACTTGTGTTTGACATGAATAGAATGTACCAAAGATATAAATTTAGATAGTGGACAAGGATAAAACTCAACATGAGAAATGCCTTTGCCTTTCCCTCATATTTTCCATTATTCTAATAAAATAAAGAAAAGACAAAAAATGTTAATTATTATTAACATAATGTGGCACAACACTGCTTTCACAAGCTTAGTTTTCTATATACAAATAAAAGCACTGCTTCTTTACTATTCATCCTCTAAGTCCATTATTTTTGTGTCTTGGTATATATAGCATGTTGGTCTTACTTCCCAAGGTATTACTCTTGGCATTATTTTTATTTGTCAATAGGTAACCATGTTTTGTCAAAATTTAATCCCTGACATGGTATGTTTCAATCCAGAAAGCAAGGATACTTTTCAGGTGGTTAAATTGGTTGAATTTACTCAAAACTAGCAACAAATGAAAACCATTCATATTCCCCTAACAACAATGGTAGAGGTTGGAAGGTGGAACAAAAGTCAAAAGTTTGTTTCCCATGTATGCCCAAAGGAAATCTAACATGAAAGGCTTATTCTCACCACCTTATATGCAGGATCAACAAGACCAAGAGGATGATATTGTATGGACTTCAAGATTACGTAGTCCCACATGTTGGAGCCAAAGATATAGCTAAGGAAATGTGGGATTCCTTAGTCCATCTCTATCATAATTCTTCCAAGAACTAAAACATGGTCCTCAAAGAGAATCTAAGGGAAATTAAGATGCGATAAGGTGAGAGTGTAATTGCCTATCTCACTAGAATTCATGAAGTTCATGATGAACTAACAACTGTTGGAGATAATCTTGCAGACACGGAGTTAGTGTCTATGGATCTGAATGAGTTTACCAAATATTGGCATACCTTTTCTTAAAGTATTACTGAACAAGATAGGTTTCTAGATTTGGGACACCTATGGAGTGACTTCACTTGGGAGGAGCTAAGGCTTAGACTAGTTGAGATGTCTAGTAGTAGTAGCAAGGCTTCCAAGGTTGAGAATGAGGAAGAGAATATTTCTCTTGTAGGTAAATCCAAAGGTAGGAAAGACAAAGGGAAGGGCAAGAACAATCAGAAGAATGACAAGAAGAATGATCTAAGCAAGATTAAGTACTTCCATTTCCATGTTTTGGGCACTATTCTTATAAATGTCTTAATATGAAGAAGAACGGGTCGAATAAGGAGCATGTAGTTGCATCAGTTGAGGTAGATGGGTTTTCCTCTCAGTTTGAGAAGGAATTCTCATTAATAGTTTGCATGAAAATCTCAGTAGGAAGTAGTATATGGTATATTCATTCAGTAGACTCTTTCCATATGACTTGGAATAGGGATTTTTTCAACCAAGTGGATGAGAAGGATATACAAGTGAATATTGAGTGTGGAGATAATGGAAAGTATGTTACCAAGGGAGTTGGTACTGTTAGCTTCGAGAGGGATTTAGGTAGTACTCTTCATATCAAATTTGTTCTCCATGTTCTATGGTTGAAGAAGAACCTAGTTTCAATAGTTATTATTGGGGATAAAGGATATGAAGTCATCTTCAATAAAGTTAAGGCGTACCTCAAGCATCTATCTTCAATAGGAATGAAGCAGATAGATGTGAGTGTTAATAATCTCTACAAGTTGTATTTATAGACAAATGTAACCTTTATAAGTAAGGTAGGATGTGAAAATGTTGGTGAGATTTGGTAGAGGCGCATGGGACACTTGCATCATGGGGAATTGAATATTCTTCAGTAGATTTCCACAATATTACCAACAAACAATCTTGATAAGAGCGGAGTGTGCAAGGGTTTCATGTTTCGAAAGTGTGCCAAGTCTTCCTTCCATGCTCAATATAGTAGAGACAATGGGATTTTGGAACTAGTGAATTTAGATGTGTGTGGGCCCTTTGATTCTCCGTCACTAATAAGAAGCAAGTATTATGTTAATTTCATTGATGTTTCTTCTTAGAAAAAATAGATTTATTTTACGAAAAAAATATGAGGTCTTAGACAGGTTCATGAATTTTAAGGCATTAGTAGAGAAGATGGTCGGAAATAAAATTAAGGTAGTGAGAAGTGATAATGGTGGGGAATATATCTCCAATGCCTTTAAGGAGTTTTGTACAAAGGAAGGTATTAGGAGGTAGTTGATAACAACTCATAACCCTCAACAAAATGGGGTCAATGAGAGAAAGAACAAGAGTATTATTGGAATAGCTAGAGTGACGTTGCATGATCATGATATATTTAGGTTCTTATGGGTAGAAACATGCAACACTGCAGTATTTCTGTAGAACGGGAGTCCACGTAGGGTGCATGGACAAGTCACACTAGAGGAGGATTTCATAGGAAAGAAGCCTGATGTTTCACACTTACAGATCTTTGGCACAAAGGTCTATTGTCATGCTTCCAAGGATAGTAGTAAGAAGTTGGATCCCATAATATAAAAGGGATCTTTTGTCGGATATAGTGAGATATCTCAAGCATACAGGGTGTATCTTCTAGGACTTGAGAAAATAGTTCTCAAGTGACATGTGAAATTCTAGGGGGATCAAGCTTTGAGAGTTTCCTAAAAGCATGAGAAACTTTCATTACCTAAGGAGGAGTTACTTGCTCCTAGACCGGAGTCACAACCAACGCCTCAGAGTCACCCAAAACCATGTTCAAGTGGAAAGAGGGTAGAGTAGGAGGATTTGTAGCAATATAAGGAATAACTAGGCCAAGAGTATATAGATCAGTTGAACCCAGCCACCATAAGGAGGAAGAAGGCGAAGTGAGCCAAGAGGTTGTTTTAGGAGGCCCGGGAGTACGTCAAGGTCCCTATAACCATGTTTAGGTAGAGTAAACAACCACAAAGGTACACAAGTTATATGGCACTGATGATAGAGTTGGGGGACATTGAGCCTTCTTCTTCTAAGGAAACATCTTATCAGTAGGTTGGGCAGGAAACCATGGTGGAGGAATATTCCAGTATCATGAAGAATGATGCATAGAAAATTGTTCCACAACCTGAGGGAGAATGACTAGTTAGATCCAAATGGGTGTACTAGCTAAAACATGGAGTAGATGGTAGTTTTGAGAAGTTCAAGGCCAAGTTTGTGGCTAAAGGCTTCTCACAAATTGAGGGCATAAACTATGAGGATAATGTTTCCCCAGTAGCATGGTATTCATCCATCAAGACTATTTTGGCACTTGCAGCATAGATGGGGTGGAAGATCCACTAGATGGATGTGAAGACAACCTTCCTTAATGGGTTAGTTGAGGAGGAGATCTATATGGATCATCTGGAGGGGTTTGAGAAGTTCAGCAGAGACACACATGTGTGCAGGCTGAAGAGATATATTTATGGGCTCAAGAAGGCTCTGAGAGCATGGTACACTTGAATTGACAAATACCTTTGAGGATTGGGCTTCACTAAGAGTGACACGGATGCCAACCTATACTAAATCATGGTTGGACGGGTTCCGCTCATTCTAGTTCTCTATGTCGATGACCTTATATTGACTCAAGATGAGAGATTAATCAAGGATTACAAGGAGGACCTTCCAAGGGAGTTTGATATGAAGGATATGGGGCTTATGCACTATTTTCTTAGCTTGGAGGTTTGGCAAGGTGATTGTGAGATCTTCAAGGGATAGGGAAATTACACCAAGGAAATTTTAAGAATGGAAATTTATTTTAATGTTTAAAAGGATCAATGAATTTCACTAGAACATAATATGGAATTTGTAAAATGTTTGGCAATGTTTTTGTAAAAAAGTTCAAATTTATAATAATTTTATATAGTATTTATATAAAATTTCGGTGATTTTTTAGGTAAAACATTTTTATAATAAATTTTGGATGAATAATTTTTAGAAAAAGTTAAAATTAATGAGTCTTTTTTTGGAAAAATCATGGAAAATTAGCCCACTTGCGAATATTAGGCCTTAAAATTTTCCCTGAATTACACCTCAAAGATGCTCCAAAGATTTCATATGTAGGATTGCAAGCATATGACCCTACTTCTAGTCATAAACTAAAGGAAGATGGATGCTAGAAAAGGAGAGTGAGTGGATCCTACCATATACAGGAACCTCATTGGATCGTTTTTGTACTTGGTCAAAACACGACTTGATATTTGATTGACAGTCAACTAATTGAGTTAGTTGATAGTGGAGTAGTCAAAAGTGCATTGGGTTGTTGCAAAGAATGTGTTGTGATATATCAAAGGCACAAAAAACTATGGATTGCAGTATAGGAAGGTTGATGGAGTGAGGCTTGAGGGCTTCATAGATGTAGATTGTGCACTGAGCTCCACAGACAAGAAGACTACTTCAAGTGGCATCTTTAGCATTGGTTAGCAATTTTTTCCTGGTACAACAAGAAGTAGCAATCAATTGCACACAGTTCAATAGAGGGTGAGTACATGGTTTCTAGTCAACTAGCTTGTGAGGCTATTTGGATGAGGAAGTTACTTGTGGGACTTTTCAGACAAAGGAAGGAGCCTACCATGATGCATTGCGATAATCAGAGTTGCATCAATTTCTCTAAGAACCATGTGTTTCATGACCGCTCAATCCATATCAAGATCTAGTATCATCATCTTAGAGATTATGTGTATAAGGGGATAGTGAATCTACCATACATTCCAATAGGGGAGAAGATAATAGACATCTTAACCAAGTCATTGGGAAGAATTAGTTTTGTTTATCACAAATATAAGTTGGGAGTTATTCAAAATCCCTTCCTCACTAAGAGGGATTGCTAAAAAATAGTGAAAGAATGGATTCCTTGATTTTTTTCCTTAAGTCAAGGAATTGTTTTTGATTTCTTCTTAGCCATATACAAGTTTCATTGATGTGGAAAAGTTTCACTTAGTCATGTCAAAGTTCCAGTTTGACTACTATGAGTTTTTGGAAGACCGAGTTAATTGTCTTCTAGTGTGAGTAGGTTTGGGAACTAAAAGAATTAGTGGAGTTATCCTCCTAAATTTTAGGATGGATTAGTTAATGATTTGTGTCAACTATTGTCAGCTAGAAAAACACCAGTTCGTCTTTCGAAACATAGAAATTACTAACAATAGCCTATTCAATGTTCTTATAAGGAGATAGAAGACACACTTTGTTATCATTATTTAACACGAGGTTGTGAGCAAGTGAGATTGTGAGAGAAATGAACCAATGCATTTTTTCTTGTGTGAGTTATTGGAGGAGAATTTCCTTTGGGAATTGTGCACAAAATAGGTAAAATTGCTATTATTTAGGAGATTGAGTGTGTTAGCCAATAGGGGCCTATTTCCTAAGTAATGTGTAAGTATTTCGGGCCTTAGTGTGAGATGGTTGAGGGAAATAGATCAACAGTATTGTAGGCTTGTTTCAAGCCCAGTTCAAGGATAAGAGATCAATTTGTAATCCCTTTTGAAGCAAGGTTATTTGTAATAGATTTGTAGCTTATTCTAATAAAATTCTCAAGAAAGTGAGGGTTTTTCCAATTGGGTTCTCTAGAAAATTTTTGTTGTTATATTGTGTGAATTGTGCTTCTATTTCTATTCTTATTCCGTTGCAAATTTGGTAAAGAAATTATGTGTTTAATATGATTTTTATTTTTATTTATTTTTATATCGTTCATATTAGTAGATCAAAATTTCGTGAATTTCATACATGAATTTATGAAACATAGAAATGGTACCTATTGTAGGAAGACAAAATTCATTCATTTCTTACATTGTAAACTGAAGATAATTTTATTTGTATTTTGAATATTGAATAATTTAAAAGTTGGAATTCCATGTCAACAATCATTTTGTTTAGCTAGAACATTTTAATAAAATTATGGTGATCTCCTTCACCATCCTTAAATTTTAGCAATTGGAGACATCTGTTTTCCATCAAGTATGACAATTCAAGTAAAGTCATATATATCAGAAACCAAGGAAAATATCTAAAAATAGTATATTATCCTAACAATATCTACTAAAAAAAAATTATCAGAACATGCCAAGAATGACCAACAAGTATCAAATTATCATAATGAAAGAGAAAAGTAATAGAAAAATATATTTTCAATGTAAGAAAGTTCTTGTAAAACTCAATCAAAACTGAGGCAGAGATGTTAACATATCAATATTATAAGAATCCTCAAACCATTTGCTCATTATATTGGATATCCTTACATTGATGAAAACAACCACTGATTCTCTTTCTATTTCCTTTGCAAGCAATCCTTTCCTAGTTCCAGGTGGGCCATATAAAAAAACACCTTTTCGAGGACTGAGGAGATTCCACTGGCCAAACAAATTAGGCCTAATGCAAGATTAACCAACTCATAAAGTTACTATTTAACCTTTTCTAACCCTCCAATTGAGTCAAAGTCTACATCAATTTAATATGTAATTATAACATCACAATCAAGCACAACCTGTAAGAGAAAGGAATCACAATCCTAAAAACACAGTCGTAACAATCAAACTAGAACAAAAATAAGGATATGGTGAATAGAAAAATACTATATGTGTGATAACATTGGGATGTGTGCATAAACAAATATTGAAAAGTCTACATGGAGATAAAAATGATTAAACCTTAAAAATGTCTCCCATCCATATATATCATGCAAAGTAGGAATGGGAGCAACAATTTATATTCACATATTTAAAAATGGGTAAATTTTTCCATAATGAAACTTATAGCTAAAATCCCACCAAAGCACATTTGTAGCAATAATATAGAGCAGTGTGATCAATATTGCAAGGTATAAATTAAAATTTAATGGGAAAAAAATTATAGTCTAGAAACAAATTTTAAAATTTAGATTTTTTATAAAATTCGTCCATGAAGGAAAATAAATATTTAAGTTATGGGGGATGGGGGCTAGGATTTGGAATTTTATTCACAAAATCCACAGCAGCAACCTCGAGAGAATAGTTTCGAGAGCATAAATGATTGATTTGAGTTGACTCAGCTGCCGGATTTAACCAATATCTTTTGCTTGCGTGATGTGATTAGAATTGCATTTAAAATAGCATAAAGCAACATAAACGCATGTTGTAAAGAGGAAGGAACATGAAAATCATCAGAAACATAAAATAACAAGATATTGATAACGGAGTTCATCCAGGAGGGACTACGTCTCCGGGCCCCAATGTCAAGAGGGTGTAGGCCGCTGCATTAATGTTGTCAATAGTGAGGATGTACATAGGTGGTGACGTTGCTATCATACAAGGAAAATTCCCTCATGCAGGAGTGGCTCCAAGAGATGTTCCACTACAGGAAATCTCAGTCAGAAAGGACTCCTATCAATATGACATAAACTCATGCACGATGACAATGAACATCCCGCTAACATGTCATAAAAGAGATCTCAATGCAATCATACATGGCGACACATGAGTCTCCCATCAACATAATGACAAAGGGATCTCAAATAAAACATGATGAATCATGACAACAAGTACATCCCACAGATGATTCCGCAACACATCAAGTAGGAATTGTTAGCTCTGCTATATAATCCAACATTTGAGGATCAAATACAGTCCTGATCAGGTTGTTTGCACGCAGAAGGATGCCCAAAAATGGATCCCAAAGTGCCCCAAAAGCCTTTGAAATCCTCTTAAGGATCATTCAAAGTCAAAACTATCGCAAGAGGAGAGCCCTTGGAAGGGCGGAAATGCACTATCGGGAGGCAAAAAACAATTTAAAACCATGAAAAACCCACAAGCGTGGGCTTAAACAATGGTTACACAGCAGTCGTTCGATCTGGCTAATCAATGGTCCAGATCTAATCGGCGGATCACATCGGCAGATCTGATCGGCACAGGCAGGCAGTGGCAATTGGCACATGACACCGCCGATCAGCGATCGCTGATGATCGGATCGGCGGTTCACAATCAGCAAAGGTAGATCAGCGTTATCGGCACAGACCAGGGGGAAGGAGTGATTGCGATCAGTGATTAAATGAGGACCATCGATCGCGCACGCGGATCGACGACCCACATCGTATCGCTATATTGCATTGACAGATATCTCATCGGCATTTCGCTATCGGCAAAACCAAAGGGGCAGGGCTTTCACATAAGACATGCATGCGACCCAATGGGTCAGAACCAATGGCGTTATAAGTGATTTTTGATTAATTTTCAAGTCCACGCTAAAG
Source organism: Pinus tabuliformis (assembly GCA_031772625.1). Taxonomy (NCBI): domain Eukaryota; kingdom Viridiplantae; phylum Streptophyta; class Pinopsida; order Pinales; family Pinaceae; genus Pinus; species Pinus tabuliformis. The sequence continues at coordinate 406,330,390 of CM062817.1, read as the reverse complement.
CCGTTTTCAATGGTTTTTGGCACATTTTCATTATGTAACGAAATATAAGGAAGCCTTGGGCAAGCACCGATAGCGATGAAGCCCAGACCCGAAAGGGTCCGGGAAGTGAAATATACATATTTTCAATTCCGCCAGCAGCCATTTTCTCATGTTTTCAATGTTTTTTAAACATAAGTCAAAATATAAAAAGCGCAAGGATCAGCCGGCTATTATATGCGATTGCAACCCGAAAGGCAGAGGAGTTATGCATGCATTGACTATTGAAGTTTAAAATGTGGCAAAGTGGGCAAGATCTCTTAGTGACACGGAATGTGCTAAGGCAGGCATGGAGCAGTACAGCGCAGCAGGCAGCTGCATTCAATTAACAGAATGGCCAAGAAGAAAAGGACAAGCCTCGAGCAGTTAAATACATTTATCAGTGATGGGTTTCTTTCAGTCAACATTCCACCTATTCATAAAGGACAACAAAATATCATAGAAGATCAATTTTATTTACTGACATAGTCACGCTATAGCAGAGACCCATACCAAGCAGTTAGCGTGGGTGGTGATCCATTATGATCCCTCCACGCGTAGGTTAGCAGAGATATTTTGTAATGAAGCACCATATATACCCAGAACAGAGATGTAATCGGGGCATGAGTGTTAGATGAAGGTGACTCTGTTGTAAGGTTCAACTTCTGGAGACTGTAACTACTTTGTAACCTGCAGCGTCTGGTCTTCATTTCCAACTAATACAAGCTTCTTTTGCTGTCAATTGCTTACTTTCCACTTCTTCTTCTTGTTCCAGGCTGTGCCTGTTTTGCATTTGTTCATGTGCTGTGAATGTTTAGCATTCAGAGGGGTTGTCATCCCACCTCTGTGTTAGGATTTAGCATGTATCATTGAACATGTATGCAGGTTTCTATTGTTTAATGCATAGATAGTTGTCATCCTACCTATGTATTAGAAACTAGATTTACAGACCTTTTAACTGGCTGCAGCCGGCCGTCACAGGGTCCTGTGCATCTGCTGGTGTGGTCAGTCTTCTCCATTATCACCTTACCTCAAACTATGAGTAATTGGTGGTTAAAAGCCTTGTAGTCTGGGGGTGTTCACCCATGTCTGGGATCAATCATAGTAGAAGTGGTAATTTGGCTTGAATATGCAACATTTGTTTCATTCATCCACCATTTATCCAACTATTTTATTGAATTTGTAATATTCCTGAGCATCACCGATATGCAACCTAGGTGAGTTTCTTGGGGTGATAACATTAAATGGCACCATTGCCGGGGAGAAGAGAATCGAAGCTCAGCTTCCCTGGGAGACGACACAACTTCAAGCTTTGATGACAGACAAGGTTTGAACATAGATTTTGGTTGTAATCATCTGTCTGGCGACTCCACTGGAGGAAGGCCATCCTTTGGCGACTCCACATTGAAGTTCTGGTTTAGTTCGTGAAGCATGCTCGAAGAAACCTTCAGAAATTACTAGCTGGCCAGTGCCTGATCCTGAGAGGATTGATAAGCAGAAGAAACTTTGCAGAAAGGAGCTTCAGGATTAGGTAAGCCTTAAAGAATTTTTATGTGTCTCTGTTAGTGAAGTTCACCTTCAGAGATTCATATCGCTCCCGGTTATTCATTTCCTTTTCGGACCTCAATAGAAAAAGTATCCCATACTGTCCGTCAATTTCCTCTGTTTCTATTATCCATTGCATCACTTCATACCACTCAGTCTACCAGTACCCTTTCATTTAGGCTTAGTCATGGCAGGCCAGCAAGCTCTCACAAAGATAGAACGAATAGTTGCTGCCAGGTATGGACCTTTGGTCTTTCCTTCTCCTTTAAGTACCATGCCTGCAGGAGATTTTCGAGAATTCATGCCTAAGATTACTGGTGCAGAGGGGATATCAGCTGAAGAACATTTAGAGTCCTTTTATAGCTATGTTGATGACCTGGATATCTATGAAGAGGATGTGTGGGTGTGGGTTTTTGTCCAAAGCTTAGAGGGGGAGGCTAGAAATTGGTTCAGGCAATTACCCCCTAGGTCCATTTCACACATTAAGTCCCTAGATGATGTGTTCCTAAAGAATTGGGGGAATAACTCAGTGATCAGTAAGGGAGAGGAAATCTCTCCATCATTTTTTGTTTCTTTGTATGATCAAGTGACAATCCCTTTAAGTTTCCCCATGAACACTGAGCAAGGAAATAGCTCAATGCCCAAGCTTGAGACTGATCACCTCAATCTTGATACTCTAATGCCTGCTCAGATGGCCCTCACAAAAAATGAAAAGGCAGCTTGCCAGATAATAGAGGGAGAGGATGTGCAGTTTTAGGAATCCTCCTTGGAAGAGGACTGTCCTAAAGATGATGCTGGAGCAGGTGATGTCTGTGTGTCCTCCACACGAGAGTACATTGATTTTCCATTCATGTTAGTGGTGCAGGCCACAGATAGCACAAAGAAGTCAACAACATTCTTTTTTATCCAGCAGGTGTACAAAGGCTCCCATGAAGAACATCCAAGGAGGAAAATACGCAGAGGGGAAATGAAATGTGATCCTTATCTACTGATCAAGATCGAGTGTCCTGGACTCTTTGAGGTAGAGGATCAAATAAATTTTGTCTTACTGATCTATGATGAACCGGGCTAATAGCAAGAGAAACAATTTTGGTGCCCCAGCAAATGGGCAAATTTTGAAGTTTATGTTTTCAGGATTTAATGTTTGTAATTAAGTTCTTTTACAGTTTTATGTTGTATGCTTAGTTGACTTCATGCCCAATGGACACTAGGAAAATGTTTTTATGCTTGTTTTGTATGAACGCATTGGTCTGCAGTTCTTGAGACCTCACAGGGAGGATCTCATCCCCAGAAGGAGCGAGTGTTAGCTCTGCTATATAATCCAACATTTGAGGATCAAATACAGTCCTGATCGGGTTGTTTGCACGCAGAAGGATGCCCAAAAATGGATACAAAAGTGCCCCAAAAGCCTTAGAAATCCTCTTAGGTATCATTCAAAGTCAAAACTATCGCAAGAGAAAGAGCCCTTGGAAGGGTGGAAATGCACTATCGGGAGGCAAAAAACAATTTAAAACCATGAAAAACCCACAAGCGTGGGCTTAAACAATGGTTACACAGCAGTTGTTCGATCTAGCTGATCAATGGTCCAGATCTAATCGACGGATCGCATCGGCAGATCTGATCGGCACAGGCAGGCAGTGGCAATCGGCACATGACACCGCCGATCAGCGATCGCTGATGATCGGATTGGCGGTTCACAATCAGCAAAGGCAGATCAGCGTTATCGGCACAGACCAGGGGGAAAGAGTGATTGTAATGAGCGATTAAATGAGGACCATCGATCGCGCACACGGATCGACGACCCACATCGTATTGCTATATCGCATTGACGGATATCTCAGCAGCATTTCGCTATCGGCAAAACCAAAGGGGCAGGGCTTTCACATAAGACATGCACGCGACCCAATGGGTCAGAACCAATGGCGTTATAAGTGATTTTTGATTAATTTTCAAGTCCACGCTAAAGTCGTTTTCAACGGTTTTTGGCACATTTTCATTATATAAGGAAATATAAAGAAGCCTTGGGCGAGCATCGATAGCGATGAAGCCCAGACCCGAAAGGGTTCGGGAAGTGAAATATACATATTTTCAATTCCGCCAGCAGCCATTTTCTCATGTTTTCAATGTTTTTTAAACATAAGTCAAAATATAAAAAGGGCAAGGATCAGCCGGCTATTATATGTGATTGCGACCCGAAAGGGAGAGGAGTTATGCATGCATTGACTATTGAAGTTTAAAATGTGGCAAAGTGGGCAAGATCTCTCAGCGACACAGAATGTGCTAAGGTAGGCATGGAGCAGTACAGCGCAGCAGGCAGCTGCATTCAATTAACATACTGGCCAAGAAGAAAAGGACAAGCCTCAAGCAGTTAAATACATTTATCAGTGATGGGTTTCTTTCAATCAACATTCCACCTGTTCATAAAGGACAACAAAATATCAAAGAAGATCAATTTTGTTTCTTGACATAGTCACGCTATAGAAGAGACCCATACCAAGCAGTTAGAGCAGGAGGTGATCCATTATGATCCCTCCACGCGTAGGTTAGCAGAGATATTTTGTAATGAAGCACCATATATACCCAAAACAGAGATGTAATCAGGGGATGAGTGTTAGATGAAGGTGACTCTGTTGTAAGGTTCAACTTCTGGAGACTGTAACTACTTTGTAACCTGCAGCCTCTGGTCTTCATTTCCAACTAATACAAGCTTCTTTTGCTGTCAATTTCTTACTTTCCAATTCTTCTTCTTGTTCCAGGCTGTGCCTGTTTTGCATTTGTTCATGTGCTGTGAATGTTTAGCATTCATAGGGGTTGTCATCCCACCTCCGTGTTAGGATTTAGCATGTATCATTGAACATGTATGCAGGCTTCTCTTGTTTAATGCATAGATAGTTGTCATCCTGCCTATGTATTAGAAACTAGATTTACAGACCTTTTAACTGGTTGCAGCCGGCCATCACAGGGTCCTGTGCATCTGCTAGTGTGGTCAGTCTTCTCCATTATCACCTTATCCTCAAACTATGAGTAATTGGTGGTTAAAAGCCTTGTAGTCTGGGGGTGTTCACCCATGTCTGGGATTCATCCACCATTTATCCAACTATTTTATTGAATTTGTAATATTCCCGAGCATCACCGATATGCAACCTAGGTGAGTTTCTTGGGGTGATAACATTAAATGGCACCGTTGCTGGGGAGAAGAGAATCGAAGCTCATCTTCCCTGGGAGACGACACAGCTTCAAGCTTTGATGACATACAAGGTTTGAACATAGATTTTGGTTGTAATCATCTGTCTGGCGACTCCACTGGAGGAAGGCCATCCTTTGGCGACTCCACATTGAAGTTCTAGTCTAGTTCGTGAAGCATGCTCGGAGAAACCTTCAGAAATTACTAGCTGGCCAGTGCCTGATCCTGAGAGGATTGATAAGCAGAAGAACATTTGCGGAAGGGAGCATCAGGATCAGGTAAGCGTTAAAGAATTTTTATGTGTCTCTGTTAGTGAAGTTCACCTTCAGACATTCATATCACTCCTGGTTATTCATTTCCTTTTCGGACCTCAACAGAAAAAGTATCCCATACTGTCCGTCAATTTCCTCTGTTTCTATTATCCATTGCATCACTTCATACCACTCAGTCTACCAGTACCCTTTCATTTAGGCTTAGTCATGGCAGGCCAGCAATCTCTCACAAAGATAGAACGAATAGTTGCTGCCAGGTATGGACCTTTGGTCTTGCCTTCTCCTCTAAGTACCATGCCTGCAGGAGATTTTCGAGAATTCATGCCTAAGATTACTGGTGCAGAGGGGATATCAGCTGAAGAACATTTAGAGTCCTTTTATAGCTATGCTGATGACCTGGATATCTATGAAGAGGATGTGTGGGTGCGGGGTTTTGTCCAAAGCTTAGAGGGGGAGGCTAGAATTTGGTTCAGACAATTACCCCTAGGTCCATTGCACACATGAAGGCCCTAGATGATGTGTTCCTAAAGAATTGGGGGAATAACTCAGCGATCAGTAAGGGAGAGGAAAGCTCTCCATCATTTTTTGTTTCCTTGTATGATCAAGTGACAAGCCCTCTAAGTTGCCCCATGAACACTGAGGCAGGAAATAGCTCAATGCCCAATCTTGAGACTGATCACCTCAATCTTGATACTCTAATGCCTGCTCAGATGGCCCTCACAAAAAATGAAAAGGCAGCTTGCCAGATAATAGAGGGAGAGGATGTGCAGTTTTAGGAATCCTCCTTGGAAGAGGACTGTCCTAAAGAAGATGCTGGAGCAGGTGATGTCTGTGTGTCCTCCACACGAGAGTACATTGATTTTCCATTCATGTTAATGGTGCAGGCCACAGATAGCACAGAGAAGTACACAACATTCATTTTTATCCAGCAGGTGTACAAAGGCTCCCATGAAGAGCATCCAAATAGGAAAATATGCAGAGGGGAAATGAAATTTGATCCTTATCTACTGATCAAGATCGAGTGTCCTAGACTCTTTGAGGTAGAGGATCAAATAAATCTTGTCTTACTGATCTATGATGAACCGGGCTAATAGCAGGAGAAACAATTTTGGTGGCCCAACAAATGGGCAAATTTTGAAGTTTATGTTTTTAGGATTTAATGTTTGTAATTAAATTCTTTTACAGTTTTATGTTGTATGCTTAGTTGACTCCATGCCCAATGGACACTAGGCAAATGTTTTTAAGCTTGTTTTGTATGAAGGCATTGGTCTGGAGTTCTTGAGACCTCACAGGGAGGATCTCATCCCCAGAAGGAGCGAGTGTTAGCTCTGCTATATAATCCAACATTTGAGGATCAAATACAGTCCTGATCGGGTTGTTTGCACGCAGAAGGATGCCCAAAAATGGATCCCAAAGTGCCCCAAAAGCCTTCGAAATCCTCTTAAGTATCATTCAAAGTCAAAACTATCGCAAGAGAAAGAGCCCTTGGAAGGGCGGAAATGCACTATCGGGAGGGAAAAAAAACTTTAAAACCATGAAAAACCCACAAGCGCGGGCTTAAACAATGGTTACACAACAACCGTTTGATCTGGCTGATCAATGGTCTATATCTAATCGGCGGATCGCATCGGAAGATCTTATTGGCACGGGCAGGCAGTGGCAATCAGCACATGACACCGTCGATCAGCAATAACCGATGATCGGATCGGCAGGTCGCAATTGGCAAAGGCAGATCAGCGTTATCGGCACAGACCAGGGGGAAGGAGCGATTGCAATCAGCGATTAAATGAGGACCGTCGATCACGCATGCGGATCGATGACCCAGATCGTATCACTATATCGCATCGGCGGGTCGCATTGGCGGATATCGCATCGGTATTTCGCTATCGGCAAAACCAAAGGGGCAGGGCTTTCACATAATACATGCATGCGACCCGATGGGTCGGACCTGATGGCGTTATAAGTGATTTTTGATAAATTTTCAGGTTTGTGCTAAAGCCATTTTCAATGGTTTTTGGTGCATTTTCGTTATATAACGAAATATAAGGAAGCCTTGGGCGAGCGCCAATAGCGATGAAGCCCGGACCCGAAAGGGTCCGGGAAGTGAAATATACATATTTTCAATTCCGCCAACAACCATTTTCTCATGTTTTCAATGTTTTTTAAACATAACTTTAAATATAAAAAGGGCAAGGATCGGCTGGCTATTATATGCGATTGTGACCTGAAAGGCAGAGGAGTTATGCATGCATTGACTGTTGAAGTTTAAAATGTGGAAAAGTGGGCAAGATCTCTCAGTGGCACGGAATGTGCTAAGGAAGGCATGGAGCAGTACAGCACAGCAAGCAGCTGCATTCAATTAACAGAATGGCCAAGAAGAAAAGGACAAGCCTCGAGCAGTTAAATACATTTATCAGTGATGGGTTTCTTTCAGTCAACATTCCACCTGTTCATAAAGGACAACAAAATATCAGAGAAGATCAATTTTGTTTACTGACACAGTCACGCTATAGCAGAGACCCATACCAAGTAGTTAGAGCAGGTGGTGATCCATTATGATCCCTCCATGCGTAGGTTAGGAGAGATATTTTGTAATGAAGCACCATATATACCCAGAATAGAGATGTAATCGGGGGATGAGTGTTAGATGAAGGTGATTCTGTTGTAAGGTTCAACTTCTGGAGACTATAGCTACTTTGTAACCTGCAGCCTCTGGTCTTCATTTCCAACTAATAAAAGCTTCTTTTGCTGTCAATTGCTTACTTTCCACTTCTTCTTCTTGTTCCAGGCTGTGCCTGTTTTGCATTTGTTCATGTGCTGTGAATGTTTAGCATTCAGAGGGGTTGTCATTCCACCTTTGTGTTAGGATTTAGCATGTATCATTGAACATGTATGCAGGTTTCTGTTGTTTCATGCAAAGATAGCTGTCATCCTGTCTGTGTACTAGAAACTAGATTTACTGACCTTTTAACTGGTTGCAGCCGGCCATCACAGGGTCCTGTGCATCTGCTGGTGTGGTCAGTCTTCTCCATTATCACCTTATCCTCAAACTGTGAGTAATTGGTGGTTAAAAGCCTTGTAGTCTGGGGGTGTTCACTCATGTTTGGGGTCAATCATAGTAGAAGTGGTTATCTGACTTGAATGTGCAACATTTGTTTCATTCATCCACCATTTATTCAACTATTTTGTTGAATTTGTAATGTTCCCGAGCATCACCGATATGCAACCTAGGTGAGTTTCTTGGGGTGATAACATTAAATGGTGTCGTTGCCAGGGAGAAGAGAATCGAAGCTCAACTTCCCTGGGAGATGACACAACTTCAAGCATTGATGAAAGACAAGGTTTGAACACATCTTTTGGTTGTAATCATCTGTCTGGCGACTCCACTGGAGGATGGCCATCCTTTGGCGACTCCACATTGAATTTCTGGTCTAGTTCGTGAAGTATGCTCGGAGAAACCTTCAGAAATTACTAGTTGGCCAGTGCCTGATCCCGAGAGAATCGATAAGCAGAAGAAACTTTGCGGAAGGGGGCATCAGGATCAGGTAAGCCTTAAAGAATTTTTGTGTGTCTCTGTTAGTGAAGTTCACCTTCAGAGATTCATAGCACTCCCAGTTATTCATTTCCTTTTCAGACCTTAGTAGAAAAAATATCCCATACTGTCCGTCAATTTCCTCTGTTTCTATTATCCATTGCATCACTTCATACCACTCAGTCTACCAGTACCCTTTCATTTAGGCTCAGTCATGGCAAGCCAGCAAGATCTCACAAAGATAGAATGAATAGTTGCTGCTAGGTATGGACCTTTGGTCTTGCCTTCTTCTTTAAGTACCATGCCTGCAGGAGATTTTCAAGAATTCATGCCTAAGATTACTGGTGCAGAGGGAATATCAGCTGAAGAACATTTAGAGTCCTTTTATAGCTATGCTGATGACTTGGATATCTATGAAGACGATGTGTGGATGAGTGTTTTTGTCCAAAGATTAGAGGGGGAGGATAGAAATTGGTTTAGACAATTACCCCCTAGGTCCATTGCACACATTAAGGCCCTAGATGATGTGTTTCTAAAGCACTGGGGGAATAACTCAGTGATCAGTAAGGGAGAGGAAAGCTCTCCATCATTTTTTGTTTCTTTATATGCTCAAGTGACAAGCCCTCTAAGTTGCCCCATGAACACTGAGGCAGGAAATAGCTCAATGCCCAAGCTTGAGACTGATCACCTCAATCTTGATACTCTAATGCCTGCTAAGATGGCCCTCACAAAAAATGAAAAGGTAGCTTGCCAGATAACAGAGGGAGAGGATGTGCGGTTTTGGGAATCCTCCTTGGAAGAGGACTATCCTAAAGAAGATGCTGGAGCAGGTGATGTATGTGTGTCCTCCACACGAGAGTACATTGATTTTCCATTCATGTTAACGGTGCAGGCCACAAATAGCACAAAGAAGTACACAACATTCATTTTTATCTAGCAGGTGTACAAAGGCTCCCATGAAGAACATCCAAGGAGGAAAATACGCAGAGGGGAAATGAAATGTGATCCTTATCTACTGATCAAGATCGAGTGTCCTAAATTGTTTGAGGTAGAGGATCAAATAAATCTTGTCCTACTGATCTATGATGAACTGGGCTAATAGCAGGAGAAACAATTTTGGTGGCCCAGCAAATGGGCAAATTTTGAAGTTTATGTTTTCAGGCTTTAATGTTTGTAATTAAGTTCTTTTACAGTTTTATGTTGTATGCTTAGTTGAGTCCATGCCCAATGGACACTAGGCAAATGTTTTTAAGCTTGTTTTGTATGAAGGCATTGGTTTGCAGTTCTTGAGACCTCACAGGGAGGATCTCATCCCCAGAAGGAGCGAGTGTTAGCTCTGCTATATAATCCAACATTTGAGGATCAAATACAGTCCTGATCGGGTTGTTTGCACGCAGAAGGATGCCCAAAAATGGATCCCAAAGTGCCCCAAAAGCCTTCGAAATCCTCTTAAGGATCATTCAAAGTCAAAAATATCACAAGAGGAGAGCCCTTGGAAGGGCGGAAATGCACTATCGGGAGGCAAAAAACACTTTAAAACCATGAAAAACCCACAAGCGCGGGCTTAAACAATGGTTACACAGCAATCATTTGATCTGGCTGATCAATGGTCCAGATCTAATCGGCAGATCACATCTGCAGATCTGATCGACACAGGCAGGCAGTGGCAATCGGCACATGACACCGCCGATCAGCGATCGCCAATGATCGGATCGGCAGGTCGCCATCAGCAAAGGCAGATCAACGTTATCGGCAAAAACCAGGGGGAAGGAGTGATTGCGATCAGCGATTATATGAGGACCGTCGATGGCGCATGCGGATCGATGACCCAAATCATATCGCTATATCGCATCGGTGGGTCACATCGTCGGATATCACATCGGCATTTCGCTATCGACAAAACAAAAGGGGCAGGGCTTTCACATAAGACATGCATGCGACCCGATGGGTTGGACCAGATGGCGTTATAAGTGATTTTGGATAAATTTTCAGGTCCACACTAAAGCCATTTTCAATGGTTTTTGGCGCATTTTCATTATATAACGAAATATAAGGAAGCCTTGGGCAAGCGCAGATAGTGATGAAGCCCGAACCCGAAAGGGTTCGGGAAGTGAAATATACATATTTTCAATTCTACCAGCATCCATTTTCTTATGTTTTCAATGTTTTTTAAACATATTTCAAAATATAAAAAGGGTAAGGATCGGCCGGCTATTATATGCAATTGCGACCCGAAAGGCAGAGGAGTTATGCATGCATTTACTGTTGAAGTTTAAAATGTGGCAAAGTCGGCAAGATCTCTCAGCGGCACGGAATGTGTTAAGGCAGGCATGGAGCAATATAGCGTAGCAGGCAGCTGCATTCAATTAACAGAATGGCCAAGAGTAAAAGGACGAGCCTCGAGCAGTTAAATACATTTATTAGTAATGGGTTTCTTTCAGTCAACATTCCACCTGTTCATAAAGGACAATAGAATATCAGAGAAGATCAATTGTTTTTACTGACATAGTCACGCTATAGCAGAGACCCATACCAAGCAGTTAGAGCAGGTGGTGGTCCATTATGATCCCTCCACGCGTAGGTTAGCAGAGATATTTTGTAATGAAGCACCATATATACCCAGAACAAATATGTAATCGGGGGATGAGTGTTAGATGAAGGTGACTCTGTTGTAAGGTTCAACTTCTGGAGACTGTAACTACTTTGTAACCTGCAACATCTAGTCTTCATTTCCAACTAATACAAGCTTCTTTTGTTGTCAATTACTTACTTTCCACTTCTTCTTCTTGTTCCAGGCTGTGCCTGTTTTGCATTTGTTCATGTGCTGTGAATGTTTAGCATTCAGAGGGGTTGTCATCCCACCTCTGTGTTAGGATTTAGCATGTATCATTGAACATGTATGCAGGTTTCTGTTGTTTAATGCATAGATAGTTGTCATCCTGTCTGTGTATTAGAAACTAGATTTATAGACCTTTTAACTGGTTGCAACCGTCCATCACAGGGTCCTGTGCATCTGCTGGTGTGGTCAGTCTTCTCCATTATCACCTTATCCTCAAACTATGAGTAATTGGTGGTTAAAAGCCTTGTAGTCTGGGGGTGTTCACCCATGTCTGGGGTCAATCATAGTAGAAGTGGTTATCTGGCTTGAATATGCAGCATTTGTTTCATTCATCCACCATTTATCCAACTATTTTGTTGAATTTGTAATGTTCCCGAGCATCACCGATATGCAACCTAGGTGAGTTTCTTGGGATGATAACAGGAATCATGAAACAAGTAAGAAAACAAGATCCCATATCAAACATCAAACAAGGATCTATGCAGCATAATGCATAACAAAAAGAAGTACATGAACACACTGCATATACCTCACATCCTGAGGCCATTTGAAGAAAAGGATGTCAAACTACTGAAGCTGGCCATACCATCAATCTTGTTGTGTCGAATCTCATGGAATGACTGATCGCATGTTGAATGCTAACATCTGCACTCCACTTTGAAAAGTGGCCGAAAGAATAAATGATCAAATGGAAAATCTGAATGCACCGTCAGATTTGTCGAGTCGAATAGTGCAAAATCAGTTGTCAAATTTCTAAATTCTAAGAAAGTGGAAATATGGGGCTTAAGGAATATTTTAGATTCCCCCTAGATTCCTCAATGATTCCCTCCTCTAGGCCCTCTAGAAATATGTTGCTCAGATCAGGAAACTGACTGCGCCATCAAGTTTGTGTTGCTGAGAGGAGTAGGATTGACATAAAATTTGTCCAATTTGGACACTGCAAAAATTTCACCCTCTTGAGAATTTTGCCCAATCATGGTTTCACCTGCCTCTTCTCTAGGCTTATGGTTCCACCTGCAATCAATTAAAAAAATTACTGCCTCTATTTCTGTGTGCACTCTTGGCTACTCCATGTTGCTGGGTGCACTGACAAATGAGGTTTTAATATAAATTTCAGGCAGATGTCCCAAGGCGGGCCATTGGAGATTGGTAAGAAAAATGAATTATGAGGAGGAGGTCGAGTGGTCAAACCTTGACCCCTCCATATTAGTACATCTTCCCTCTTACAAAATTGCAGATATATTTTTTTTTGGGGTTGGTTTCACATTGGGCAGCCCAAACCATAACCTCTACAACTCATTTTATTAAATGGGGACACATTTAAGGTTTGTTGGCACATTGATCTTTTTGGGAGTGGTTGTTGGTACATGTATGCCACCATATGGGGCCGACCCGTGAGGTCCGACCCATGTGGGTTGGGTGGGTTCGCTCCCTGCCAACATCACATTAACGTTTATGGTATGTGGTGGTTGGGGCCGGGTCCACTGGAGGTGGCCCGCCCATAACCCTTAACATAATGTTTCGGTGGGCATTGAAGGACCCGATGGGGTCATGGCCACCAACCCATTTAATGTTATGTGATGCAGTTGGTTGAGGGAGGATCGACAGGGGTCATGGCCTATCGGTCCATAAAAATTTTGATTGTATTATAGTTTTGGGTGGCGGGGGTGGTGGCTTGCCACTTCATTTATATATGTGTGTGTGTGTGTGTGTATATATATATATATATATATATATATATATATATATTTAACCAACACATTTTTTTGAATTTTGTCTAATATAAGGGATATTAGACAAATTAATGATCCAACAAATTCGCTCACTTTTAGGACCTAGGTTTCATGCCTCGGGGTCAGTCAAATTGTAGGACACTTAAACCTATCCCATATCCCAACTTTAGCCAAAACTTTGATTGGCTCGTTCTCCCTCATACGAGCTCGAATTGATGAACCGTTTGCAATGTTGTGATCACAACGACAAGATCTACACTCTAGTCCTAGTTCAAAAAAATTATGATCACTTTGATTTTTGAGCTTCCCTAAACCGTCTTTGTCTTATGTGTGTCTCTGGAGCCACCTGGATCAATCCTCCCCACTGAGGAGCTTTTGGTCCTCCAAAATAATGAAAAATAATCTGCAACTTTTTTGTACCTTGTCTGCATCGCAAGCACCCTGAAAGGTCTCGCTTCCCTCTCCTTCACCTTTGTTCTTCGGAGCCTTAAGTGATGAGCCAAAACTTGCAACCTCTACAACCTATAGTACATTGTTTTACGAATTACATTCTTCTTACATGACCAACTAATGACCCAAGCATCCCATACTTACCATGAGTTTATAACACATACTTGGTGGTCAAGTTTACATTAAGATGGACACAATACCCCAGCTATGACAACAAGGCCAACATATCATTGTTGCTTCACTAAGTGATGGAAAACACATCATCACTGCAACACATGATTTACAAAAAATAAGGCCAAACACCATATTTTTGACAAGTGATGGAAACACGACATCACTTTCATAGTTTAAAATGCAACATAAAACAAGACCAAACATCATTGTTTCTTGATAGGTGATGGAAAACACATCATCACTTTTACATTTTAAAATGCAACAAATGATTTACAAAATCATGACCATGACAAGCTAACATATCTAGAAACCATTTTTCACTTATCACTGTGAATGGATCATCCCCCTGTGGTGGTTTTACTTGTCGAACAATTGTTTCACCTGGTTCATGCACTGACACTTTGTCTTTCAAGTGCTACTTTGGATGGAGCCTCCAACAAGGGGCTCTTTGATGGCCACATTTGTTGCAATTACTGCAATACATCTTCTTCCTCTAGCTCTATTTACCATGTTTCTTTACCTGTTGTTGAGAGGGTCTTTCATGCCTCCTACTTTTGGGTGTTGCTATTCTTTTCTAATACTTAGAAAATGTATGGTTATGTAATCCACAAAGGTACATGTTTTTTGATGCCATGTTTTACGTTCATCATTAGAAACATGATTATAATCAAAATGAATATTTAAATATCTAAAATGGTTATACCTTTCCTTGTTGTCACTGGTGTTATTATGGTGATCAGAGATTGCCTCAACTCTTTCCCTGCAATGGGCACTGCCATGGGATGGTGGGGATGTGTTCCCATAATTCTCTTTCCTCAATGATTTCAATGATATCTCGAAAGAATCTGAAACCTTCGAGCATTCTCCTTCGATGTATCCCAAGCCTGCAAAATGAGGTCTCTACACAACCTCCAATGGTTGAGTTATGCCTTGGTTATTAACACCAAGTTCTTTTTCCTCCTTGTACCTCATCCTGGTAAGGAGCCTTATGTTTATCCCCGTAATTGGGATCTCCAAATATCCAATAGAAATCATACTATGTGAAGACGAAACTGAAAGGTAATCAACATCTTTTACCTCCTTTGTCGATTTGGAAAGAATTGATGAAGGCTTCTCATCATCTGTTGTTGGTGGTTCATGAGTTGTCTCGGCGCATTCCCCAACTTCCTTTCCAACATACCCAAGTCATGCCTGATGGGGTAATTCCTCTACTTTGATGGGGTTGAAAATTCATTGGCCATTAATGCCCAACCATTTTCCTTCATACCCCATTCTCTTTAATAGTTTGGAGCCAATTCTCATGGTATGATTTTCAAAAACAACGAAATCATCATCAAGATACATACATGAATTCAGAGAACTACTTTTTACCTCACATGGGTCACACTATAGCTTTTCTAAGGCCTCGTCCTTAGCTTGCAGCTATTGTAGAAAACTTTTTTTTTCCTCCTTCTCTTCATGTAGAAGCATCTTCAATTCAACATTCTCTGTTTGAAGATTCTAGTTGTTATGGTTTAGTTCTTCCAGGGCCTCTTCCATGGCTCGCAACAAAAGTTGCAATCACTACTTTTCCTCTGTCTCTTTTTGTAGAGCTTCGTACATTATTTCCACCCTTTGGGAAATTTTGAGCATGGTCTCGTACATCGCTTTTTCATCCTCTGTCACTGCACATTCCATTGTTTACTCTTGCAATGCACATCCATGCAAATATCACTATGATGCAAAACTTGATCCAAGTTGATTCAACTCCCGGATTAAACTAAGATATTTTTCTTTCGTGATGTGATTAGAATTGCATTTAAAATAGCATAAAGGAACATAAATCCATGTTGTAAAGAAGAAGGAACATGGCAATCATCAGCAACATAAAATAACAAGACGTTGATAATGGAGTTCGTTTAGGAGGGACTACATCTCCAGGCCCCGGTGTCAAGAGGGTGTAGGTCGCTGCATTAAGTGCTGTCAATAGTGATGATGTACATAGGTGGTGACATCGCTATCATACAAGAAAAATTCCCTCATGCAGGATTGGGTCTAAGAGATGTTCCACTACAGGAACTCTCAGTCAAAAAGGACTTCTATCAGTATGACATAAACTCATGCATGATGATAATGAACATCCCGCCAACATGGCATAAAAGGGATCTCAATGAAATCATATATGGTGACACATGAGTCTCCCATCAACATAATGACAAAGGTATCTCAAATAAAACATGACGAATCATGAAAACAAGTACATCCCACAGATGATTCTGTGTCACATCAAGCAAGAATCATGAAACAAGTAATAAAACAAGATCCCACATCAAACATCAAACATGGATCTATGTAGCACAATGCATAGCAAAAAGAAGTACATGAACACACTGCATATACCTCACGTCTTGAGGCCATCTAAAGAAAAGGATGTCAAACTGCTGAAGTTGGCCGTGCTATCAATCTTGTTGCATTGAATCTCGTGGAATGATTGCTCACACGTTGAATGCTGACATTTGCACTCCACTTTGAAAAGTGGCCGAAAAATGAAATAATTGAATAGAAAATCTAAGTGCACCATCAGATTTGTGGTGTCGAATAGTGCAAAATCTACTATCAAATTTATGAATTCTGAGAAAGTGGAAATCTGAGGCTTAAGGAATCTTTTAGATTCCCCCTAGATTCCTCAAAGATTCCCTCCTCTGGGTCCTCTAAAAATCTGCTGCTTAGATCATGAAACTGACTGCACCATCAAGTTCATGTCGTTGAGAGGTGTAGGATCAACATAAAATTTGTCCAATTTTGACACTGTAAAAATTTCACCCTCCTGAGAATTTTTCCCAATCATGGTTCCCCCTACCTCTTCTCTGGGCTCATGGTTCCACTTGAAATTAATTAAAAAAGTTATTGCCTTGATTTTTGTGCACACTCTTGGCTCTTCCATGCTACTGGGCAGATTGACAAATGAGGTTTCTACATAAATTTCAGGCGGATGTCCCAAGGCGGGTCGTTGGAGGATTGGTAAGGAAAACAAACTATGAGGAGGAGGTTGGGTAGTCAAACCCTGACCCCTCCATATTAGTACACCTTTCATTTTACAAAACCATAGATATAATTGTTTTGGGTGTTGGGTCCGCATTGGGCAACCTTCCCCACCACCTCCGAAACTCATTGTGTTAAATGGGGGCGCATATAAGGTTTGTTGGAGCATTAACGTTTTTGGGGATGGTTGTCGGTATGTGTGTGCCACCATATGGGGCTGCCCAGTGAGGGTCAGCCCATGTGAGTCGGATAGGTTTGATCCTTTTCAACCTCACATTAACATTTATGGTATGCAGTGGTTGGGTGTGGGATGGGTCCACTAGAGGTGGCCCACCCACAACCCTTAATGTAATGTTCCGGTGGGCATTGGAGGGTCCGGCGGGGTCATGGCCCGTCGATGCATAAAAGTTTTGATGTTATTATTGTTTGGGGTGGCGGGGGTGGTGCCCGCCACTTCATAATATATATATATATATATATATATATATATATATATATATATATATATATATATATATATATATATATATATATATATATATAACTAGCACATTTTTCTCAATTTTGTCTAATATAAGGGATATTAGACAAATTAATGATCCAAAAAATTTGCCCACTTTTGGGACCTAGGTTTCAAGCCTCGGGGTCTGTCAAATTGTAGGACACTTAAACCTAGCCCACAACCCAACTTTGACCAAAACATTGACTGGCTCGTTCTCCCTCATATGAGCTCGGATTGATGAATTGTTCACACCGCTGTAATCAGGATGACAAGATCTACGCTCTGGTCCTGGTTTGAGAGAATTATGATCACTTTGATTTTCGAGCTTCCCTAATCCCTCTTTGTCATGTGTGTGTCTCTAGAGCGTCCTGGATCAATGATTCCTATATTCAGGGTTTGTTCCAGGGGATTATGTTTTAGTAGAAAATATGGTGATGTGGAAGGCCACCTACCAAGGTCCAATTCCCCAAAGACACAAACAAGCAACTGGGGAATTAGCCATTTTTAGTTGTATTACTTATTATCTAGTTGTATATTTTAACCCAAGACTAGATTAGTCGCATATGTTAGTCGTTTTTAATTGTATCACTTAAGATTGCTCATTTTAGGTAGTATTTCACTTGGAAAATTTTTGGTGACTAACATTTTTAGTCACCTAGTCGCTAATTTTATCATTTTCTACTAGTGGACTATATGGAAAGAATAATTATTCTCATTTCTGGTTGGACTGGGTTCCCGTTATGCAAACAGCATTACATGGTTTAATTTTTCTATTAGGTTAATATCATATTTGATAACCTCTATATGCACATTAGGCATTTCCTTAAGATCAATGTAAAAGGAAATTTGTCTTCTTATATGTCAACCTATCTAGGTGACACCATTCTCATTCACACTCCTTTCCCCTTGATGAATTACCATTGGATTCCTAGTTTTGGACCTATACATATCTATCATTCCAAATTGTGGGAATAAAGTTCCAAAGAAAACACCTATGAAATTTATCATTATATGATAATCCCTTTCCATGAGAGAATTACTAGTTCCCTACCGCCTAGGTTTACAAATGAAATATGAAAGGTTTGGAGAAAATAGGGGATTGGTATCAAGAAGAAACATTTTATTATACAAAATTTATGGATGTATTTCCCCTCCTCATTAATTACACAGGTTTTTGATGGAATAAAGAATCACTGGAGGGGGGTGTGAATCAGTAATAGTGAGATTCTTAATTATTTTTCCTCAATATGCTTTCAGTCCTTTTTATTTTCTATTACTTATGAGATAATTTATTCATAATAAAAGTAAAAAATAAGTTTAATCATTCATATGTTCGTGCAACCAATCTCATGAGCAACATACACATTTTGATATTGGTGTTTTCACATGGAAACCTAGAGGGAAAAAAACCACCAATTTGTTGTTTGTTTGTGATGCAATTTAAGCACGCACTTAATTAAATCAGTTTGTTTGTGAGCACCCACTCATAGGAGGCACCGACCCCCTTAGGTTAGCAAGCAAAAACTTTCCAAGAGGCACAAACCTCTTCTGAATGCAGGCTACATCTTGCTCTTTCCAATGTTCTACTATTTCATACAATTTTCAAATTAAAAATAGAGGCATATACAATTATGGAAAATACCAATCAAGTTGGTTGTAGGAAAAAATTCTTCTCTCATTCCACTATTATTCCATAGACTCCCTTTGGTCTCATTGAGCTTCTCTTTGCTCGCTGCTCACAACAACATAACCTTAGCACTTTGCCTTCTCTCACAGAGGCTCTCTATTGCTCACACTTCAGATTTTCTCTCGTTGTTCTTCACACAACATTTTAGTCTCATTGTTCTTCTCACAATGCCTACTCTACTCTCATTGCTTAGCACATCAATAATACACATTTCTCCCCACATTACTTGATGGTAATCGATGGTTTTGATCCTATGATGCACACTACATATTTTTGTCTCAGTTTCCTGTGTTTGTACTTCCCAAGTGTACCTCAATATGGCTCCTCCTATTGTTGTTGTATTTGTTGGTTGAACTCTATCATGGAATTAAACACAAAGATGGGTTGTTGAATTATTCACTGACTCCCTAGGTAATCATCGATACTGAGAATTTAATCTTAGGTGGCTTGCACACTCTACTGTGACTAACATGCTTATTCATTACTCTAAAGAGCTTGACAAAACTCAAGAATGGTCACTCGATTTCTCATTTAAATCTACCAGACATGCACATGAAGCAACCAACTGATTTCTCCATTTCTTCAGTTCTTCTCTATTAAATGTTCTGCTCATTTCCTTGTCTCAGCGTCCTCTGCATTTCTAGCTAACTTCTTAAACCAAATGCGTCATTCTGCATTTAATATTCGACTACCGACCCATTCATCCATTTAACTCACTTTATTGTTTCATCGAAACCCCATCATATCATCACTTAAAAAAATGAAATCTTACGATATTACACAACCCCGATATCCTTATCCCCCTTGGCTCTTATCTCCCTGAGAGTTCACTTCCACATAAGTTAGGGCCTATTAGGGTTGGCTTAGCATAAAAATGTAGTGTTATATTAGATCCCCTTTGTATCATAACTTTTGCAGAGTCCCAATCACGTCTTAGCTCCCTCAGTTTATCCCTTGGTTCCTTTGAGCTCCATACAACAATGTGCAAGATAATATTGGAGCCCCCTTCATCATAACTTTTTCAAATGCCATTTGCGCAGGAGTTACGATGTCCTCATCCTTTGATAAACTTACCTCCGATATGTTAATGTCACTACAACACATGGTGACTCCTTAATGGAGAAAAATTTCACACTGATTTGCCCCATTTTTCCATAGAAAGTTCCAAAACAAGATACCACGTGTCCATTGTACTGCCACATCATGTCAACATCAGTTGCCACTACAGATTCTCGGATCCAATCATATGCTGCCATCTATCCTACCAGAGGAGAGAGAAAGAGTCCCTATTAGCCTTGGCTTTACAACAAAGTCCTTTTTTAAGCTCGACATCCCTCGACACTTTAATAATATCGGCATCACTGAATATCATAACTTCTCAAAATACGAATGTTAAGAAGTTTTGATATTTCTATATGATCAGACCTTCGATATGAACTTCGACATTCTAATGGCCTCAAACTTTCAATATCCAAATATGATATGCTCTGATGTCCCGATGTTGGGAACAAGCAAACTTGGCCTAGATTTTGGCAAAAACTCCACATTTTGTGGAGCAGAGCATGCAATGGAGTGTAAACAGAGCACGAAGTGGACTGCGAAGTAGAGAATTTTGAATATACCATGTAGTGTCGTAAGGGCTTTAGGGTGGGTCTGTAGGTTTTAACCCCATAGAGAAATTACCTGCATACGAATTCTAAAACAAAAAAAAATAAAAAATGCGAAAGCATAACACATAAAACACATATACACAAAGATTTCCCCTGGATCCTAAAACACGGACTACCAGCTTGATTTTTTCATTATCTTCCTTTCAATGCTACAATACATATTTATACATGCTGGAGCATCCAATACCATGGATCGAAAACCATTGCGCCCAAAACCATGGACCAAAAACCATCGCGTCCAGAAAACATGTGCAAAAATCATGCACAAAACCATAGGTGGGTCCGCTCAACCTAACATAGTGTCCAAAACCAAAATTTTTTGAGGTGCTGCCTTGGAGCCCATAAAGTGGGGTTATGGGTACCCCTCATACCCCTTGTGACCCCCCCCCCCCCCCCCCCGCTACACAATCGGTGCAACGAAAGGGGCGGGGGGTTCCTCCCCCCCTCTAACCTCCCAGTTAACTACGTGGGCTAGTCGTAGAAAGAATATAACACAACCCAACATTCTCCCACTTGTTATTTTATTTCCACAAGGGGACACAAGATAGCTTAGTCATTTTTTTAGCTCTGAAACACCCATTGTCTCTCTACACCAAGAGAACTTCTTAGAGATAACAGATTTTGTCAATGCATCTGTAGTATTCTTCAAAGTGTCCACCTTTACTAGCAACACCCTTTTGTCTTCTATCATATCCCTCACAAAGTGATACTGAAAATCAATGTGATTTTTCTTTGAATGATATGTGGGGTTCTTTTGCCAAGAAAATTTCACTTTGGTTGTCACAGTCTATCCTTATAGCTCCCTATACTAACCCCATACTTGAACACAATCTTTGCAACCAAACTACCTCCTTGCTTGCATGAGTGGCTGCCATGTATTTTGCCTCTGTAGTTGATAGTGCCACTACAGATTGTTTCTTACTCATCCAACTGACTGCACCTCCAAATAGGTTAAACAGATACCCACTTGTAGATCTTCTTTGATCCAAATCTCCAGCCTAGTTTGCATCAACAAAGCCACGAATATCCAACATTCTATCCAATCCTGGTCTTCCTTGGTAGCACAAACCATAATCACTAGTGCCATGCAAATACCTGAAAACCTGCTTCACTGATGTCCAATGCTTCTTTCCTGATTTTGACATAAACTTGCTCAATACTCCCACTGCATGTGCAATGTCTGGTCTAGTACAAACCATTGCATACATCAGGCTACCAACTGCACTTGCATATGGAACACGGGACATGTCCTCTTCCTTTTCTTGTGTCTTGGGACACTGTTCAGTAGATAACCTCACACCTACAGGAATTGGAACCTTCACCGGTTTACTATCCTGCATATTAAACCTCTACAATATTGTCTCGACATACTTCCTCTGGTTTAACTAGACCTTCCTCTTTGTCTGATCTCTTTTAATTTCCATGCCCAAAAGATAATTTGTAGCACCAGGATCTTTCATGTCAAATTTGGAGGACAAATGGGTCTTCAAATCCTAGATAATTTATTTGTCATTTCCAACTAGCAACATATCATCCACATACAAGACCAGATAAATAACATAGTCACCAATTAATTTAAAATACAAACAGTGATATGCTTTGCTTCTGGTGAAGCCAAGTCCCCATATAAATGTATCAAATTTCTGATACCACATCCTTGGTGAGTGTTTTAACCCATATAGAGACTTTTTTAACTTGCATACTAGTTCTTTCTTACCTTTCACCGCAAATCCTTTAGGTTGCTTCATGTAGATCTCCTCTTCTAGATCCCTGTGAAGAAATGTTTTCTTCACATCCATCTGTTCTACCTCAAAATCAAAAGCAGAAGCAACAAATAAAGGTAATCTAATAGAAGCTACCTTGGCAACAGGAGAAAAAAATATCACCAAAATAAATTCTCGGCACCTGGGAATAACATTTTGCTACCAACTAAGCTTTGTATTTCTCCACTTTTCCTTCTACATTTGTCTTCTTTTTGATCACCCATTTGCTTCCAATGGGTTTCCTTCCAGCTGACAACTCCATCAGATCCCAAGCCTTATTTTTGTGCAAATATTCCATTTCATCAACCATGGCCTCTTTCCATAGTTTTCCATCCTCTGAATTCACTACTTCATTCACAGTTCTGGGATCATCATTAATAATAGACAAAGAAAAATTTGAATAGAAAGTATATGGACTATACCTTTCAAGCTGCCTTCCTTCTCGAACTGATCTTCTCATAGGTGGAGTTTGTGGCTCTTCATCCTCTAATTCCTCCTTTGCTATAGAGTCTAATTCTTCCTCCTTTAGCTCAAACTCTATCTTCTCAGGTTCCTTTGGTTGGACTTCATGTTTAATAACATATTTCACCTCTCTAAACACCACATCTTGGTTGTACACTACCTTCCTTGTTACTGAGTTCCAAAGCTTATAACCTTTTAAACCATCCTTATACCCAATAAAGGTGCACTTTTCAGATTTACTATCCAACTTGGTTCTTTTCTGCTTTGGAACATGTACATATGCATCACATCCAAATACCCTTAGATGTGAAAGAGAGGGTTTCTTATGAGTCCATACCTCTTGTGTAGTCTCATCATCCAACGCTAACGAAGGTGACCTGTTGACCAGGTAACATGCAGTATCCACCACCTCTGCCCAGAAGTCCAGTCCTAACCCAGCACCACTGAACATGATTCTTGCCATTTCCATCAATGTCTTGTTCATTCTTTCTGCAACTCCATTTTGCTGAGGTGTATATGGAGTAGTCTTTTGCCATCCTATACCACACTTCTTATAGAATTCTTCAAATTCCTTACTACAAAACTCTCGACCGTTATTTTTCCTTAGCACCTTTATCTTCTTCCTTATCTGGTTTTCCACCAGAGCCTTGAATTCTTTAAACCTATCAAAGACTTCAGATTTCTTCTTAAGGAAATATATCCATGTATTCCTTGAGAATTCATCTATAAATGATACATAGTACATAGACTTACCTAGTGATGGAACCTTCACAGGTCCAAACACATCACTGTGCACAAGCTCTAATATCTGTTTCACCCTCTTACTACCAGAGGGGAAACTCACCCGATTTTGCTTCCCATATACACAATTTTCACAAAAATCAAAATCCAGAGAGCTATTACTCATACCTTCTACCATACCTTTACCATGAAGTATTCGAAGGCCCTTCTCTCCAATATGTCCAAGCCTTTGATTCCACAGCATGGTATTCTCTCTAGAGAGCACTAGATTTTCTGCTCCACTTTCAGGAACCATAGAACTATTGCACCCATCAACAACCATGATACCTTGAAACCTATACATAGTTCCAATCTAAACTCCCTGCATCAATACCATTGCTCCCCGAACCATCTTGCAAGTATTCTTCTCAAACACTATCTTTACACCTACATCATCCAACTTGCTTATAGAAATCAGATTTTTGGCTAATGCAGGAATATGCAGAACACCTAGAAGTGTTCTAACCCTTCCACCTTGTAACTTCAACTTTAATTTTCCGCAACCAACGATTCTAGCCTTCCTATCATCCCCTAAGAATACATCACTACCATCGTATTTCTCATACTCACAGAACCACTCTCTATGGGGAGTGAAGTGAAAGGATGCACTTGAGTCAATCAACCATGCCTCATGATATACATGTGTACTTGAAGAAGCCAAGTACACATCCCCACCTTCATCTGAGGTGGTTTTCGCCTCTACAGAAGGAGCATCATTAGATCCCTTTCCTTTATCAGGAGCTTTAGATTTATAGTCCCTTTTGTAGTGCCCTTCATCTCCGCATTTCTAGCACACCACCTTTACAGGTTTTCTTGGAGATTTAGATCTCCCTCTAGATTTAGATCTCCCACTCGATGACTTATTTTTGTTTCTATTCTGGGACTGTCCTCGTACAGACAAGGAATCACCATTCTGGCTCTCCATATTTTTCCATCTCATCTCCTCTATCAACAAAGATGAGACTATTTCATCAAACTACAAGGAAGTTGCATTGCTACCTATTGCAATAACCAGACTATCCCACGAATCTGGTAGAGAACACAACAAACTGAAGCACTTATATTCATCTAAACTTTTAATATCAACATATGCAAACTGACTTCCCACAGTATTAAATGTGTTCAGATGCTCTGTCACCGAGTCTCCATCTTTCATCCTCAGGTTATACAACTTTTTCCACAGGAACAGTTTATTCACCAGAGACTTAGATTGGTACAAAGTCCCTAACTTTTCCCACAAAGCCTTCGCTGTAGCTTCCCCTGATACATTCAACAATACTAAATCTGAGACACATAATCATATTGTGCTCTTTGCCTTCTGATCCAACTTCTTCCATTCCTCATTGGACACTCTCGTTGGTTTAGTACCCGGATCTACTGCGATCCACTGATCTTTATCCACTAATAGATCCTCCATCTTGAGTTTCCACAACTCAAAACTTTAACCATTAAATTTCTTGATCTCTATATTTCCACTAAATGCCATATTATTTCACCAACAGAAGACCCCATAAAGTGGGGTTATGGGTACCCCTCAAACCCCCTATGACCCCCCCTGCCCCACCCCGCTACACAATCGGCGCAACAAAGGGGGAAGGGGGGGGGGGGGTGTTTGCCCCCCTCTAACCCCCCGGTTAACTACGTGGGCTAGTTGTAGAAATAATATAACACAACCCAATAGGGTTGAAGCCCCTCCTTTTTTTGAAAGTGAATGAGTTTTTAAAGGATCAATGGGTTTTTGGACCATAGTTGCTTGTTTTAGGGAATCCATGGTATTTCTACAATGGTATTTTGATGATGTTACCCTACAATGTAATAGTATACATAGGGTAAAATAATAATAACAGAATCATGTTTTGATCCAGATCAAAGTTATGGGAAAATTATTGTGATCTGTAATTTAGTAGAAAAGACAAGGCTCTGTAGTTGAGTGCATAGAGGCTTGAGTTTGTAGCTAAGTGCGCAGACAACTTGCAGCTTAATGCATAGGTCAAGAACTATTTTTTGTTCAAAGATTTCTTATATTAATAAAAATTTCTTACGGATGTAGCCCTACACTGATGTGAACCATGGTAATTTGATGTTTGATGTGTATATTTTCTTATTATCTATTGTAGAGTAGCAATTATTATAATTGCATTTTAGTTCACCACAGTGATGATTTATGGTTTTATATGGCATGTTTATAAAAGTAATCTAATGCCGCGAAGTGATTTATAAGTGCTATGAATAAGATAACATAATAATACCACATCTCCTAATCCTTCAAGGTTGCAGAAACCTGGTTATGTATCCTCCCATAGTCACCTCGGGTGACACTCTTATATGCTTGCAAGACGTTACTGAAGGGGCCAGTGATTCAGGGTTTTAGATATCATTTTTGGGATTCAACTGCGTTAAGTAAGTCATTCAAACGTATGACCATTTCCATGAGAGGTAGTCATAACTGACTAATTTCTCATGATTATTTGAATAGTTCACTTAGCACTCATTGCATCGGGTGATGCTCATAGGGGTGAAGAAGTGGGATTGAAACTAGTGAAATGTGGAGAACGAATCACATAGCATCAATCATCACTTCTGGTGCTTGCACCCGGTAACCAGGACTTCCCAGGAGGTCACCCATCCCAGAACTCCTCTGGCTCAAGCGCGCTTAACTGTGGAGTTTTTCCCACAATCAAGCCCACTTAGCTTGCTACCCCATTTGCAAAACCTTAGCAAGTATTGTGCCTCATGAACCATTCAAGTAGAGATCCCTTGACTCTTTTTGAATTTAAGTATGGGGGATTACGCAGTGCATTATATTAGATATAATTTTTGGGATTCAACTGCGTTAAGTAAGTCATTCAATGAGTGCTAAGTGAACTATTCAAATAATCATGAGAAATTAGTCAGTTATGACTACCTCTCATGGAAATGGTCATACGTTTGAATGACTTACTTAACGCAGTTGAATCCCAAAAATGATATCTAATATAATGCACTGCGTAATCCCCCATACTTAGATTCAGGGTTTTGTTGGTGCGTAGTATAGATTGAACTTGGGTTAGTCCAAAACAAGCCAATAAATGGTTCTATTGTCAGGATCGAGATCTGTTTGAGGGATATGTGGATGTGGCACCCGTCAAAGAAGGAGATTCAAGACTAGATGGAGCTAAAAGAGTGGGACTTTTCGGATCAAGAGAAGCAGGTCACAGATATTTTGCAGTAGTTCAATAATGCCTACAACAAAATTGCAGCAAATATTAGAGGAAAATTGGCTGAGTGACTTGGGACGAGTCACATGTGAGTGTTGTGGGCCTGTTGGGTGCAACCTAACTTGGCCTAGATTTTGGCAAATACTCCACATTTTGTGGGGTGAAGCGCATAGTGGAGCACACAACGTAGTGAGAAGTGGACCATGTAGTGTTTCAATTTGAATATACCACGTGGTGTTTTAAGGGCTTCAAGGTTGAAGCCCCTCCTTTTTGTGAAGGTGTGCGATTTTTAAAGGACCAATGGAGTTTGGGACCATAGTTTCTTGTTTTAGGGAATCCATAGTATTTGGACCATGGTGTCTTGATGACATAACCCTACAATGTAATAGTATATATAGGGGAAAATATTAAGAATAGAATCATCTTTTGATCAAGATCAGAGTTATGGGAAAATTATTATGATGTATAATTTGGTAGAGAAGGCAAGGCTCTATAGCTGAGTGCATAGAGGGTTGAGTCTGCAACTAAGTGTGCAGACAACCTGCATCTTAGTGGGTAGGTCAAGAATTGTTTGTTGTTCAAAGATTTATTATATTAAGAAACATTTCTTGTGGACGTAGCCCTACACTAGGGTGAACCATGGTAATTTGGTGTTTGATGTGGATACTTTCTTATTATCTGTTGTAGAGTAGAAATTATTACAGTTGCATTTTACTTTAGTACAGTGATGGTTTATGCTTTTATATGGCATTTTAAGTAAGTAATATATTGTGCCGAAGTGATTTATAAGTACTAGGAATAAGATAACATAATAATACCACATCTCCTAATCCTTCAAGGCTACAAAAACCTGGTTATGCATCCTCCCATAGTCATTTCAGGTGAGACTGTGATTTTCTTGTAGGTGGTGAGCACCAATATTACAGCAAGAATGCTGCAACTCCTAGGCTGCCAACTTTACTCTTATCAACCAGGTAGTTCGTAACAAACTTTGAAGCGTTAGTGTTGTATGCACAAGTACTAGTTCTTACTGTAGGTTGTCAGTTGGTCAGCCAACACAAGATCAGTAGGAGCTCAAGACAACTTCTATAGATCTCAGAAGAAGCTCTATGTTTGATGAAATAAAGAAAGATTGCTCTATAGAAGCTATTCTAATTGCAAAAAGGAAGAAAAGACTGGAATGTAAAGCAAGACCTAGTAAACCCTAATTAACAAGCTAATTCTACTTTTGCCAAAAACACTATGAAATCCATGAAAGCAATGCCATTAGCTACTCAAGAAATCAAACAACATCTAACCATGCTATTTCTAGAAGTAAATAAGAAAAAAACACATTTTTGGATTTTTATGTGAATTTGACATGCATCTAATTTATTGTGTGTGAGTGTGGCAGTGAATAAGTGGCGTTAAAGGGTGGTTTTGGAGCTTGGGAGGATGGAAGATGGTGTGGATGGGTCCTAGGAGGTCTTAGGTGGCCTTCTGGAGGTTTTTCCCACACTCGGCCTTCAAAAGAAATCCTACAACAAAAACTACAGGAGGAAAATAGGGAAACTATAGGAGGCCTACAAGAGGAGGTCGAGAGCAATTTTTTCTATTTTGAGGGTGTGAGAGTGGGTGGAAAAGGTGGAAGAAGGTTGAGGTGAGGTGCTAGGGTGCCTAAGGTCTACCATGAACCACCAGGAGAGAGAAATATGATTGGGTTTGCTCAAGGAGAGAGGAAGAAGCTCTATGAAAAATGCAGGAAACTAAGGCAGAATCGAGGTGAGGTTTAGAAGGACCTATAGGGCATGGATCAGATGGATGATGTGATTGCTGATAAACTACCCTACTACTAGAAGATATCTACTACAATGGAACTAATAGTTAACCAAGAAGATCAATCAAACAATGAAATGAGTGCATTTAGGAAAAATAGAGTTTTGCATTAAAATGATCTAAACTATGACCTATGAAGGGAAATGGTGAGAAATGATGCAAGCAGGGAAAGCATGAAGGAGGACTATTGCAAATCAGGAAGTGAACATGATAAGGAATATCAAAGCAAAATAAAACTGGACTATTAACCTACTAAAAAGTTGCAAACACTAGAAGTCCTATGAATGAGGAAAATCTATGTTTTTGGGGCAGCAAGAGGATCTTTGCCTCAAATCATGGTCCTAGAGTGAGGAAGAGAGGCCAAGGTACTATTGATAGCCTTATAAATATTTTCTAATCACTGCTCAACCTACTTCATAAAGCACAAATGGAAGCAAACTAGTAAATCATCAGAAGCAACTTATTCTTAAACATGAAAGAAATACATCTAATAGCAAATTAATCTACAAACTAAAGTAAGCATACAAATACAAGTAAAGAGAAGCATGGTTGCTTGGATTGGGCCCTAACTCAAGGGCTTCAACACTCTAAGGTAACTCGATGATAGCTCGAAAAGGATTCCATCTTCATTATCAAAAAATAGCAAGCTTACATGAAACTGTCACAAAAATAATAAGCTCGAAATTTGTGCAGAGTTTACATAAGCCAAAAATCTGACCCTAGTGAAGCCCTAGGCCTCTCTACTTATACATTTGAAGCTACCAACAACTACCTTTAAATCAGGGAGTCTTGGCTCCCAAAACTCGAGATAACTATCAGTCATCCTCCACTTGCTCGGTTGCCTTCTAGTGCATGATTTGGTTGCTTGTACTTCGAGCTGACTGAAGGGGAATTCAAAGTGAGGAGTAATAAATGAGGGGGATGCCCTCCTATAGGTCGTCTCCTCCATCTACTTCAAGTTATTGCTATCATTTGATGATTGGATCCTTTAATTTGACCTCGAAATTCATCAATAATCTGCATTAAATACATGTTAGACCACATGGCATCATAACTAACTCAACTCACTCAATAAGCATAAATATAATCAGAAAATCACACAATAAGCTAAGAGAATGGTTGATTTGACTAGGTTAGGAGGTAAAATGAGCCCATATAACTACCCATTTATGAGGCTCATCAGTAGGTCATTTCCAAAAGGGCCAGCAATTAAGGGTTTTTTTGGTGTGCAGTATAGATCGAACTTGGGTCAGCCCAAACCAAGACAACAAATGGTTCCATTGTCGGAACCCAGATCTATTTGAGGGATATGTGGATGTGGCATTCGTCGAAGAAGTAGATTCAATATTAGATAGAACTAAAAGAACAAGAATTTGCAGATCAAGAGAAGCAGGTCACAAACATTCTGCAGTAGTTGAACATTATCTACAATAGGATTGTAGCAAAGATCAGAGGAATTTGGCTGACTAACTCAGGACGAGTCACACGTGAGTATGGGGGGCCTGTCGAGCACAATCCAACTTGGTCTAGATTTTGGAAAAGACTCCACATTTTTTGGGGCAGAGCACGAAGTGGAGTGCATAGTAGAGTGCGAAGTGGACTACGCAGTGGAGAATTTTGAATATATTGCAATGTGTTATAAGGTCTTCAGGGTGGGTGGAAGCCCCTCATTTTTGTGAAAGTGCACAATTTTGTAAAGGATCAATGGGTTTTGGGACCATAGTTGCTTGTTTTAGGGAATCCATGGTATTTTTTATGAAACTAGCTCACAAAAAGATAGAAAAGATAGATAAATGCCTTTAAAATAAGCCTCTTCGAGGGGGAAACCTCCTTTAAATAAAATAAATGAATTATTCTTTGATGATACAAATGACAAAACCTCCTTTCTATATATAGGAGTCTAAGGGGTCACAATATAACCAAATCTAACCTAACAATAATAATATAAGGGTACACAAATAACAATAGTGGGCTTCTATGGGGCACAATAATAACAATATGGGGATAATAAGGGCACAAAAATAACAATAAGGGATACAATGAAAATAATAATGGGGGAATCAATAGTATTATAGGGACCTTACATGACCCTTTCCTTCAAAAAAGTGTTTTCCTCAACTCTTGAGTAGTCCTGGATGCTTCTCTATAAAATTCTCATCCTTCCATGTGGAATCCTTAACAGGTAAGGTCTTCCACTTGATGAGATACTCTAAAATTGATCGATTTCATAGCTGTCGAGTTCTTGTTTATTTTCTTCCTCCTCTTCACAATCTATGTAAAATAATTTCCTCTCAGCACACTTATGACCTGTTTGGAGCAGTGAAACCCTAGAATCCAAGCTCTGATAACAAATGTTATGAAACCAGCTCACAAAAAGATAGAAGAGATAGATAAATGCCTTCAAAATAAGCCTCTTCGAGGGGGAAACCTCCTTTACATTACACAAATGAATAATTCTTTGATGATACAAATGACAAAACCTCCTTTCTATATATATGAGTCTAAGGGGTCACAATATAACCAAAGTCGGCCTAAAAATAATAATACAAGGGCACAAAAATAACAATAGTGGACTTCTATGGGGCAAAATAATAACAATATGGGGACAATAGCGGCACAACAATAACAATAAGGGATACAATGACAATAGTAATTAGGGAATCACTAGTATTATAGGGACCTAATAGTATTTTGATGATGTAACCATACAATGTAGTAGTATATACATGGTAAAATAATAAGAAGAGAATCATATTTTGATCAAGATCAGAGTTATGGGAAAACTATTGTGATCTGTAATTTGGTAGAGAAGGTGAGGCTCTGCAGCTAAGTGCGTAGAGGCCTAAGTCTACAGCGGAGTACGCAGATAACATGTAGCTTAATGCACAGGTCAAGAATTGTTTGTTGTTCAAATATTTATTATACTAAGAAATAGTTCTTGTGGACATAGACTTACGTTGGGGTGAACCATGGTAATTTGGTGTTTGATGCGTATATTTTCTTATTATTCGTTGTAGAGTAGAAGTTATTATAGTTGCATTTTACTTCAACACAATGATG
This sequence comes from Pinus tabuliformis, assembly GCA_031772625.1. NCBI lineage: Eukaryota > Viridiplantae > Streptophyta > Pinopsida > Pinales > Pinaceae > Pinus > Pinus tabuliformis. Next base: position 406,298,689 of record CM062817.1, on the reverse strand, counting down.
GTTTATGGTTGTATATGGAATTTTTAAGTAAGTAATATAATGCAGCAAAGTGATTTATAAGTTATAAGAATAAGATAACATAATAATACCACATATACTAATCCTTCAAGACTGGAAAAACCTAGTTCTGCATCCTCTCATACTCTCTTCGGGTGAGACTACGCTATGCTTGCAGGTCGTTGTCGAAAGGGCCAGTGATTGAGGGTTTTCTTGGTGTTAGTATAGATCAAACCTAGGCATGGAAAATTTTAGGGGATAATATTCGCAAGTGGGCTAATTTTCCATACTTTTTCCAAAAAAAAGATTAGTCAATTTGGATTTTTTCTGAAAATGATTCACCCAAATTTTATAGTATAAAATTATTTACCTTAAAAATCACAAAACTTTTATAGACACTATATATAAAAGTATTATAAATTTGAATATTTTGGTCGAGATATCTCCAAATATTTTATAGCTTGTGTATTAGGAACTAGTAAGATTTTGCCAAGATTTCTAAACTTTAAGATAAATTTCCATCCTTAAACTTTCCCTAAACCTAGGCCAACCCAAACCAACCAACAAATGGATCTATTGCTACGACCATGATTTTTTTGAGGGATATGTGGATGTGGCACCCGTCAAAGAAGGAGATTGAAGACTGGATATAACTAAAAGACTCAAAATTTATGTATCAAGAAAATAAAAACCCTCGTTTAATATCCAAAGCTTGGTTACAAAAGCATATTTTTGCAGATCAATACAATATTTTCTTCGCTTCATTTCTTGTCGAGATGTATGAGTGGATATTGAGGTTTATTGAAAGGAAGAATTGTCTTAAAGGTAAATAACCTATGGTGTGGACTCTTGAACTTATACAGTGACTCAAGAGCACTGACAATAGAATTTATAAGCTTGTCAATTTCTGGATTGATAGCATCTTGGGAGGATTCATGATTAAGTTCTTCATAGACTCAACCATGTCCTATAGTGAAGAGGAATGAAGATTCTTCAAAGAATTGCAAGGTAAGTATTTAAAATCTCTAATACTTTGGATTAACATGCTTATGTGCGAAAATAGATTTTTATAGATGCAATCAGATTGCTAGTTTACTTATGTTTGGAAGAAGAGAGAATAAATCTGAACAAGAGATTGGAATAACATGAAGTGGAAAGATAAATAGAGTAGATACTAGAAAGAGATCTCGTGGACAATATATGAACACATTTATAGTGACAGATTGTTATCCTCTTTTAATTGAATCTGAAAGTGGAAAAGAAGAAATCCACCTTGATAACCCCCAGGCAACTTCTCGGTATTCACCCTTCTATCCTTAGAGTTTGCAGAAGCCAGAATCCAGTAATAACTAGCGTATTTTTGGCTTTCCCCTCTCCCTCTACCCACTCCCCCTACCCCTCCTACTCCCCATCCCCATCCCCTTACTCCTCCCCCTCCCCTTGCCCCTCCCTCTCCAAGAAGTATGGATGACAATATTAAGCTACCCATTTTCAAAGGAACTGGATTGGAGGATCCAAAACAATTTTCATTTTTATGTGAATTTGTATGGAAATCGAAGAAGATCAATGATGAGAATATAAAGAAATTGTATCTTGTTACGATGTTCTAAGATAAAGCATTTACATGGTATATGAAGTATTCAAATAATTAGAATAGAATTTTTGCAAATATTAAAACAACAACAATAAGAGAGTTTAAGAAACCAAAGCTTGAGTCACAGTGCATCACTAATTTGAAAGAGATAAAATAGAAACCTACTGAGTCTGTTTGGGAGTTTGATAAGAGATTTAAGGTGTTATTGGATCAATTAAGCTTCGACATATCTCCGCAAAAACATCAAGAATGGTTTATAGTTGTACTGCTACTGCATATAAGATTTCCATTGATGTGACAAAAGATAGAAAGTCAAGCCGAAGCTCTATAGATTATGATGAAATTGGAAGCTTCACCGATAGAAGATACTAATGCAAGCATGCAACAGATTCAAAATCAACTAGCGAACCTAGCCCTACAGATACAAGACACCAAGAATATAAAAGAAGTTAGAGAAGAAGTATGGTGTATGAAGTATTAGTCAGAGGGCCATTCTAAACAACAATGCCTTATCTTCAAAAATTACATGGCTGGTGGGGCAACGAATCTCTTGAATGCAGGATCCATCCTGTGTTGTGAAATATGTAAGACTAGAGGCCAACATCGTTCAGAAGACTATTACTTGTTATAGAAATATATATAAACTATGAGGAATCTATATTGAAAATTATGTAAATCAGTAGGACATAATGAGAATATGTGTCAATCTTACAAACTAATGATGGAGCACGGTGTTAATACTTATAAAATGCAAGCATAAGAGCATAGACATGTAGACAATGGAAAATGTTGTTGGTCTTCAGAATTGCCCTGTTTTTAACCTCCAGTTTACGTAGACACACTTCCTAATCCCTCTGTTTTACCCTTGGAACCCATTTATTCCTGCACTTCTTCTAACCCTTCTACTTGTTCCTACACTACCTTCATGGTTTTCACTATTAAGGGTTATATGAGCTTAATTACTAATTAAAAAGATTAAATAGTATGTTTTTCCTTTGCAACTTACATATTTTATTTCCTAAAGTATTTTGAAAGAGAGAAGATATTAATCAATGTCTAAGATGGGGTTGGTGTAGGAATATTCTTGTACTGTTCACATTCGTGTACTCACGGCAGCTGGCAGCATCAATACGGTTCACCACCAATGGCTACTCCAGTTTGGAAATCCATGCACATTCCTTGCAAAAATATCAGTAGCATTCTGTTGGGCTCGGAGCATGAGGAAAATATGGGATGTGGAGGCCTGGGTTTTCACCAAATACCCCTAATTTAGTATTTTTGTCAAATGGCCAAAAGCTGAGATTATACTTTTGTTCTGATTTCTGTTGATGCGATGGGTCAAACAATATGTATTTAATAAGGGTTTCTAGTAGAACTAGATAGTGATATGCTTATGAAATTTTGGCTTATAGTGTAACTTTTGTATCACCATTCTTCTGGGCTTGATCCGAATATCCATGATGTACATTTGTAGTTACTAAGTTTAATACGAGTTATTTCAGTCATTCATTTCCTGTTCCAGTATTTTATGTGATGTGTTATTTGAGCAGTTGATTTTCCAGATCTCGTAGTAGGGAAACGAGCTCGTTGGCTAGGGCCTAGCCAACCCAGCTCATTCTCCCTCCTTCATTGGTGTGCTAGACATATTTTCCATATGAAAGGTTTGAGCAAGAAGTATTTAATTTCTTTTATGTAGCTAGCATATCTTCGCTTCTTTTATAAATTGTGTGAATCAGATCCGAGGTGTGAAGGTGTGAGTGCGTTCATTTACTAAAGATTGAATCACATTTCTTTCCATTGATGAGAAGTTTCCTTTCTACAAAAAGTGTGTTTCAGTTTGCTTGAACTAGTATGCTTTATTTCTGCAAGTGAGGATTGCTTCTCCCAATGTGTTTATCTATGCAAGTGTATTTATTTTCCTTATGCAAATGCATTTCATTCCTTAGTATGAAAATGTGTTTTATGCAAGTGCGTTTCCAGTAATTTAGGGTTGAATTACTTGCACTTTCCTAAGCGTTAATGAAATGTTGTCTATATAATGAGGATCTGTGTTTATGTTTAAATTCTTGTGGGAATAATTTAGTTCAAGACTAAAATTTGGTGAAGGGACCTTTGAACTAAAACCTCTATTCAGTAAAAGTGTAGATCTAGTTAATTTTATCACAGTCATCTAGGAAAGAAGAGTGCTCTGTATTTAGAATGAATGATCATTTCCACATGAAGAATTTTCTGTTGCAGTAGAGATTCCCTTTGGCTTTTAAAGTAATTTTCACTTTCAAATGAATGATTAGATAAGGATTCTTCTTGATTTCTCTGCTCTGGTTTCCCTTGCAAGTTAATTTCTAGTTAGCACAATTTACATTTCATGCAAGTGGTTCGAAAGCTCAGTACAAGAATATTGATTTCTTAATACAGGAATCTTTGTTTTGGTACAGGAATCGATACCCTAATACATGAATAGAATACCCTAGTACAAGAACTTAGAAATATTTTATGAAAGCCAAAATACTCAGTGCAGGAACAAAACATACTTCTAGTACAGGAACATCGTTTTAGTACAACAATATCATTCTAGTGTAGGAACTCTGTTCTAGTACAAGAACGATAGTTCGGACCAAGAAGGAAAACTTGCAACAAGGATGAATGCACTTCACAGCCTAATCATTTCTCTGTCTTATGAATGCACTAACATTTAGTCTCATATATCTACTTTTCTTTCTTTTATCAATTAGGATTATTTATGCTGATTTGAATTTCCTTTCATTGAGTTTCTGCAAAAGTATTTTCCTTTTGATTGATTTTCTGCAAAAGTATTTTCCTTTGGATTCCTGTGCTATGCCTCTAAGATTATGTAGCCCCAGGTTGACAATTAAGTGTTGAAGGAGACTGTTGAACTACAACTCTTGCACCCAAAATTTTGGCACCATTTCCAGGGAGGCATTTAAGATTGCCAAGTACTTTCTTATTTTTTTGCAATAATGGTAAGTCTACTATTATTTTTTCTGTACTGTGCTTCTTTTGCTTGAAGGATTTCTTAGTCGTGATATTTTTATTTCACAAAATTTGATTTGAGAATTCTTTTCTTTCCTGTAATTTTAAATTTTTGTCATTATTTTGGTTAATTATTTTAAGATTAATGCCTACAACGGGTAGGGGTAGGAAGCCCAATAAGTGCCAGAGAAACATTGATAAATCCAAATATTTTTCTCATTTTGGGCCTTATTTTGCAGGTAGAAAGTCCAAACAGACACAAGTTCACCACCCAGGAACTGTCCACTTGGATTATGGAAATAGTAGTTTGAGTGTGACACAACCCAAAAAGGGGAAGAAGGAAACTAGTGGTGAGCAAAAGACTAATTTGGACCGTAGTCAAACTTCTAATTATGTTAGGAGTGGTTTGATTGGAGGTAAGAAAATGACAGAAAATGAGGAACATTCCACCTTTGTGTTTCCAATCATGAATTTAGGAACAACTTCATAAATGAAGAATATTCTGCCATCATCTCTTCCTCATTTCCATGGTAAGATACATGAGGATCCAAATATTTTACATTTGAATTTGATATATTATGCAGAAGCTATGATTACTCTACGAATGCCCAGAAATTAAAGTTACTTCCTGCAACTCTCAAAGATGAAACCTTATGCTGGTTCATGGGATTAGGAGGAGATACTATAAATTCTTGGGACCAAATGAAGAGAGTATTTTTGACGAAATATCAGGAATATTGCAAAACTATAGAAATGCATGATGAGATATTCACTATTGTATAAGGTGATGATGATACCTTGGAAGATTACTTAGAGAGGTTTCTATACATCCTCCAAAGGGAAAAACATAAATTTGACATAAGTTCTATTATAACCTTGTTCTTTCGTGGGCTTACTAAAGATTCTAGATATAATTTGAATTTGTTAGGACAAGGGGATATTTCTCAAAAAACTTTTGATCAAATTTGTGACTTGTGCAGGAAGCTCTCACGGAATCAATCTAGATTCGGTAGAGGAATTCGAAGTAGAAATAATAAACCTGGATCTAGAGATGCTATGATCCTTGGTTTGGAAAATAAGATGGACAACATGAAAATTGAAACTATGAATACTGTTAGAAAACAAATAGACTCTTTGAAATTTCAATAGAAATTGGTAGAAGAAAAAGGTTCATTGTCTATTTATTATCCAAAGTGTAGGAAAAAACATCTTTTGGGAGAATTTCTTGATGATGTTAAAGGTGCTAATAAATGTGTGATTTGTGCAGGAAAACATGCTATTGAGGAGTGCCCTTCTATACCGAGACTGAAAGCAGCATTCGAAGGAGAGAAATCCAAACCTGAGTCATTGCATTCCATGGGAGCATGGAGAAATTGGCCTCAGGTAGATATAGGTATGGTTCCTGAGCCTCAACCATATTTTTATGGTTATAATGCATCATCATATTCCTATCATAGTGAAAATCACTCTCATTCTTGGCAGCATGAGAATCAATTTCAATATGGACAACCTCCTCACCCTTGGCAACGAGGATGGAGGGGGTCAAATCATTGTTACTATTCCTATCCTTCACCTATGCAATCATATCCTACTACATATACACCTTATCCCATGTCACAACCATCTTTACCCTCCTTACCTCAGCAAAGTCAACCAATGCCATCATTACCTTTACCACCACCCTTTCAACCACCACAATTACCTGCCCAATAGATACTGAATCCTAATAATAAAGAGGTTCAATTGATTCATTCCATTGGACCACTCCCTTCTCCCATTTATCATACCTTGCTAGTTGGGATCAATGAGCTTCAATTGAGATTGGGAAGGGTAGTGAAACCAGAAAAAACAAAAATAGTCCATAGTGATTATCGAGGAGAAAAATGAGGAGGAAACTCCTGATCATTCGAAAGAATATGTAACCTCCCTATCTAGAGAGGCTAGTTATGGAGAAAAATGACCCCACTTCTGAGTCTAGTCTAGCTTTCGAGCTTAGGAAACTTTGCATAAAGGTCGCTTTGCTACAAGCTATTAAAGAGATCCCCATCTGTACAAAAATCATTAGGGAACTCTATCTTAAGAAGCTAGGATGGAAGAGAGTAGAACCCTAGACCATTTAGTTTGTTGGAAGAGCAGCCGAGTTGATGATAGGATGTGCACAAAATGGAGAAATATATTGATCCTAGAAGCCCAATTGTGTCTATCCGGATAGGTGATATCCTGGTCCCCAATGTGTTAATATACCTGGGAGTAGCCATTAATGTTATGACCAAGCAAACCATGGATCAACTTAGGTTGACCCATATTCGCCCTACCCCTACTGTGCTTGAACTTGCAGACAGATCTAAAATCAAGCCAGAAGATGTGTTGGATGATGTGGTTGTTTCAATTGATTCTTGGGAATACCCCGCAAATTTTATTGTGCTTCAACCAAAAAACCTTGTTGGTGGACATCCCTTTATTTTGGGATGACCATGGCTTGCCAGAGGTGATGCTTATATTAGATGTCACTGTGGTGATATATATATATATATATATATATATATATATATATATATATATATATATATATATATATATATATATATATATATATATATATATATATATATATATATATATATATATATATATTTCCCTTGGAGACAATAGGAAGAAAGTCACCTTGTATCCACCTGCTAGATCCATTTAGGAGTTCAGAGATACCTTATGGCTACATTATGATAGTAGTGATGAGGAGACTTGATCTATTTCTTTGATCCATCATCATATCGGTTCTACCTAGGAGGATGAGTTACGAGACTTCTTGAACAATATAGACACAATGCCAAATTTTTACACGGTCCATCAAATACTTAGTCTAGATTTTCAAGAAAGTTACAGCTTTCAACCTCCCTCATCACAGAATCTAGAAGCATCTTCCTGCAATCTTGAGCCAAATACCACTCTTGTTGAGGTTAGTCGAGGAAAATCTTTACACATCAGCTCAGACGTAGATTCATCCCAACAAGAGCAGCTTGTTAGTTTGTTGTGAGACCATCTTGATACCTTTGCATGGAGTTATGAGGACATGAAAGGAATACTCCTTCAAAACTTCTACTCACCATATTTATATTCAGTAGGGAGCCCGAGCTATTTAACAACCCTAAGAGTGCAAGAACCTTGCACTAGGAGAAGTTGTGAAAGAAGAATTACAAAAACTCTTAGAAGTTAATTTCATTTATCCTATATATGATAGCCAATGGGTCTCTCCATTGGTGATCATCCTGAAAAAAGATGGGAGATTGCGCATTTTCATTGCTTACAGAGAATTGAATAAATCGACTCTGAAGGACATTTTCCCCTTCCTTTTATCAATCAGGTGCTAGATGCCCTTGCCAATAAAAAGTAATTTTCACTTTTAGGTGGCTTTAGTGGATATAACCGAATCTAAATAGCACTGAAGGGTCAGGACAAGACCAACTTTACATGCCCATTGGGGACATTTTCCTATCGAGTGCTTCCCTTTGGGTTGTGTAATGCCTCAGCTACCTTTCAAAGGGCAGTTCTAGTTATTTTTGTTGATGTTGAGTCTGTAGATATTAACATGGATTGTTTTTCAATATATGGTAAATCATTCCAAGAATCCCTGAAAAATTTAGAAAAAGTGATTTTTCATTGCCAAGAAGCCCACCTTGCTTTGAGTGATAAAAAATGCAAATTGATGTGAAAAGAACTAGTTCTTGGTCATTTGATTTCTAGAAAAGGTATCTAGGTAGACCCGGCTAAAATAGAATTTATTTTGCATCTTCCAACACCCAAAACACAAAGGGAAGTGAGAGGATTACTGGGACATGTGGGCTATTACCGGAGATTCATTGAGAAATTTTCTATGATAGATACCCCCCTTTTCTAATTATTAGCTAAGGATAGTGAGTTCTCTTGGTCCACAACTTGCCAAGAGTATTTTGAGACATTAAAGGAAAAGTTGGTACAGGCACCAGTTTTGGGAGGGCTGAACTAGTCCCTTTTCCATTTCATATTTCCTTTGATGCCTCGGATACTGCTATTGGCGTAAATTTATGACAGGAAGAGAACCAACAATCCTATACTATTTACTTCATCAGTAAAAACTCATCACCTGCCAAGATAAACTACACAGTAACTGAGAAGGAGCTTTTAGCCATAATTTTTGCTATTAATAAATTCAAACACTATATTATAGGATATGAAGTTTTTGTAGATATTGTCTATTATTCTATAAAATACTTGATGAATAAAGCATTGACTAGTGGTAGAGTGACTAGGTGGTTAATTTTGTTACAGGAATTTTATAGACATTTTTCTGCATTACAGCATTGAGCATGAAATGTCCATAATCTAAGGGATCCAAAGTCCCTAAACATGTTGTTCCTACCCCTAGAGGAAGAAGGCTAACAAACCACAGTAATTCACAGAAGTTCTCCACCGGAAACTGCTCAAAAACAAGTCAATTCAGGGTCAATTCAGTGGCTCCACTAGCTGTCTGCGCTGAATGTCAAAGCCAACACTGGTTACCTGCGCTGAATGTCAAAGCCAACACTGGATACCTGCGCTGAGGGAGATTGGACATGTGGAAAGTTCATTCCACAAGGTGTCAAAACCCAGGAAGCTTCCAAAATGACACTTTCCTTAGGGAATTCGACTATGATGAGTAAGGGGTTCCAAAATCTCCAAGTGGAAGCAAGAACCTCCAAGTGGAATCAAGAACTGACAGAGGGGGAGGACACTAGTCAGATCTCAAGCTGACTCATCCTCTCTCCAAACATCTATATATGGATCTCTCCTCCATGAGATCTAGAGGCTGGAATTTTGTTATTGCAAAGAATTGTTGTTGGTTTGAGATTGGAATCATTGGGTGCTTAATGCTTTGAAGGGAGGTGAAGATAGGAATTCCATTTTGCTGGGAAGGAGATGCTGGATTGGAGCCCTCTGGGTTGTATCTCTTCCTGAACCTTGTTATTCATCAATAAAGCTATCTTAGTTTCTCCTATATACTGATGTATCTTTCATGTATGATTGCATTAGTATGTTTAGTTTACTTCTAATCCTGAACTAGTTATGATTATGAATCTATGTCTTTGTGTAGTGTTCTTCTCTTGTGATCTTGCAGAGACCTGTTGAAGTTGGGCGAGCGAGAAGACAAGTAGCTGGGAACTCCCAAAGAGAAGAGAAACTGGATCGAGCGACAAACATAAGACATCGGTTAGTCCATCCATCTCTCTTCATTCTTAATTCATAAAGGAAGAATACTAGAATAGCTGTCTCTGTTTGTTGCTAAGGCACTGTCACACCTTAGGTGGATAGGATCGTCCTGCATAGGCATTTTTCCCCACAACAAATTGGCGACTCCACTGGGGAGATCTGTTTAGTCATTTTATTTGTGTTTCTATCATTGTTTGTTTCATAGACTCAACAGCAACAATCGAACTGCATCTTCTATTCTCAGATGCAAAGTAGACAGTTTCTGCTTTGATCCAATCACTGGATTTGTCTATGATCTGAACAATGGACTCACAAATGATTTGATGATCCTTTGTGATAGATCTTAGTACCCCCTCAAAGCATCCCTTTGATTGTACCTTGCTTGTTGCTTTTATTTGGCCTGAAACAGTGGATTAATTAGCAATCTGTGACCCAGAACCCAGTGAGAAACTCTCGTTTCTCCTTCAGCGCGACCCCTGTGAAGGGATTCTGCATTTCAACGCAGGTCCTGTGAAGGCCACCTGCGCTGAATGTAAAAACCCCAGTGTTGAGGTTGCGCTGATCCAGTTTGGCCTTGTGCAGCCGGGGTTCTCTACTATGTTTTTCCCTGTTTTGATCTCTGTTTTTTGCAGCCTGTAACCAGCATAGGTACCAGTCTGATAACTCCTTTTCTCTGCTTAAATTCCGCCTCCTTTTGTACAAAAAGACTGTGAGTGTTTTTATGTGTTTGTAGCGTCATTTGCAGTTTTCCTTTGCAAGAGTGAAATAATCATCCTGTAGCCCTTGATTCAGATCTGTTGATTGTGATCTTAGGAGAGAGTTCATTGGTTGTTTACAGTTGATTACACATTTGATTTTGCTTATCGGTTTGAGTTTGTCTCTTTTAAGTGTCGAAACAAGTGTTCATTTAGAAAGTCGCAAAGTATTGTATTCTCTTCTACCCTTTCTGATTTCGAAAAAAGTAAACTTGTTTGTATTTGTCATTTAAAAGCAAATTCAAAGTTGTACAAAAAGCTTTCTTTGTAGGCATCAATACTAAGAAAGCGGAAAACAAACACTTGCATTGTGCATTTGCATCTTGATAGTTTGCATGTCTGATTTAGGAAAAGTGCATTAGAGTGTGCTGATTGCTCTTTGAGAAAAGATGGTGTCTTTCTTTTCCCTTTGTAGCCAGGATTTTCAAAGTTGAAAAGATATAAAGCTTGCTTATCATCTTTAAACTGCACTTAGGAATTGTATCATACATCTCGTGGCGATCCAGAAAAGGCAAACTTCTAAAAAAGATCAACCTAAAATAAATTGAATGAACTTAACAACACTTTGCAACATAACACACAACATAGAGGTCTAGGCTAGAGACGTGTTCCGGCGTCGTAAAGCCTGGTGACTGTCGATCTCGTTGAAGGTGGGTGATTCCTCCTAAGGGACGATAGCGCCAGTACGGATTGTGCTCCCACGTATCGTCGCGTATATTGGGAGACCCCTATAGGAATAAAACCTTTATCCTTAGGAAGCCGTGTCGGCCGCCCTACTGATCGCAATGCACTGAACACAGCATTCAGGAAGATCGACCGCCCGTACCTTAAAAAGTATTCTGCGGTTTTGTGAAAGGTTTGGCACACCCTCTGCCTAGAACTCCAGAGCAGTTCCTTTTGGCCTTTTTCAGACTCTATAACGGAAAAAGTCCATTCGAGCATTTGTCACTTCGGGCTCGTTAAAACATCGAAGGAGACTAGAGTCATCTTTAGCTTTTTCTCGACTCTTTAAAAGTGAAAAAGCAAGTTGTGTCTAAAGCATCGTTAAAAATTTATTTTAAACGGAAAAATCACCCTTTATTCCCGTGTTGATCTTTAGGTTGAAAAGATGGAGCCTACCAACCAAGGAATTCCCCTTGGTGGAAATCCTAGTCCCTTCTCCTCTTGGGGAGATGTTGGTGCGCCCCATATGGCCACATTGTCACTTCCAGGACTGACAATTGGCCTGCCGGTCTGGCTCTTTTCAACCAGTGTCGTTTAGAACACCACTATTCCTGAACAGTCGAGTCAACAGTTAGACCAGACCAGAGTTTCCCACCAGCCTTCTACTTCATCTAATTCTTCCTCTCCTCCTTCCTCTTCGCTTGACGGAACTGGTAAAACAAAAAACCAAGTTCCTAAGGAGAAGAAGGAAAAGAAGAAGAAAGAGAAGAAGAAGAAGGAGCCAAAAGCGACTGGGGGCAAACAAGTGTCGTCTGACAAAAATCCACACACAGCACTGACTAGGCCTAAATCGTCGTGCGTCATATGCAAGGGAGACCACTTCCACAGAGATTGTCCCTGCATCCCTTGAATACTAAGGGACTAGTCTCCCCGTTTGCACAATTCGGTGGCGTCAACCTCTGATAGCCATGTTGACAGCACACCATCAACTAGTCAAAGTGAAGCCACAGGACAGAGAGGGAAAGCTAGATTTCCCTGTAAACTGTGTGAAGGTGACCATGCCATCCACCGTTGTCCCTTCTTAGACGAGGCGAAAAGAGTTTTGGAAGATCGCCCGATTTTACGAGTGCAACATCCTCCTGGATATCAAAAACTCCTACCAAGTCCTTCACTAGTTGAGAACCCGGCTGGCCTGCTCAGGTGGTCAGCCGAAGCACCTATCATTGAAGATGAACCGTCTGAATCCATACCTGACGAAAGTCAAAAGGTTGAGGCGGCAGTTGACCCGGTTTTTCCTTCAGAGGCTCTATCTTCGAATGATACCATCACAGAGGAGAATAAAGACGACACTGTCCAAATTCTCTTCATCAACACAGACTCCGACGAACACGGGGGCAATGCACCCATTCCTTTATCGCAGGAAGGAACTTCGTCAGAGTCATACCCGGTCATCTATTCGGTACCACCACCAAGCAACCTGGTTGTTTCCTTCGACTGGAACCAACTAGGCAGACCCCGATTGCCAGCAAGTATACCATTCAGAATTATCGTTCAAATTTACAGAATGGTAATGGCTGGCACTATTATTGATGAGGGGGCATCTGTGAATATCATTTCCTCTATTGCTTGGAAAGCGCTTGGTTCGCCAGCGCTTTTTCCTGAAATGAGAAATCTATCAGGCTTTGATAAAGGAACCAGTTGACCTTTAGGGATCCTCCCCAATGTGCCCGTAACATTGAAAGGGAAGACCGTTCAAATGAACATGATGGTCGTTCAAAGACCCTTGGATTATAACCTACTCCTTGGACGAGAATATATATATTGCATGGGAGTCGTCGTCTCCTCACTCTTTAGAGTAATGTGTTTTCCGCACGAAGGAAGAGTGGTCAAGCTCGTAGACCAACTTTCATTTCTCGGATCACGCATCGCAAATAGTCATACACCATCCCTAAATGGTCTCTTCACACAAGAAATGTCTCAACCTACGGTCCGTCCTCCTGATGAGCGTGAGTAATCCGGGAGGATATGACTGGAACCCAGGAGGCATGCGTCCTGGTCTGCTTCGGCAGGAAAACTTTGGGTATAGGGTAGGTTTCCGCGGAGGAATATGACTAGTCTGTACCCCGTCCGTGAGTGGAAGAGGGGTTGTTCTAGAATAAGATTCTTTTGTCAAAGTTATGTGAGTTGGCGGGCTACGTCGCTCACCTTTGTCTATTTCGGTAGACATTGCCGAGGAAGTGTTTTGTTTGAAAGATTAACAAGACAATCTTTGGGTAACCTGAAAGAGGTAAGCCTCTCTCATTAAAAAAAATGTTTTTACGGAAAAGAAGTAGAGGTAACCTTGAAACTCTGTTTTATACCTGGGGGCATGCGAACCTTTTTGAGTGCAAGCAAGGGGTGGCTATTTATTTTTTAAATTTTTAGGTCCTCCCTTTAATCCTGTAGGTCTAACCCTTTAAACTCGTAGGATTAGTTGTTTCCGAACTTGCATAATGAAAGGATCCGGAGCAAATCTTACGTAAGATCTAAGCTCCCTAAAAAATAGCATCTTCAATGAGACATTCTTATCATATGACTGGGTTAATCGAGCAGTTTTAGCACACAGTTCATGCTCGTTAAAAAATAAACGCAAGATCCGAGCAGTTTTAGCACATAGTTCATGCTCGTTAAAAAATAAACATAAGGTTGAGTAATGTTTTCCCGCGTTTAAGCTCGTTAAAAAATGAACTATTCAGGTAAATAACCACTGTGAATGTAATTTATCAGCCATTGAAGCCTTGGTCGTGTTTTCACCGCCACCTCCACTTTTCCTTTGGCCGATCGTTCACCTCCATATGATTGTTTACCCATTTTGAGGAACAGCTGCGAAGAGTGATTTCACCTAGCCATCCTTGTGACACTGTCGTGATTGGAAAGTTCCAACCTGTACCTGGAATCAGCTGCTAACCCTGTTTATCACTCGTTCCTCAAAAGACGAGTCTTCTTTAAGCTCTTTTCAACTGACTCTTAAAATATGAAAAGATTGTCGAGTCCTTGGCCTTCCAGCTCGTTAAAGGGACAGGAAGTGCTATCCCTCCTCTAGATTTTAATATTTTTTGGACCTGAGGGATTATTGCACAAAAAGATCGAGTGCTTGTTTTGTTCGGCTCATTAAAACTATCGAAAACTCATCCCTTTTGTATTGTTTTATACTTTTTCAGGCTTAACGGATTAGATGACGAAAAAGGACTTTTGGAGTTAACTCTTTGTACCTTTTTAGACTCTCTAAAAATGAAAAGGATCGAGTTATCCTTGTCGTTAGACTCGTTAAAACCATTAAATAGCGACAAACTTGTCTTTAGATGAGAACGAGTTTCACTATCGCTAATCTCGTTAAAACATAGCAATAGGCTTGCCCGAAGGGCAGGTTATAGAACAAGCATATGTTATCCTCCTCAAGCTTGACAAAAATAAAGAGGTACTGGTCAGCAATGACTAGGGAAAAATTTGGGAGAAACTCAAGAAAACTTTGATGGTAGCAAGTCGCTCTTGAACATGACACTTTTCCTCCGTACCACAATCGGGTTGGGTTGTTTCATTCACCGGACACATCACCATGGTCTCGCCATACCATCCATATTTGGGGTAATGCTACCGATCCATCGCATTAGTGTCGCCATATGTTAAAGAGAAGTCATTCAGAGAAGTCAACCGTGTCCCATCCATTTTCGTACATTATCCTTCATCCTTTCATGACTGCCACCCTGAATCATATGTCACAGATCGTTTTCACCTCCATCAAAATCATTATCTTCGTTCCATGTCATTGATGTGGGATTCATCAAGGCCCTCCTTTGACGGATCGCTTCTTGTCGACATCAGCTCATTATCCAATAAGTTGATCTAGGAACACCCCCTTCAGTACTTTGAAGCTTGCATGCCTCAATAGCAAGTTTCTCACTTCCAGCGACAGGTATACGTCAATGACCTTCGACCGAAAGATTTTGCGTGGTGTTCGACGCCAAGTCCTTTATTCACACCACGTGAATTGTACTGCAGTACCTTGAGGGTCATTATCATTATCGGTGATTCCTCTCGCGCTTGTTAACGGTTTACCTCATTGACTGGTAATCAAGCGATGTCTTTCCATGTTCGACTTCAGAACATTTCTCACATGGATCGACCTGTACTTAGAGTGAAGATTGAACGAGTTTGAAGACCCCAGATCTAGTTTCATCCATCCGGGCTGCGATATATATTCAGGAAAGATAAAGACATTGACATGTACATCATTGCAGCAGATGATCATCCTACCCAAAGGATGATAATTTCATCAAAATTATCAGTCTACCATCAGACGATTGTCTGTTCTATGTACAGAAAAAATGAGTTTATAAAGCTGAGCATGGGAATTCCCGCCTCAGCTAGATCATGAAAGCAGTATGAAAAATAATGTATTGTATTGTATCTTATTACAGGTCTCCTCCCAGCATTGGATGAACTTCGGATCCTCCTGGCTAAAGCATTTCACCCGATAAACGGCCTCATACTTTAGGGGGCAACTGTTATAGACATTTTTGTGCCTTACAACATTGAGCATGAAATGTCCATAATCTAAGGGATCCAAAGTCCCTAAACATGTTGTTCCTACCCCTAGAGGAACAAGGCTAACAAACCACAGCAATTCACAGAAGTTCTCCACCGGAAACTGCTCAAAAACAAGTCAATTCAGGGTCAATTCAGTGGCTCCACTAGCTGTCTGCGCTGAATGTCAAAGCCAACACTGGTTACCTGCGCTGAATGTCAAAGCCAACACTGGCTACCTGCGCTGAGCGAGATTGGACATGTGGCAAGTTCATTCCACAAGGTGTCAAAACCCAGGAAGCTTCCAAAATGACACTTGCCTCAGGGAATTCGACTATGATGAGTAAGGGGTTCCAAAATCTCCAAGTGGAAGCAAGAACCTCCAAGTGGAATCAAGAACTGACAGAGGGGGAGGGCACTAGTCAGATCTCAAGCTGACTCATCCTCTCTCCAAACATCTATATATGGATCTCTCCTCCATGAGATCTAGAGGCTGGAATTTTGTTGTTGCAAAGAATTGTTGTTGGTTTGAGATTGGAATCATTGGGTGCTTAATGCTTTGAAGGGAGGTGAAGATAGGAATTTCATTTTGCTGGGAAGGAGATGCTGGATTGGAGCCCTCTGGGTTGTATCTCTTCCTGAACCTTGTTATTCATCAATAAAGCTATCTTAGTTTCTCCTATATACTGATTAATCTTTGATGTATGATTGCATTAGTATGTTTAGTTTACTTCTAATCCTGAACTAGTTATGATTATGAATCTATGTCTTTGTGTAGTGTTCTTCTCTTGTGATCTTGCAGAGACCTGTTGAAGCTGGGCGAGCGAGAAGACAAGTAGCTGGGAACTCCCAAAGAGAAGAGAAACCGGATCGAGGGACAAACGGAAGACATCGGTTAGTCCATCCATCTCTCTTCATTCTTAATTCATAAAGGAAGAATACTAGAATGCTGTCTCTGTTTGTTGCTAAGGCACTGTCACACCTTAGGTGGATAGGATCGTCCTGCATAGGCATTTTTCCCCACAACAAGGAATTTAATTTGACTATTATTGATAGATCGGGAAAATATAATGTTGTAGCTGATTATCTTTCTAGATTGAATAATCCTGGTGAAGTAATTCCTGTTGATGATGATTTCCCTGATGAACATGTTTTTGCCATGTCAACAAAATATTTGTGGTTTTATGACGTAGCTTATTATTTAGGCACCGAGAAAACACCACCTCACTTACATTCTTGTGAAAAGCGGAATATCATACAGAAGAGCGCTTCATATTCTTTGATCCAAGGGGACCTCTTTACACAGGATTGTATCTCATTATTTGTAGATGTGTAAGAGAGGAAGAATTGTTTGACATTTTTAAATATGCCCATGATGAACCTTGTGGGGGCCATTTTGTTGACAAGAGAAATGCATATAATATTTTACGAGTTGGCTATTTTTGGCCTTGCTTGTTTAAGTATGTCAAACAATATGTCAAGTGACGTGATAGTTGTCAGCGAATGGGTGAGCCTGTCCAAGCTAATGAAATGCATTTATGTCCTCAGGTTATGATTGAGCCCTTTGAAAAATGTGCTATTATTTTTGTAGGACCTATAAATCCAACATCTTTGAATAAAAAGCATATTTTGGTTTGCGCATATTTTTTTACAAAATGGTTAGAGGCTAAAGTTGTTTCTTTTATTACGGAAAAAGTTGTTGTTGAATTTTTGTTTAATGAAATTTTTACTAGATTTGGTGTTCCTAGAGAGATTGTTACTGGTAATGGACCGCAGTTTGTATCTAATCTGGCTCAGGGTGTTATGGATCAATATAAAATTTAGCATAGGAAATATACACCGTATCACCCACAAGAAAATGGCCAGGTGGAGTCTATCAACAAGGTGATCGAATCCATCCTTACCAAAATAGTAAATCTACATAGAAAGGATTGGTCCAGTAGGTTACCTGAAGCCTTATGGGCTTATCAAACCACTTGGAGGAATAGTACAGGGCATACACCATATGAGCTGGTATATAGAAAACAAGTCCTTTTTCTGATTGAGTACCTAATAAAAACTTTTTGAACTGCAGTCTAACTGGGTTTAAACCTCTCAGAAACACAAAAGAAACATGTATTGCAGTTAAACGAGTTAGATGAATTCTAAACAGATGTTGTTCAATAGAATGTGTTAGTGCAACAACAACGCAGGAAGTGGCACGACAAGTTGATCAGAAAGAAGTAGTTCCAACTAGGTGATTGGGTACTCCTTTATGACTCTAAATTTAAACATTTTAAAGGAAAATTACATACACGTTGGATGGGACCTTATGAAGTGATTAAAGTTTATGAAAATGGGGTAGTAGAAGTTAAAACTATTGATGGGAGAGAACTATTATTCCTTGTGAATGGGCATAGACTTAAAGTGTATTCTCAACCCCTCGCAAAGGATAATTTTATGTAGCAAGAACACCAACAATCTGAATTAAATATGGTAGGTGGTTGTGCCAACCTATTGTAATATGATTCTTCATTTTCCAAAAATAAAATAAAATCTAAAAAAATGACAAAAATTAAGAAGAAAAAAAAATACTTTTCCTGTGGTTGTGAAAATCAGTTTACTGACATGATCATAGAAGGATCAACCTAAAAACTAGCATGCTGGTAGGAGGATCAATCTTTAATAAAATGGGAATGTTGCTTGATCTTCATATATGTTGACTGTCACCGATAAGAAGCAGGTTTTTAGTTTCTTTGTGTAGAAGGATGACTAGAAACTGAACCCTTATCCAAGTTCGTGACTGCGAACACATAAAATCATATGCAAGCAATATTCAATTCCCGCTATAGTTATTTTGGTTTAACACTATTTGGCATAATTTGAGGTGAAACTTTTCCTTTCTTCTCATTCAATTTTCACAAATTTCTGTCTCTAATTTTTCTTTTTGTCCTATTGATACTGACCATCTCTTTCTTCAAAAAGAAGTTTTCCTTATTCGATTTTGTGTTTTCCCTCTTTTTTTCCCTGAATTTTTTTCCCTATCCCTTCTCCTTATGTCCCTCTTGGATTACTCTCACTCTTGAAATCCCTAATGATTTCCTTCACATTCTAAAAATTTATCGTTGTCCTGCTTCTTTCTTCCCTCTTGAATGAGATTGCAGGATTTATTATAGAATTCATGGATCAAATTAGAAAGCGCATGATAATACGAAGAGCTGGCAAATAAAACGCCTTTGAAACTCTACAAACTTTTTGGATTTAGCCTCTATTTTATATTTTTATTAGAGACTTTTTTCCAGATATGCACAACACTTTTTGAGTGCAGGAACAACAATGTTCCCTAGTATAGGAATGTGTATCTCAATGCAGGGACCTCAGAATTCTTGGTGCAAGAATACATGTTGTTGTGCACTTTTGAGTACATGATATATATTTCAATGCAGGAACAGTGACATTCTCGAGTGCAGAAACAAGTATTTTAGTGTAGGAATCATTGGACTCCTTGGTCAAAAAATGTGTGTTGCAGTCTAGGAATGCATGCCTGTAGTGTTGTTTTAATCAACCTTAATTGACTCAGACTGCAACATTAATTGTCAACATGGCATAGGTCTTACTGTTTCAATGGAGTTCGCACTGTCTGTGCCAATAGACTCCAGCTAAGCAGAAGAAAATGCAAAAAACCATGAAAGATGTCGTTGATCTAAATTGTTGAATCAAACCATGTGTGTAGATAGAAAAACACTCTACAGAATAAAATCACAACTCGTAGTTACTAAAGGAAGGGCGCGCCACACAAGAACTAACATCTATTCCAGCTTGTTACTACCACTATTGATTAACTCAGTGTAACAACATAAGATAAATAGAAACAACAACGAATGTAATCCATGATTTGTACAGCAACAATAAGAAACCATAAATCAATGAACTAAACTAGAATATACACTACCTATATCACTACAATCCCTGCCGAAGAGGAGGTCCCTTCCTCCTTAGCAGGGTGTAGGAAGAACATGAAAGTGATTAACGAATCTGTTGGAAAGTAGAAACAACATCACCGTGCTAATCAATATTAAAATAAATTGAGAATTACAGAAACAGAATAACAGTACTATTCTATATACCGTCACTTGATACATAAAAACTCAAGTCTTTTGTAACTATTACAACCCAAAAATTAGAAAGAGATCAGTCATGAGAATCTCATGATTCTCATGCTGATAAAAAATAATGAAGTTACAACCTATTGCTAAATAAATATAAATCAGTTGCAACTGCTAGAGTCTTGTTGCTTCAAAAATAAACAATCCCTATTGCTGACAGTTGTTATGTTGAATAGTACCCACATTTCCAGCTTCGGTGCAACAGAATTTAGTGGATGGTGATTTGGGGTGACATGGCATAATTGAAGATAGCACTGTTGGTGTGACGGCAGATCAGCACGAGGTGTAACAACATCCAATGTGTAACAACAACCTGGAACAACAGGAATCTGTAACAACAGCAAGTATGTAACAGCAATTTGTAACAGCAGCAAGTGTGTAGTAGCAACCAGTAATGACACTTGTGGTGTAACAACGAACCATTCTACCCTTTCCCACAGTTAATCATTGTTGCATGGTTGCTGCATAGCTTCATTCTCATGAGCCAACACCTAAAATGATAAACTTCCCAAAATACTTCTTCAATGCTCTCCTAGTTAGCCACAAAAAGGAATAAAGCCTTGTATTATTCAGTAAAATATAATAAAGTAACATGACAGTAAAATGGATTAAAAAGGTAAGAAAATAGGGAGTTTGGTCATATAAGGGCATAGGCTTGGAGGACAAAAAGGTCAAAATAGGGGAAAGAATGTGTAGAAAATAGGTAAAAAACCACACCCAACATCTCCCCTCAACTGAAGCAACTGCATCTCCCAATTCAGAATCTCAGTTCCTTCTACTATGCCCCCGATGGAAATTTGTGAAATTGTAGGCACCAACAGTATCATCATCCAGAGCTCTGAATCCTTGATCGGACATTAACCCACGTGACCAAGATTCCTCTTCGTCATCACATAACTGATACTCGGGCTGATACTCCTCCAATGGAAACCATATCAAAGGGAATTTAAACCTGAGGCTGATCTAGAGCACCCCTAGTGTCAGCACAATCTGAGCATATTCTGGCACCCATGTAACAACAACCACAAAGTTCTTGTACTCAAAGGGTTCCCCTTCCTGCAATTCGGCACTACAGGCCTCAGTGCACTTGAGACATCCGACTAGCGCTTTGTTCTTGATATTTGCAAAGAATTTGAGGTAGATCCTCATGATTCTTCTTCTGTAAATGGCTGACTAATATCTAATTTCTGGATTGCTCAAGAACTTCCTGAACTCTCGCCAGAGTTCGTAAGCCATTCCTAGTTCAGCCCTGGCCCATAATGTTGTCTTTTCCTCATTGGTATCTATTTTTTTCTTGGCCAGTTGGCACTCAATATGATTCCTCATAAACGAGATGAATTCCCACAACTACAAGTCTCCCATGAAAGAATGGACACTCGCCACCATCCTTGTGCTCACATGTTCACACATCATATTCTGCAAGAACAACTCGTACAACAAATTTCGATCATCAAAATCACAGGAACAGAAAATTTCCAAAAAGGCGCGAGTTAAATAACCCATATAGGACTTGTTCTCATAAACTGCCCTTAATTGGAATAAGTATTAACATTCCCACAGGAACACAGGATATGATGGGGACAGCCGCCTGTAGAACAAGGTCATGGAGTTTGGTCTTATCAAACGTCAGGACAGAGACCTCTCGATGTAGTTTTTCATCCTTTTTCTTCATAAGTTCTTTATGCCTTTGTGCCTCCTCTTCTCTTTCCGACTATTCTTTCATCCATTTTTCTCTTAGGGAATCCATCATTCTTTTACGCATCCTAAGTGGAATCACTCCCTCCTGTAGAGAGAGCACCAGCTACTTCCACTTTGGTAGCTTTACCAATAACAATAATTTCTCAAAATGCCATCCTTCATCAGGACCCTGCATTCTTCCACATGCACTATGCATTGAGGGTGTAGCATTATCTCGATAGCAAAATTGTCCCACCTCGGCTACTAGTTCTTGTGTAACAATAGCTTCTTCAGTGGGTTTTATCACAGTTTCATTACCTTCCTAGTCAGCTTCCATTTTCACTATTGGTTCTTGTGTGGCAGTAGTGATATCCACAGGCTTCTGTTCATTGATTTCCTCCAGACTAGCTTTAGTCTCTACTATTGGTTCTTGTGTAACAACAACATTGACCATTAGCTCATGGATATTATCTTTCTGTTCCTCCTTTTGGTTGATTTCCCCCTCCAGTACTGGTTCCGATGAAACAATAGTTTCAGCCAAGGGTTCATGTGCATCCATTTCTTGATCACTCTCTTTTGATTGTGCTATCTTAGTTATTGGTTCTTGTGTAGTAGCAACATCCTTAATAGGCTTTGGTGTAACAACTCCCTAGATTTCAGTTTGAGTCCCCCTCGAGGTAGTGTCTACTACACATACTTTGAATCCTGCTTCCACCAACTTCTCAGCACAGGCTACGCATAGAGTGCTTGGGATTTCCCCCCTTCTGGCTCTATCCACGACCTCTACCAAATTATCTAGCCCTGGAGCTCTAGCCTTTGCCTTTCCTACTGCTAGTTGTTCCCTCAATTGTTTAATTTCTTTTTATAAAATTTCAATTTTTGACAGAAAAGACTGGTTTTTTCTCTTACCAGGTGAAGGAGGTTTGTCTTGCTCAGCTTGCTCCTTGTCCTTCTGCTCAACTGATTCTTTGCTCTTTCTCAACATGGATGGAGACTATGGGTGTCCACTAACCCTTATTCTCTGTTTCAACCCTCTATTGCTAATTGTTTTATCAACTAGCTTCTTGCTAACCCTCATTATCGAGGACTAGGGTTGCTCCATTTTCACCTCTAGAGTTTCCCCATCCCTCTCTGTTTTCCTTCTGCGAGTGGTCTTGGACCATTTCCACATGAACTCTTCCCAATTCTTGCCTTGTTGGCTCAAGACATCTAGCACAATGAGTTTAATAAGGCCATGGTTAGTAACACACGTTTCTAGATGTGCAACCGTTTTCATAGCCGTGACCATGTGCCTAATATTTCCCAGCAAGAAATAAGGAAGGTTGATCAGCTATTGATGTCGGAGATGGTTCAACAATGGAAAATGATAATTAAACACAATTGTTTCCCTTCCCCCATAAGTACTTTACTTAATGAGGAAGAGAGAAACATCCACCCATGGCTTGGGGAGTGACAGTCTATCCATTCCCCTACCTTTCTTAACCAGTGACTCACTTTCCTGGAGAAAATCCCCTTTCAGGGAGGGGTCATTAACCTTCCTAGTAAACCATCTCTTCCCTTCTGTTGGAAATCATGTTACTCTGGAAATAACTTCTTCCATGACCTCCAATTTCAACCCTCTGACTTTTGTCTGGTTTCTATCTATATTCTTTGAAAATTCCATGGTTATACCATTGTTTGATCCTTCCAGTCTTTGGAACAATTCGAACCATCCTGCATCTTTGAAAATGTGGCATGCTTTAGGGCAATCTTCCAGGGCTTTTGTAGACCCTGGCTTATTGCTCCTCCATTGCTTATGAAATTCAGTGTTGTTTCACCTGCTTATCCTTCCTTTCGATGAACACTCTAGTTGTTTCATCCTGTACTGCTATATTCCTCCTCTCTAAACACTTTGAATGCAGATTCAGTGCTTCCAGCAGGGGTAAATGGTAGGGTTGCAAGGTGGCGCAAGTGAAGATTTTGGATTGGGATTTGGCACGCATGGTTTGTACTACACAACAAATTTTTCCTTAATGGTGAGTCATGGAGAGGTCTTGTCGATTTTTCACTTACCCTTTTTGGTATGATTCGGCATTAAGTAACAATAATTACTGGGACACATGTCTTACTTGCTGTTTTTTTCAAATAACTACAAATCTTGTCACAATAATGTCACAATATGATTCGTTTACCCCCAAACTTAATTATGAGAGCTGTCCTCGACTATCAATAGTCATGTTAAGTTGCCATAATCACAAAATAAAATGAATTCAATATTACCTTTTTGATGACATGCCTGGGTGACGTGGGGTAAAGTAATGGGCTGTGCGACATCAAATCATACTCGGGCAGCGAGACGCATGAATTGAATTCTGATGACAAGGATCATGGTGATGTTCTTGCTATTTATTACAATAAGATATCTCGTTTTATTCTTGAAAATTGTCAGCTTTTATAGATGTAATATCCAAGACGACTCATATATATTAATTTAATTTCTACAAAAAGATAAAGAACAAAAGATTGTGTAACAACACTTATCGCATGATATAATTTGGAATAACAAATGTTGTTATAGAGGGTGTAACAACTGCCACCAAGTGGTTTTCAACTGCTACAAAAGTGTTTGCCTATGCCTCATAAAGGTTTTCACAGCCAGATTATTATTATTATTACATTTTTTTATTTTTATTTTTAAGTTTGAAGGTGCAACAACCACCACCAAGTGGTTTTTAGCTGTTACAGTTATTGGAAAAATTTAAATTTTTACAAAACATGGGAGGAATTCCCTTGTTTCTGTAACTTGTAGATCTGAATTTATGACAATGTTGACAAATGAATCCTTCGAGGTAGGTTTGTGATACAATCGAAGACAATGCCCATTTGCAAGTAATGGTTTCCTTGTACTGTCAATGGTTACCAAATTTACAGTCCCACTGTCAAAGACTGCATCTACCTCATAAGGACCTAGCCATCTCGTGTAGAGTTTACCCTTGAAGTCTTTAAACCTTGAGTCATATAAGAGAGCCCAATCTCCTTTTTGGAACTTCTTCTTCTTTATAAATCTGTCATACCACTTAGCTCTCTATTGTTAGATAATCTTTGTTTGTTGGATAGCAGCCAACCATTTTTCCTCCAATTCATTGAGCTGGTTCAATCTCTTCCTTTTTACTGTAGCCAAATCCAAATTGACCTGCAACGCTCTCCTTAGTGTCTTAATTTCAAATTCAATGGGGAATAAAGGGTTCTTTCCATACACAAGTTCATATGGTGAGAATCCGGTGGTATTCCTCCATGTAGTCATGTATGCCCATAACACTTCTGGAAGTTTCTCAACCCAATTTCTTTGATGATTGGCCACAGTCTTAGTAAGGATCCCCTCAATGACTTTGTGAGTGCTTTCTACTTGGCCATTTTCTTATGGGATAAGGCATTGTGATTCTATGATGGATTTTATATTTCTCGACCAAGTCTCGGATCTTATGAGATGTGAATTGTGGCCCTCCATCTGTGACTATCTCTCTGGGGATGCCAAACTAGACGAAGATGTCTTCAAACAAAAACTTTGAGACAGCCTGCTTCGTCGCTCTGGTTAGTGCCTTTGCCTCAACCCATTTTGTGACATAGTCAGTACAGACCAAGATGTAGGATCTCTATCGATATGAAGGATTGATTGGTCCAACAAAATCGAGATCCCACTTCTCAAAAGGTTCTATGACGATCTGGGGCTATAATGGCATCTCATCTAATTGCTATGGTTGGCCCATCCTTTGACAACTATCACATCCCTTGGTGGCCTGGGTGCAGGTGCAATGGACAATTGTTCAAATCCAGAAATGATTTCTGCAAGTTCAGGTGGAACATCTTCTTAGTTTTTCTTTGGAGTATCAGTCATCTACCTCCAAACTTGGCTATTCTGCTAAATTAGCAGAACCACTTAAAATTTAGCCACAATAAGACAGCCTTTCAATTTCCATAGAATTGAAAATGAATTCAATTTTTTTGTTAATTTCTTAAGGCGTCCACTTTTTCACAAACATTATCACGTTAATTCTCCACCATTGATCTTACCCTTCAAGCTGGCGGTTGTTGGCTCCCCTGATCAACAAAACTAATTAGTGATCCTCCACCATAGATCAAGACACACTTGATCTAACAGTTAGTAGACATATTGGACCGGGATCTTGCCAATGTCTACCCACCCGATAAAATGGTTTTCTCTCTCCACTCGAGTGCTACGCGTCGGTCGATAAATGCAATCGCTTGGAATTTCAAAAGACTACATACCACTTTTTCTTCACCCGATAAACAACTTCATTGATAAAACCACCTTTCTTCCTTGACTATCGCCCAAGCTTATTGGCACGCGCTGACCATTAGATCTATTGGATCTGTAGATTGGATGGTTCTAGACTCCTTTGGGTTAAAGCTATTCTGCTAGGTTTTATTTTCTCTATTCTACCAAACTTAACACTTTCGCTACATTTGACTTGTCTCAACCATTATTCTCCAATGTTTTTATAACATAACCAAATTATCTCAAAACCCAAAAATGAAATATTTATCATATAATATAGACTTTACACACTATAATTCAAAAGATAACTGCAAATCAACAAAACTTAGAGATATTTCGAAGGGATACAACACCTCTAGGATTGACCAATTATACACAAATACACAGAGACACAGTTTCTATAACTTAATATTACATAGCCTAATCAAGCCAAATCAGTCAAAATCCCTTTACACTCATTCAGAACTTACATAAATACCATTTCATTCTAACAATTAGATTCTTAATCCATGGATTGAATCTACCTAATCTTAGACAATATCTAATCTCATTGATATTCTCCTTTGAGAATATCAATTGAATCTAAACAACTTGAATTAACTATAAAATCACTCAATCCCTAAATCCTAGCTCAAATCCTATCTAGAAAACTTGTAAATTGATAGCTAAAGGATCACGCTCCTTTGCTTGTAAACTATTTTTTTTTTGGAATAAATTCAAAGCCTTTTGTCTTTGAGCCTCATGCTCCTGCATCAGACTCCCGAGGACAAAATTCTTCATGGCCTTCCATCCATGAGCTCTTCTACAGAACTTCACAACTTTTGTAGCATGGCATCTGTCATCTAGGTAGCTTCAGTAATTGGTTGATCCTTCCATTTGATCAAATACTGAATATATTGTTGTCATGTTGTCCTCTTCAACGATTTCTTGTCCAAAATCCTCTTTGACTTCTTTTGCTATAAGTAGCTGTTTTACCCAGTCAATCTCTTGTTCTTCTTGATCCTCTACTGTGTCATCTACATTTTCACTTTCATACCTATACAAATCAACAACATTGAAAATTGGAGATATTCCAATATCAAGGGGTAATTCAATTTCATATGCATTTGCAGTAAATTTCCTCAAGGCTTTGCATGGTCCAATTTTGTTAAACTTTAGCTTGTTATACACCCTTTTTGGAAATCTTTCCTTCCTTAGGTGTGCCAAAACCAAATCTCCAACTTCAAAATTAACTTCTCTTTTCTTCAAATATGCTTTGCTCTTGTATTTTATGTTGCTGCCCTGTAATTACTGTTTTACCTGTTCATGTATTTCTTGAGCTTTTGTAGCAAAATCTTCTCCTTTATCACTTCTCATTTTAGATTTTCCCAAGTCTCTCAATTCAGACACTCCCCTTGGGTGCATTCCATAAACTATATAGAATGGACTCTGCCCTGCACTCCTATTATTAGAATCATTATAAGCATATTCAGCTAGTGCCAATACTTGATCCCATTATTTTGGATGTTCACCTGCAGGAATTCTCAGAAGATTACCCAAGCTTCTATTTATAACTTCAGTCTGTCCATCATTCTGAGGATGATAAGCAGAACTGAAACTTAGTTTAGTACCAAGTTTCTTCCATAAGGTCCTCTAGAAATGTCCAACAAATATGGTGTCTCCATTTGAAACAATGCTCTTAGGTAACCCATGTAATCTTACAATCTCCTTAATTAAAAAATTAGCAATTTGAGTAGCATCACTGGTTTTATAACATGGAATAAAATGTCCCATTTTTGAAAATCTATCAATTACTACATAAATTGAATCATGTCCCCTTTGAGTTTTTGGTAAACCCAAAACAAAGTCCATACTTACCATATCCAAAGGCCTATCTGGAATAGGTAATGGAACATACAAACTTGTGTTTTGGCTCCTTCCCTTTGCATACTGGTAGATTTTACAATTTTTCACATACTTTTCCACTTCAGACTTCATTTTTGGCTAGAAATAAAACTTGTTCAACTGTTCGTAAGTCTTGTCTGCACCAGAATTTCCTCGAAGTCCTTCACTATGTTTTTCCTTGATTAAATTCTCCCTCATAGAACAACTTGGTATGCACAATTGATTTCTTTTAAACAATAGTCCCTCTTGCAGGAAATAATCTAGCCACTTGCTTCTGTCTAACAAAACAAGATTCCCACAAGCTTCAAATGCCCCTTTAAAATCTAGATCTTTCTCATATAACCCTCTAAGAAAATCAAAACCCAACACTTGAATTTGACTTTCTGGAAATAAAATGCCTTTTCTACTTAAGGCATCTACTACTTTGTTTGATTGACCAGTTATATGTTTTAAAACAAAATTAAAACTTTGAAGGTATTCTACCCATTTTGCATGCTTTTGGTTAAGCTTTGGCTATTGCATAATATACCGTAATGCATGGTTATCTGAATATAGTATGAACTCCTTGGACATCAAGTAATGTCTCCACTTATTTAATGACTGCACAACTGCATAAAATTCCTTATCATAAGAAGAATATTTCTTCTTTGACTCATTCAGCTTTTCACTAAAATAAGCTACAAGCATGTCCTCATGAATCAAAATATCTCCAATGGCTTGTCCACTGGCATCACACTTCACTTTAAAGGGTTTATTAAAATTGTGTAAAATGAAAATAGGTTTCTTAGTAATCTTTCTCTTTAACAGCTGGAAGTTCTTTTCTACTTCAACAATCCATTTATATGTTTTTCTGTCCTTCTTTATTGTGTTAATAATTGAAGCATTGACCTTACTAAAATTCCTTATGAACTTCCTATAAAAACTAGCAAGACTGTGAAAGCTTCTTACCTCAAAGACACTTCTTGGTGAAGGCCACTCTATGATTGCTTTTTTCTTCTCTGGATCCATCTTTAATCCCTCAACAGAAATAAAAAAGCCTATATATACCAACTCCTCTTTCATGAATGAACATTTCTTTAAATTTATTAGTAACGTTTCTTGTTGTAGTCTCTGTAAGACATAATTCAGATGTCTCATATGCTCCTCCTCAGATCTGCTGTAAACTAATATATCATACAGATATACTATCACAAATTTGCCAATAAATTCCTTCATAACTTCATTCATGAGTCTCATAAATGTACTAGGGGCATTCAACAATCCAGAAGGAATTACCATCCATTCATACAATCCCTCATTGGTTTTAAAAGTAGTTTTCCACTCATCTCCCTCTCTAATTCTGGTTTGATGATAACCACTTTTTAAATCCAACTTTGTAAAATGTATAGCTCCACTCAAACAACCCATCAAATCTTTGATTCTAGGTAAAGGAAATCTATACCTGATTGTTATCTTATTGATTTCTTTTGAATTAGTGCACATTCTCCAACCTCCATCTTTCTTTGGGCTCAACACTATTGGCACTACAAAAGGACTTAAACTCTCTTTAACCAGTCCCTTATCTAACAGTTCCTGAACTTGTTTCTTGATCTCTTCATTCTCTATGGGATTCATCCTGTAAGCTTCTTTATTAGGTAGGTTTGCTCCTAAAATCAAATCTATGTGATGACTTATTTTTCTAATGGGTGGTTACTCATCAAGAAAATCATCTACAATGATATCACAATAACTGTCCAACATCTCTTGAATTTCAATTGGTAAATAAAAAAAGTTTGTGGAAGTAATTATTACCTTGGGTTTGCAAACTAATGAAAAACTTACTTGATCTTCTTCCATCTCTTGCAAGTACTCCTTTCCACTCAGCAAAAGGGTCTTTGAATTAGGTTTCTTTGATGTATCCTCTTCTTCTATTGGAAGCAATGTATGATTGACACCATTTTTGCTAAATTTGTATGTGTTCCTCTTTCCATCATGCATAGCTCCTCTGTCATACTACCAAGGTCTACCCAAAAATATATGACACACATCCATAGGTATCACATCGCACCAATTTTTTTCTCTGTATTTACCCAACTACAACTCCACTTCACATTGCTCATTCACTACCAACTGATATCCCTTTCGAAGACATGACACATTGTAAGGTGTTGGATGTTTCCCTGTTTTCAACTTCAACTTCTCCACCACTTCTGTGGAGACCAAATTATCTGTACTACCACTGTCTATTATCATCTGACAACACTTCCCTTGAACCTTACACACAATCCTGAACAAGGTTTTTCTCTGTGTTGGTTCAAAAATTTCCTTAGCTGGTTTTAACAAAATTTTGTTGATTACCAAAGATTCCCCTTTCTCTAGTACATTCTCTTCTTCTAGTACCTTTTTTGCTTCCTCTTCAGTTTTTGCAAAAATTGCATTACTCTAATTCATTCCTATATTTTATCGGAACTCATAAGCTCTGTGTCCCAACTTGTTACATCTGTAAGATCTGATTTCTCTTCCTCTACCTCTGCGTCCTGTACCTCTGGAAAAAATCCCTCTACCACTTGGATCACCTCCCATGGGTGCATGCTGACTTGAGCTACTGCTAGCTCCATCTCTAGGTGTTGTAGATCTTCCTCTATGACCTTGACTTCCCCTTCCTCAAAAAGTACCCGTATTTCTAGTAGACTTCTTCCTCATGAGTTTTCTTCAGCCTTCAATACCATCTGATAAGCCTCTTCTATTGTTTTATGAGATAGTACACTTATCTCATCTTGGATCTCCATTTTGAGACCATTCACATATATTACAACCTTCTCATCTTAGAGAAAGATTTCGGCGAAAATCACATGGAATCTCATTAACTCGATTAACCTTCTCATCTATATCTTGGATTCGTCTTGCTCTTATACTCACTTTGTAGAATTCCCCTGTGTATTCTTTTACTGTCATAGACCTCTGTTTAAGATTCTGAATCTGTCTAAATAATGTTTGTTCATAGTCACTTGGAAAAAACTTACTTTTCAGTTTTGCCACCATCATGTTCCAATTCTTAATTGGTTGTTTGCCAAGTATTCTTCTTTCTGACTACACTCTATCCTAGAAAAGTGTTGCATGTCCCTTCAGTTTTGTGACATCAGACTTCACCTTCTTTCCTTCTTCTATTTCTTCATAATCGAAGAATTTCTCCATGTCATTTATCCAATCTATCAATTCCTCAGGGTGTAAGCTTCCTCTATAGATTAAAACTTCGAGTCTAGGCTTGGATGTGGATCTCAATATGGACTTAAAGAATCTAATTTTAGGAGTCACATCTACAGGGTCGTCATCTTATGTAGCTCCAACTTCAAGTTCACTAACATCTCCAGCATCTGCATCTCTTCCCATTTCCATTGTTTCCAATACAGCTTGCATTTGTTGCATAGCTTGCAACATTTCAGCATTTGCAACTGGTCATCCTCTTCTTTGACCACCACCTCTTCCTCGAACTCTGAAAGCCATGTTGGATTTAATTTTTTGATCCTTGAGATCCTGTTCAGTGTCAGTAGGTTGCTCTGATACCACAAATGGTGGCCTGCGTGCAGGTGTAATGAACAATTGTTCAAATCCAAATATGATTTCTGCAAGTTCAGGTGGAACTTCTTATTGGTTTTTCTTTGGAGTATCAGTCATCTACCTCCAAACTTGTCTATTCTAATAAATTATCAAAACCTCTTAAAATTTAACCGCAATAAGACAACCTTTCAATTTCCATGGAATTGAAAAGGAATTCAATTTTTTTCTTAATTTCTTAAGGAGTCCAATTTTTCACAAACATTATCACATTAATTTTCCACTGTTGATCTTACCCTTCAATCGGATGGTTGTTGGCTCCCCAATCAACAAAACTAATATGCGATCCTCCACCGTAGATCAAAACACACTTGATCCAATGGTTAATAATGATATCAGACGGGGATCTTGCAAAATGTTTACCCACCCGATAAAATGGTTTTCTCTCTCCACCTGAGTGCTACATGTCGACTGATAAATGGAATCGCTTGGAATTTCAAAAGAATACATACCACTTTTTCTTCACCCAATAAACAACTTCGTTGATAAAACCACCTTCCTTCATTGACTATCACTTAGCTTATTGGCACGCGATGACCATTAGATCTATTGGATCTGTAGATTAGATAGTTCTAGACTCCTTTGGGTTAATGCTATTTTGCGAGGTTTTATTTTCTCTGTTCTGGAAAACTTAACACTTCTGCTATATTTGACCTGTCTCAACCCCTATTCTCCAATGATTTTAGAACATAACCAAATTATCTCAAAACCTAAAAACACAAGATTTATCATAAAATACAGAATTTACACATTCTAATTCAAAAGCTAACTGCAAATCAACAGAACTTAGAGATATTTCGGAGGGACGCAACACCTCTGGGATTGACCAGTTATACACAAATACATAGAGATATAGTTTCTATAACTTAATCTTACACGAACTATTCAAGCCAAATCAGTCAAAATCCCTTTACAATCATTCAGAATTTACATAAACACCATTTCATTCTAACAATCAAATTCTTAATCCATGGATTGAATCTGCCTAATATTAGACAATATCTAATCTGGTTGATATTCTCCTTTGAGAATCTCAACGGAATCTAAACAGCTTGCATTAATTATGAAATCAATCAATCCCTAAATCCTAGCTCAAATCCTATCTAGAAAACTTGTAAATTGATAGCTAAAGGATCCCACTCCTTTGCTTGTAATTTTTTTTTGTATTTTTTGAATAAATTCGAATCCCTTTGTCTTCAAGCCTCATGCTCCTGCATCATCCCTTCACAAACTTCTTAGCATCCTGGAATATTGTCGGCCAGTAGTACCTTGTTGAAAGGACTTTGTATCTTGTCTGTTTGTCTGCGAAGTGTCCTCCACAAGGCTCCTCATGGTAGGCCTTGAGAATATCGAAGACCTTGTCCTCTCTAACGCAGTGTTTGATCTAGAAATTAGGTCCAGTGTGGTAGAGGTTCCCATCTATCCAGGTATATGTAGCGCTTTGTTGTATGATTTTCCTTTTCTCTTAGGAGGACAAATACTGGGAAAACTTCCCTACAGCAAGATAATTGGCTATATCTGCATACCATGGTCAGTAAGTAGAAATAGAAAAAAGATATTCCTCAGGGAAAGAATCTTCAGTAGGAGTGCAATTGTCATAAATAGTTAGCCTAGAAAATGAGGCAACTACTACATTATCTTTTCCATGCTTATCTACAATAGTGATATCAAATTATTGTAACAATAATAACCAGCATGTAATCCTACCATTTGTAATTGTGTTATTCATTAAAAAATGAATGGCATAATGGTCAGTGTGTACAAATACTTAATACCCAGTGATGTAATTCCGGAATTTATTGATGGCATGCACGATTACTAAGAACTCCTTCTTGTTCATTGCATAATTGAGCTTAGTTGGAGTTAGATTTTTACTTATGTAGTAGATAGCGTAAGGTTTCGTATCCTCCAGTTGGCCCAAAACAACACCTACAACAATATCCAATGCATCTGTAGCTATGTGAAATGACAGTTCCCAATTAGGTCCTCACAAGACTAGAGCTACTGATACATAGCATTTCAGCTTTAAGAAGGCCTGCTCACACTTCCTTGTCCACAAGAAATCAACATCCTTCATGAGCAAGGAAAATAATTTCGATGCAATTCTTGAAATTTTTTCTTTAAATCTTCTGTAATACCCTGCATCCCCCAAAAAACTATGTACCTTTTTTTGCATTTTGGGGGTTGGGATTTTTTGAATTACCTCTCTTTTTGTAGGTTCTACCTTGACTATGTCAGCAAGAATGTAATGTCCAAGCATGATCCCTTCAGTCATCATCATGTGACATTTCTCAGTGCTCAAGGCAACATTAGTCTGTATACATCTCTCTAGCACTTTTTCCAAATTGACTAACATTGTTTCAAAAGCATCTCCATAAGGTGTGAAATCATCCATGAAGATTTCTGGAAATTCATTCAATAAGTGAGAAAAAATTTCCAGTATTGCCGTTTGAAAGGTTGCTAGTGCATTAGAGAGCCCAAAAGGTAGCACTCTGTATGTATAGGTTCCACAAGGACAACTAAAGGTTGTTTTATCATGGTCTTCTAAGGGAAATATATATATGATTGTAGCCACTAAATCCATCCAAAAATGAAAAGGATTTCTTTTCGAAGAGAGTATCAAGGACTCGATCTATAAATGGTAATGGAAAATGGTCCTTCTGAGTGGCCTTGTTGAGTTCTCTATAATCAACACAAACTCTCCACTCGATATTCTTTTTAGGAATGATGACAAGCGATGACACCCACTGATTGTCAGATATTGGATAAATAAAATTAGCACTCAGGATTTTTTGTAGTTCCTCTTTCACCACTTCCTTTAGTGTAGGGTTCATGCGACATTGTGGCTGTCTGACTAGTTTGCAGCCATCCTTCAAATAAATATGGTGAGTGCATATGTTAGAGTGGATCCCTTTCATATCTGTATAATCCCATGAAAATTCCTTTTTATACTTCCGTAACAGTGGTAAGAGCCGTTGATTTTGTTTAGCAGTCAAATTGGGATTAACATTCAAAAACGTTCTAGATTCAATCTCAATTAGGCTGCTAGCAATATTCAGAGTGGTTCTAATTTGTTCAAAATCTATATCTTCCACTTCTTCCTCCTCATTTGCATTTTTAAAAAAAGTAATAGAAAATGAATTACTAATAAAACCATTAATAACATCATCTTCTGTTCCATCTTTGAAATACTAGGCTTTCCCCAGACTGAGGAGTGGGAGGGAAAGATCTAACTCAGGCTGAGACTCATCCCACCAAGGGTTGTATACATCAATAATTTTTATTTGGGGGGTAAATATTAAGGTTATGTGTTGCCTCACCATCTGAGATCACCATGGATCCCATTTTGCAGCATATAAATGCTTCTACGGTGGCCATCCAAGGTCTCCCTAGGGTCAAAGGATGTTCCCCTAAATTGGATTTGGGTTGTAGGGTAAAGAAATCAATTGGATATCTCTAGGAAGCTATCGTAATAACTATATCTTCTAACATCCCATCAGTTTTAATACACGACCTGTCTACCAATTCTAGCACAGTAGGACTGTGTCTGAGTTCCTGTAGCCCGAGAACGATAAAGAGATCTTTCGTCATTACATTAATGGTAGCCCCAAGATCAATCAATGTATTGGTTGTGGGCTAGTAATTAATGTAGACAGTGACTATAGGATTTCCTGGATCATTGTACTTAGTAAGGAGAGGCTGAGCAAACATTAATTTAGGTAACTTTCCCATCACATGTATGGTGGCAGGGTCTTTAGGATTCATCCCAGGCTTCTTGATGCACAAGTCTCTCACTGTCTTGGCATAGATGGGTACTTCTTTAAGGGCTTGTAGCAGAGGAATTCGTACATACCAATTTTGCAACTCATTAAGAAAATTAGATTCAGGGTGTGAAGTCATCCTAGGTTCCACTGGTCTCTGAGGGTACAGGGGGTCCTACATAACAACAGTCGAATCTGTTGTTACAGGAGTATCAACATTCCCCAAATTAGTTGTTATAGATGTAACAGTTCTTCGCGGGTTGACTGTTACAGATGTAACAACTTCCTTTATATCAGTTGTTGTAGGCGTAACGGCCACCTCAGAGCCTGTAGCTTCTCCTCTAGATGGTTCACAGTCCTCCTTTGTAATGATAGGGGAGTGACTAGGGTTAATTACCATGCCCAATCGCAATTGTATTTCATTAAGTTCCACAAGGGTAATAAGGTAGGGTTGGATGGATGTACAAGCCTCTATGCCCTGAGCTTCTTTATTGTTTTGGTTTGGGTTAGGTTGCACAGGTAGTTGGGGTCGCACAGGTGGTCTAGGAGCAGGAGCTTGGAAAGGAGGTAACTGCAACTGTTGCTGCATGGGTGGTGCAGGCATAGCTAAATTCTAGGCATTTCCTCTCCAGTTCCGGTTCCACGGGTATGGTTGGGATTGAGGATATTGAACAGGAGGAGATGGAGACCATTGGTTCCACGGTGAAGAGACTGTGTTGAAGGAGGGACATAATATTTCCATGGGTATTATTGGTTATTATATGCATTGGTCCATGAATTGAAAGAGGAAAAGTCTTGAGACATACCTAAAGGTCATGGTTGCCATGGCCTCCTCGGTGGGATGAAGTAATAGAGTTGCACCTCTTCACTTGATTCTATGAGTACTGCCTTTAGTCTAGGCAGCTTTCAACACTTCTCTGTCGAATGCTCCAGCTCGCAGATATTACACAGGCTAATGTTGTTCAATTCACATTCTCTATGAGGATGTTTCTTTCGACAATTCGAACAGAACACCGTCAGGGGTGTATCAACTTCTACTTGTGTCTTTTTGATCTGTGTTGTTGTTATTTGGGCCAAGAGAGTACCGACGATATCAGTCTTGAAATTTTCGAACGAATTTCTGATCTCCACTATAGTTACTCCTCTACCTGCAGATTTTTGTATGCAAATAGAGGCATCCCAAATTGTACTTCTTCCTTTAGATGATCCTCGAGAGCATTGTAGGTAGAGCTTTATAATTTCAACGAATGGCTCTTTTGATATATCCCCTTTTCCTAATGGCTTTAGGGTATTAAGGCAGTCATCCCTTATTCCTCTTATGAATATATTCTTCAAGATTTCCAGGTCTAAATCACTTTGATTCAACCTCTGCAGATTGTAGTGGAACCGTTCCACATAATCTTCTAGGATTTCATCCTCCTTCTTGTTTCCGAGAAAACTAGTGTCCATTTAGATCTGCTAGTCCCACTGAGACGAGTAGCTATCTTAGAAACAAACAATTCAAAGTAACTTGTGTTTTCCTTTATGAGAGATAGATGAGAGAGAAGCAGAGAGTACCAACCTCAGTCTTTCGCTTGGCTCCTTGCTTGTTTCCTCTCTCCTTTGATAGAGCTTTTTCCACTCCTTTCTCACTTGTCCCGCTTCAAAGAACACCTGTAGAGTCAAAGCAGCAAAATACCATCAAAGCATAGAGATCTATAACCATAAACAATATAGGATCAGATGTATATTAACCATACAAATGCATACACAAATACAAGATTCAGAAATATACAAGTATATGGAGGAAAACTCAAATAGCTTTATTCATAGAAGTAGTAGAAGAGAGGATTACAACCCAGATATCCGATCCAGTGCCATCCTCCCAACATGAAAGCCCTCTTCACCTCATGAAAAGCTAGATCACCCAACAATACAATGTTTCACAGAGAAACCAACAACACTTCCTTACAAAATACAAAATTCCAGCCTCTGGATCTCTAGGATGAGGGATCCATATATAGATATTTGCAGGTGGGTGATGAGCCCCAAATTTGGTAACATTTTGGGCTCATTTGGCCTCACTACCCTTGCTCAACCCTTCATTTTTCATCACTTATGCATCATTTCTTAGTATATTCATGTTATTTGTACGAAGGAGGGCAGTCACTATTCCTAGGTGGCTAATACATGTTTATTTCAGGTTTTTTTGACATTAAATGGAGCAAAACCACGCAGATGAAGGCAAGGAGATAGCTAAGGTGGCATTGAGGTTTTGTAGGAAGGTTGTCCACGGCATTGAATGGCCTTCCTCGTGATCTCCACCCACAACTCCGAGCTCCAACAGCTATCACCACCGAGCCAGAAGGCAGCCAACGGATTCTAAGGGAACAACAATTTACTTTTAGTTGGTCAGCAAAACCCCACTAATTTAGCAGGCCAGCTTGGCCCTCATAATGTATAAATAATGAGGTTGTAGCCTTCGAAAAAAGACTTTTGAAACTTTGTTGCAGATTTTAAATTACGAGCTATAGCCCTGTTTTGCTCTTTGTAAGCCATTTTTGGCATGTTATCAGACTTTTGACTATTATCTTTTAATGAATAAGCAAGCATATTTGAGGCAGATGTGAGTTCTTAAAGGAGCTTAAGCTCTCAGGGTTGGGCCCAACCTGAGAGCCTAAGGCTTCCTTCCTTTGTATTGTTACCTTTCTTTCTTCCAGCATTATATTTCTTTTCCTTCACATGCACTTGGAAACACAGTTTGTTGATTCAAATTTCTTGGTGTGGTTACATAGGTTAGTGTTATGAACAAAGTTGCTTCAGTAGTTTAGATTAGAGTAGGGAGATTGAAGTTAATCTGAGTTCCAAAAAGGGCTGAATGCACACTCACTTTCACCTCTGTTTGGGGACTGAGAGTGCAGACCGTGCCAACTACCAAAAACACAGTTTTACATGTTCATGCAAGCTTTAACGTAATATTTCCGTTTGTAGAAGTGTCCATGCATTTAGATCTTGAGCAATAAATCTTTGTTTCAGCACCATGCACGATTTTCCCTTAAAAACGACATTGTTGTTCTTTGGTTTCTAAAAAAACAGTTAGAGTAGGTTGATGACATTTCGGTTATATGCAAGACAGGGGTGATTTGTTTCATTTACACTGCGCAGCACCACTCCATCATTTCCTTATCCTTCTAAGCCATGCCTAGGCCATCTACTTATCTCCCAGTTAGATCATTTTCCTCCCAACTCTTCTATCATCCACGTTGTTTTATCTTTTCGGCCTTCCATTGCCTCTACCCTCCTCTAGACCAACCAGCTTTACACACCCCCTCTCCATCTCATCTCTCTGTCCATAAGCCATCACAAGATCTCCTCCTACCTCCCTATCCACCCATATAGCTCATTCACTCATCCATCACCCAAAACTCCGATTGCAGAACATCCTGTAGAAATCACGGGACTTCCTGTAGAAATCCTGAACTTCCTGTAGAACCCCCTGCAGATATCCTGTAGAAGCTTGCAAACACGGTTGCCAGGCATCTGAACTTTGTGAACTTCTGTGGAATGATGTTAGGGATCCCTTGGACCCTCTTAGAGTCCTCCTGACCTTTTCCAAGCCTTCCTCCCCTTGATCTACCCCTGCACAGTCAAGATCCAGTAAGAAGCACAATCATAATAACTCTAACAACTTGAGAAAAAATACAAAAACATGTTCTCTTCAGATGAAAGTAGCTTAGACACATGCATCTCATCTCAAGAGAAGTAATGGCATCACTTTTAGAAGTTGCATTCCCACCATTTCATCATAATGATTAAGCTGGTAGAATTAGGGTTTACTAGGGTTTCCATGTTTTGTTGGCTTTCAGTTCATTCTTGCAGAGTAGGTTAATTTCCTTTGAGATAGCTTTCGTTCATCACTTAAAAAGCTTCTTCTGAGAACATATAGAAGTTTGCTTGAGCCCTAGCGGACTTGTGCCAGCTGACCAAGTGACAGCTCTGACAAGAGCTAGTACTTGTGCATACAGCACCGTCGCTTCCAAGTTTGTTACGAACTACCGGGTTGATAAAATTAGAGAAGGAAGATCCAGGAGTTGTAGCATTATTGCTACAATACTGGAGCCCACCATCTTTTTGGCGGCGTTGCCAGGGAAGCGTCAGAGTATTAGTAATTGTTGCTTTTCTTCTATTTTCCTACTCTCGCCTTCTGCCAAGTAGTTTATTTCATTTCCTTTCTGCAAAAGTAGCATAGACATTTCCTGCTTTCATAGGTTAATATTTCAATTCCGCAATTTCGTTTTTGCAAGCGTAGATTAGCATTTCCATTCCTGCAATTTCATTTGATCAAAGTAGATTAGTTCTTTCCTGCTTTCATTTCAATTCTGCATTTTCATTTCAGCAAGATAGTTAGTTGTAGATCAATCTATTTTAGTTTTTGCAGGTACCAGAGAAAAAAAAAAACAAAATCAATCAAAAGTCTTTCCATTTCATGCATCATAGGAATCGAGATAAAACAAGCAAATTCTCACCCAACACCCCCACTACATCACTGAGTCACCCTTCTCTCTTCTTCGGTGACAGTGATCCAGAAGAACCTATAGGTGAACCTTCTGAGATATACGAAGATCCTATAGCAGAAGAAGAATTAGAGACCATCCCATCTGAAGCTATGGCTGACAATGGACGAGAAGATGAGAGAATAGAAGGTGCCTTCCCCATCCGAGAGATCAATGGGGATATGAAAATGAAGAACATTAGCCCCTCTGCTTTACCTCACTTTCATGGACTGACTACTGAAGATCCTGATACCTTCCTGTTTGAGTTTGTTGTCCTTTGTCAAACCTATGACTATACTGAAGATGAGCAGAAGCTAAAACTCTTCCCCTCAACTCTTAAGGATGCAGCATTACGCTGGTTCATGGGCTTACCTGGGAACAATATCACCACTTAGGCTCAGATGCAGCAAGCTTTCAATACCAAGTACCAGGACTACTGTAGGTCCAAGGAAACCAAGGGAGAAATCTTCTGGATGACCATGGGAAATGATGAGTCCTTAGAGGATTATGAGGAAAGGTTCCAACTTAGCTATAAACGGGCTAGGTGCACACTTGACCCTGAATCCCTCAAGTTGGTCCTGCTCCGAGGAGTCCCTGAAGACCTCTTAGATACCCTTCACATGTTAGCTGGAGGAGATATTTACCGACTGCCTTATGAGGACATAAAGACTGTGTTTAGAAACCACTCTAGGGCAGCCCAGAAACGAGGTAGAGGAAACCTCCTCTCAGCTGGTATTCCTTTCTCCAAACATGAGTTTGCAAATCAATTAGAGGATCTCAAAAGTGAGGTGAGACAAACCATTTCCATGCAACTCGATACATTTAGGATCCAGCAAAAGAAGGAAGAAGTTGAGAGGGCCTTGGCTATCTTCTGCCCTAGGTGTACAAGGAGACACCCTAAGAACGAATGCCCATTACATTCGGTTGAAGTATGTTTCGTTTGTGAGGAGGACCATCCCACAAATCAATGTCCAACCTTACCTGGGCTTAAAGCCATGTATCAAGGGACAGAAGCCCCCACCGAACCTCTCTATTTCCTCAACCAAAGGAGGCCACAAGGACCTAGACCTTACCAGCAGGGGATGCAAGGGGCACCCAAAGCTTATTACAGCCCTAACCAATCTACTCCTATGCCTTCTTGGGGTCCCCCTGCTCATCCTTCCTGGTCTGTGCCCCCTCCATGGTCTTACCCACCTCAGTACCATACTCAACCCACTACTCATTTGTATCACTCACATGCCCAACCACAGCCTCAGTGGAATGCACCTCAACCGGGGTGGAGGCCCCAATACAACACTCCTCCCGCCATTTTGCCTCCACCACCAGTTCAACCTCAACCATTAGGTCCTGCTCCTCCAAGGCAACCTCAAATGCCTGCTCAACCAAACTCGAACCCCAACAATAGACAGGCCCAACAGGTATACACTGGGGAAACATCATGCCCTACCTATGCTGTGGAGATCCAGGAGATCAATCTGCGATCTGGAAAGACTCTTCCGGATCGCCAACCTCCTCCCCCAGAGGATGAGGAAGATAAACAGGAAAGTGAACCAAAGGCTATTCCACCCTTTCCTGAGAGACTAACAGCCACCACACAACCCAACCCAGAGGAGGATGAGCTTTTGGGAGAGCTCAAGGAGTTGTGTGTGAAAATACCACTTCTCCAAGCCATCAAAGATGTACTGATATACAACAAACTGGTTAAGGAAAAGTGTTTCAGACACCCAGGCAGGCGAAAGAGAGATGCTTCAACCATCAATGTCTTAGGACAGTTGTCTGACCTTATGTTAGGACAAGTCATCTGCCCAAAGTATCTAGATCCTGGGAGTCCTGTAGTAGATGTCCACATCAATGGCACCATCATACCTCACACCTTGATTGATCTGGGGGCTGCCATTAATGTGATGACCAGGGATACCATGCTCAAACTCAACCTTCAGGGTTCCTTGAGGAAGACCTCGATAGTCGTACAATTAGCAGATCGCTCCACCATGACTCCCGAAGGGATTGTGGAGGATGTCTTGGTCTCTGTTGACTCTTGGGAATACCCTGCAGATTTCTTGGTTCTGCAACCAAAGGCAAAGCTTACTGGATACCCTCTCATTTTGGGAAGGCCTTGGTTAGCCACTGCAGATGCTTACATAAGTTGCCGTGCAGGAAACATGACCATAAAAAATGGTCCTATGTCCAAGCAGCTAGTCCTATACCCTCCTGCCCAACCCTCATTAGAGCATGACTTACCACTTTGGTTGGAGGAAGGAGAAGAAGATGAGGTGTACTCAGCACCTTTGTGCACCCTAGACACCACTAGGGGAGACCCCCCAACCGAGGATGATTTGATTGAGACCTTGATCCAGAATCCACCTCCCAGTGCACTGACCTTAGAGGAATTGGTGGAGGATGCCCAAGCCAGCACCTTAGTGGACCTTTGTGCAACCAACCCTGTCACTCCCAGAGTCAAGAATGTGGAGTTCGGCCCTGAGAGAGCATTAAAGATCAGCTCCTCCCTATCTCCTTCTCAGGAAAAGGAGCTGTGTAGTCTGTTGGCCAGTCATCTAGATGC
Organism: Pinus tabuliformis; assembly: GCA_031772625.1. Taxonomy (NCBI): domain Eukaryota; kingdom Viridiplantae; phylum Streptophyta; class Pinopsida; order Pinales; family Pinaceae; genus Pinus; species Pinus tabuliformis. Next base: position 406,256,471 of record CM062817.1, on the reverse strand, counting down.
TTTTGCTTGGAGCTATAAGGAGATGAAAGGAGTCCATCCTTTGGTCTATAACCATCACATTTACATCAAGGAGGATTGTAAACCGGTTAGGCAACCCCAGAGGAGGATGAATCCAGCCCTTAAGGAGATGGTCAAGGAAGAATTGCAAAAACTGTTGGATGTCGGATTCATTTACCCCATCTCAGATAGTGAATGGGTGTCCCCTTTGGTGTTGGTTCCCAAGAAAAATGGGAAGTGGAGAATCTGTGTGGACTACCGAGAACTGAACAAAGCTACCAAGAAAGACCATTTCCCTCTACCTTTCATAGATCAAGTGTTGGATGGACTGGCAGGAAAGAAGTTTTTCTCTTTCCTGGATGGGTTTAGCGAGTATAACCAAATCCAAATCAGCCCGGAAGACCAAGATAAGACCACCTTCACTTGTCCTTGGGGTACCTTTGCCTACCGAGTTCTTCCCTTTGGGCTTTGCAATGCTCCTGCTACCTTCCAGAGAGCCGTCTTGAGCATCTTTTCTGAGCTGGTCCATGATGCGGTGGAAATATATATGGATGACTTCACTCCTTATGGATCCAACTTCCAGGAAGCATTGTCCAATCTGGGAAAAGTCCTAACCAAATGCAATGAGATGAACCTGTCCCTTAGTCCTGAAAAATGTGAATTCTTGATGACTGAAGGGACCGTGTGTTGTGGGGAAAAGTATCCGACTCGGAATGACCCTATCCCTACTCTAAGGGTGATAGTTCCTTAGCAACAACTGAAAGTAAAGCTTTGATATTTTTCCTTTATGAAAGTACAGAGAAGGAAGAAAAGATTGACCAACCGATGTCTTTCGCTTTTGTTGATCCTGTCTTCTCTCTTTGCCTCTTGTTCCCAGCTCCTTGCTCCTTTTGCCGGCCCAGCTACACAAAGATCCTGCAAGAACAAGAGAGGGAAACTACAAGAAACATGTACTCATAACTGATGCATGGATTAGAATGAATCAAATATACAGATAAAAACAATACATCATTGCAATACAAGTATATAGGAGAACATCAAAGCTTTATTGATAGAAGAAAAAGGTTCTGAGAAGGTTACAACCATAAATGGCTCCAATCTAGCAGCACCTCCCCAGCAGCAAGAAATCTCCTCTTCCCCTCTATAAAAGCAATCACCCAATAGATTTAACTGTAAACCAACAGCACTTCCTTGCTTTGCACAAAATTCCAGCCTCTTTAGACCTCATAGAAGAGCTCTATATATAGGATATTTGGAGAAAGGATGAGTCAGCTTGAGACTGACCTAAAGCTGCCTTGTGTCCTCTCCCTCCTCAGTTAAACTTCAGTTCTTGAGTCCACTTGGAGATCCTTGCTTCCACATGGAGATTAAGTACCTCTTACTCATCATAGGGCGAATTCCTTGAACCAAGTGTCAGTTTGGAAGCTTCCTGGGCAGTTGACACCTTGCAGAATGACTGTGCCACTTGGCCAATCTCGCCCAGCGCAGGTAGCCTTCATTGGTTTTGACTTTCAGCGCAGGTACAAGGAGGAGCAGTTGACATTCAGCGCAGATGCTCAGTGGAGCAGCTGACATGATCCAAAAATAGCCTGTTTTTGAGTGTTTTCAGGTGGAGAACTGATAGGAAGTGTTGTGGTTTGCTGACCTTGTTCCTCTAGGGGTAAGAACAACATGTTTAGGGACTGAGGACCCTTGTAATTATTGACATTTCATGCTCCATGCTGCGAGGCACAAAAATGTCTATAACAGTTGCCCCCTAAAGTATGAGGTCGTTTATCGGGTGAAATGCTTTATCCAGAGGGTCCGAAGTTCATTCAAGTGCTGAGAGGTGCCCTGTAATACAATACAATACAATATATTATTTTTCATTCTGTTTTCATGATCTAGCTGAGGCGGGCATTCCCATGCTCAGCTTTATAAATACATTTTGGTACATAGAACAGACGATCGTCTGATGGTAGACTGATAATTTTCTGTTGAAATTATCATCCTTTGAATAGGATGATCATCTGCTGCAATGATGTACATGACAAATGCTTTTATATTTCCTGAATATGTATCGCAGCCCGGATGGATGAAACTAGATCCGGGGTCTTCAAACTCGTTCGATCTTCACTCTAAGTACAAGTCGATCCATGTGAGAATTTCGCTGAAGTTGAACATGGAAAGACATCGCTTGATTACCGGTCAATGATGAAAAACCGTTAACAAGCGCGAGAGGAGTCACCGATAATGATAATGACCCTCAAGGTACTGCAGTACAATTCACGTGGCGTGAATAAAGGACTTGGCGTCGAACGCCACGCAAAATCTTCTGGTCGAAGGTCATTGATGTATACCTGTCGCCGGAAGTGAGAAACTTGCCATTGAGGCATGCAAGCTTCAAAGTACTGATGGGGTTGTTCCTAGATCAACTTCTTGGATAATGAGCTGAAGTCGACAAGAAGCGATCCGTCAAAGGAGGGCCTTAATGAATCCCACATCAATGACATGGAACGGAGCTAATGATTTTAGTGGAGGTGAAAACAAACTGTGATATATGATTCAGGGTGGCGATCATGAATGGATGAAGGATAATGTATGGCAGTGGATGGGACACGGTTGACACTTTCAGAATGACCTCTCTTGAACATATAACGACACTGATGCGATGGATCGGTAGCATTACCCCAAAATGTGGATGGTTTGGCGAAGACCATGGTGATGAGATCGGTGAATGAAACAACCCAACCCGATGTGGTACGGAAGAAAAGTGTCATGTTCAAGAGCGACTTGCTACCATTAAGCTTTGATGTTCTCCCAATTTTTCCCCAGTCATTTCTGACCAGTACCTCTTTATTTTTGTCAAGCTTGAGGAGGATAACATATGCTTGTTCTATAACCTGCCCTTCGGGCAAGCCCATCGCTATGATTTAACGAGCTTAGCGATAGGGAAACTCGTTCTCGTCTAAAGACAAGTTTGTCGCTATTTAATCATTTTAACGAGTCTAACGACAAGGAAAACTCGGTCCTTTTCATTTTTAGAGAGTCTGAAAAGGTACAGAAAGTTAACTCCATAATTCCTTTTTCGTCATCTAATCCCTTAAGTCCGAAAAAGTATAAAACAATACAGAAGGGATGGGTGTTCGGTACTTTTAACGAGCCGAACAAGACAAGCGCTCGATCTTTTTGTGTAATAATCCCTCAGGTCCAAAAAGATTAAAGTCTAAAAGAGGGATAGCTCTTCCGGTCCCTTTAACGAGCTGGAAGGCCAGAACTCGACAAAGTTTTCATATTTTACGAGTCAGAAAAGAGCTCAAAGATGACTCGTCTTTTGAGGAACGAGTGATAAACAGGGATAGCAACTGATTCCAGGTACAAATTGGAATTTTCCAATCACGGTAGCGTCACAAGGATGGCTAGGTGAAATCACTCTTCGCAGCTGTTCCTCAAAATGGGTAAACAATCATATGGGGGTGAACGACCGGCCAAATGACGATGGAGGTGATGGATGAAAACACGACCAAGGCTTTTAAGGCTGATAAATTTACGATCGCAATGGTTATTTACCGGGATAGGTTCATTTTTTAATGAGCTTGAACTCTGGTGGAAACTTTTGCTCACGCTTTTCTATTTTTTAACGAGCATAAATTCCGCGGTAAAACTGCTCGATTCATGGTCAAATTTGATTTTTTACTTTTACTAGCTTTTTCTCTTTTCAAATGTAGTACTTCACCTTCAATTGCTGCAACAAACTTTGTTAGAAATGGACAATATTTGCATGAAAATGAGATTATAACCCTAATATTTTAACTTTAAACTGTGTAAAAAGTCATAAAAAGGTGTTTTTACCTCTCATTTACCATTTCATTTGCATTTTGCTTGTTGGAGCTCTGGAGGTGCCTCTTCTTCCTCGATTTTCACCAGCTGATTCCGGGAGATTCTGTGGACGATTTTCGGCGCTGTTTGGACCAGGTAGGAGCTAAACCTTAGCCCTTCACTTTCATGGTTTCCTTTTTCAGTTTCATGCACATTTTTCAGGGTTTCTGAGCCTCAGGGGTTTCATCAAGGCGCCCTGGCATCAGCGCAGGTTCTCCTTTCGAAACCTGCGCTGCATGTCAGGTTGTCTTAAGGCAGACTGCGCTTCAGCGCAAGGGAGAGACTCTCTGCCTGCGCTGGGCCTAGAAAAACTGATCCTGCATGTGATTTTCGATGATTTTTCCCCAGTTTTTCATCAAAATTAGGAACTTACTCCTTCTCTTGTTTGCTTGCAGGGAACTTTGAACAAAATGTCCCTTACATGGCGAGAACGAGAACATGAAGCAGAGGACATGGTTGCACTCCATGACTCGGTCACGGTGAACGTGCTTCGGAACTGTGGCCTACTGAAGTTCTTCCGTATCTCTAGCATGAGAGCACAGATTTCTTTACTGCAGTATATGCTTGATGCTTGGGATCCTGTTAACCAAGTATTCCAGATTAGGGGGAAAACCATCCCCTTGACCATAGAGGACATGTACTTCTTGACTGGGTTGTCAAGGCGGGGTGCCCCCATTTCTTTGTCAGGTACGGCTCGAGGGACTAATTCCACCAGAGACTATATCCGCCAGTATTGCCGGGAAGGTTCACAGCCGAGCAAAGACGGCAAGATCAATATCCGTGACATCACTGACAGGTCTCTTAGGTCCATTCTGTTTACCATTGGTAGGATGGCCGGTAGCGCAGCTTTACATGTTGCCAACAGATCTTACATGCAGCACGCCTTGGAGTGTCTCCAACCGAAAGTGTTTAACTGGTGTGATGCAGTACTTGTTCAGATGAAAAGTCAATTGACCAAGGTAAAGGATGGGAGGCTGAAGAAATTTGGATTTGGTTCTATTCTGACTGCCTTCGCCTTGGAGAAAATCCCATTGATGCAGCCTCAGTACATCATACTTGACTTGCCTTCTCCGACCGAGCCACGCATGCAGAGGTGGGTTGACCACATGTCCCGACATGCTGGTCAACCTCAGATTACTTTTACTGAGGCCTTCTTCAGGTGGTTCGAGCGTCAGGAGATGGTGTTTTCTGAGTATCCATATGTGAGTATGGACTACCGAGGTGATCCGGACTTGGTGCTACCGGATGGCGAGCAATGGGGCGCTATTGGTAAAATCTCTGACCATATCACTGTTTATTGTTTTTACTCATGATGTTACTGTGCAAAACTAATCAAACTCTTGGGTGCATGCAGATGTTGGTCCTGTTCGTCCAGCAGCCCGTCCACGATCGCCAGCTGCTTCCCCAGCAGCAGAGCCCGCTAGGAGAGTTGTTATTCACGACCTTGGTGATACTGAGACACTTACAGCTGTGCAGGAGCAGGTTGAGAGCCTTACTCGTGGTCTTCCGGATGTACAGATTGACGAGTTACCTTTACAGTTGCAGCGGCACACTATTGGCGTGCCTAGACGATGGACTCGTCTCTTGCGCATGATTGCACAGACCGTGACGTACTATCATGAGCACCACTAGGCTAGGGTGCCCCCTAGCATCTTTTTGAGTTCTAGGTCATACGACCAATTTTGTTTTGATTACAGCACATCATGTACAAACCATAAACAGCTTTATATATTTTGATTTTCGGGGTTTATTCTGGTTTATTTGCGATCCACTTGCATAGCACCGATGCATCTCTTTTTATATATGTCGTAAATGTCTATCTAATACATAGTTTGCCAATGAATCTGTTAATGTGTTCAAGTTTCTGGAAATATGTTGGTATTGAATTGAATCAAACTCTCTTTCCAAAATCTTAACCCTTAGAAACATTCGATAAATAGCTGGACTGCGGACTGAATATATACCAGTGAGTTGTAGTATCACAAGCTGTGAGTCTAGCCTAACAATTAGTCGGCGTATACCATGAGCGATGGTATCAGAGAGGAGTTCAATCAACGCGCTATACTCAGCGATGTTGTTTGTTGACTGCCCAATACACAGACCTCTGAAACTCACTAACTCACCGCTTGGATAAAAAATGGCCCAGGCTGCGGAGGACAAATTCCGCGTACTACGACTCGCTCCGTCGGCATATCCTACATATGTCTCAGAAAAATTCGACATCTGCAACAAACGAGAAGGGTGGATTACTAAACCGAAACAAACACTTTAGCGAAAACAAAATACAACAAAAGCTCTCAGGTTACTATTCAGGCATAGTAACGCTTGAGGTACAACCCGTTGCGGGGTTGCGCCAGTGGTATCCCGTCATAATCCATTAACTCGTAGGCTCCTTTTGCTAACACCCTTTTAACAATATAGGGACCCATCCATAAGGACTTAAATTTTCCTGCTCCTAATTTGTCAGATTCTTGGTCGTAAAGCAAAACCAAGTCACCCTCAGAGAAGATACAAGGTTTGACATTCTTGTCGAACTATGCCTTGACTCGTTTCTTATGGGCTTCGTTCGCCAAAGCGGCGTCACGACGGTTTTCATCCAACTGGATCAATTCCAAGAAACGAGCCTCTTCTTCTGAGGTTCCGGGGAGGAGGTCAATCGCGAGTTTAAGAGACGAAATTTCGCACTGGATCGGTAAGACTGCTTCCAGGCCATACACCAATTGGAATGGTGTGAACCCAGTGGCGTTCTTTACCGAGGTTCGGTAAGCCCACAATGCTGAGTACAAGAGTAGGTGCCATCTTCTTTTGTGAACCCCGATCATCCTTTGCAACATACGCTTCAGGACCTTGTTGATTGCCTCAACTTGTCCGTTGGCTTGTGGATAATATGGGGTAGAGCTGTCGTGAGATAGCCCCAATTTGGCAGCTAATTCAACCATCATGTGATTGCGAAAATGCGATCCATGATCTGTCACTATAGCCTGCGGAACGCCGAACCTGGCGACTACATGATTAAAGAAGAAAAGGGCAGCTGTTTCACCAGTGTTATCCAATGTAGGCATCGCCTCGGCCCATTTGGTAAAATAGTCAACAGCGACTATAATATACCCATGCCCCCCGGTCGAGGTGGGGTTACATTGCATGAAATCGATGCCCCACTTGGCGAAAGGCCCAACAGCAACTATAGGCTGCAAAGGTGCGGGCGGTCTCCTGGTTTTGCTATCAAAGATCTGACACGCATGGCAACTTCTGACAGCTATTATGCAATCTTTAAACATAGTTGGCCAGAAATATCCTGCTCGTAAGATTCTTTGTGCTATTGCATATCCAGATTGATGCCCCCCGCACGCGCCTGAATGACAATCATTCAGGGCTTTCTCGGCCTCTTCATGGGTAAGGCACCTCCTCAGAACCGTATCGACACCACGACGGTAAAGTGTATCACCGACGATCATGTAGTCTTTAGATTGGTATCGTATACGCTTCTGTTCTGAGTGTGAGGTATTAGGCCTAAATTTTTGGGTTTGGAGATAAACAATGATGTCTCCATACCACTCATCGCTTACTGATATCAGAAACAAATTTTCATCCACGATTGACTCTTCTGATGTTTCATCATTGGACGACGATGGGAGATCGCATAATAATTCTGCGACAACTAGAGCTTTCTTCGATTTGGATTTTACAAAATCCAAATCAAACTCTTGAAGGATCGCTATCCATTTTGAATATTTTCCCCCAAGCAACTGTCGCGACAGTATATACGTCATGGGGTTGCAATCTGACAGAATGGTAGTTTTCCTAAAGAGGACACAATGTCGAAACCTTTGAATCGCTTGAACAGCAGCAAGCGCTAGTTTTTCAACATAGGAATATTTACTTTCTGTGTCATTTAAGTTTTTACTTAAATAATAAATAGGATGTTCAATTCCATCGACTTCTTGCACTAAGACCATCGCAATGGTTGTATCTGCTGCAGCTAGATACAGGTTAAAATCTCTTTGATAGTCCGGGGCGTACATTAATGACGCTCTTACTAGGGAATCTTTCAGAGCGTCAAAGGAAGCTTGCGCAACCTGGTCCCAGACAAAAGGTACATCTTTTTTCAAAAGACGAGTATAACCTTTGGCAAGTTCTGCGTAATTTGGAATGAACCTCCTCAGAAAGTTTGCTTTCCCTTGGAGTTTCTGAATCTGAAGCAAATTTGAAGGTGGAGGCAAATTAATGATTGCCTGAACCTTACAGGGGTCGAGACAAATCCCATCCTTAGAGACTACAAAGCCAAGTAAACGACCAGAACCGACGCAAAACACACACTTGTGCGGATTGAGTCTTATCTTGTAGTGTCGGCAACGTAGAAATATTGCTCTCAAATGCCGTGGATGATCAGTCCGCTTCCGCGAATGAGCCAGAAGATCGTCGAGGTAAGGTTGAACGATGTTCTTGATGTCATGGAAGGCATAATTCATTGCCCTCTGAAATGTCGCCCCTGCGTTCTTTAAACCAAAGGGTAATTTTCGATAAGCGAATGTGCCCCACGGACAAATAAATGCAGTCTTAGACTGGTCCTGTGGGCGGATATTTATTTGATTATACCCGGAAAATCCATCCATAAAGGAAAAGATTTCACATCTGGCGCATTCATCAATTATCTGGTCGATGAAGGGTGTAGGGTAGTTGTCCTTTGGACAAGCTTGGTTTACATCCCTATAGTCGACGCACACTCTTATCGTCCCTTGTTTTTTCATAACAGGGACAATATTCGATACCCAATCGGTTAGAGGAACCGGGTAGATGAATCCAGCATGGAGAAGTTTTTCAACTTCTGCCTTAATGGCAGTGGCTTTCTTGGGGTGCACCTGCCGAAGCCGTTGTCTTACTGGTTTGACATCAGGATACATTTTAATCTCATGTTCAACTATGCTCGAGTCAATGCCTGGCATTTCATCATATGACCATGCAAAGACATCTCTAAATTCGCGAAAGAGAGCACCATATATTTCCAGTTCTGAAGGGGAACAACTTTTGCTGACATGAATATTCTCTACAACATCAGGTTTTGTCGAGATGTTTATGGCTACGGTCTCTTCAATATTGGATAGGTTTCGCTCTGAATCCACCGTATTTACAGTATTTGTTAGGAATTCAAACACTGAAGGGTGATATAGGTCATGTTGAGTTTCTTCTTCACACTCTGGAAGAAGGGAACGATGGTGGTGATCATTCCATGGTGCCCCCTCACTCATCATTGATTGTAAGATTCCTTCGTCAGTCCCATGAACTTTTGACCATGGATCTAATGGGGTACCATATTCTCCAGACCTATCTACCCAAACACTTGACGAGCGTTGATTTGGGCTCGCCTCCCATGCCTGAAACATTGATTGCTACAATATTTCTATAGGGCTAGGTGGCAAAACCACTTGATAATCCATGACGACTTTGTCTCCTGCGACCTTCGAAGAAGATACCATGTTGCATGTTGCTACAAACGGGATATCCCCTACATGGAAAGGAGGTGGCAACGCGAAAGTTCCCATCATTGTGGGATCTTTTAGCAAGCCTACTCCGATACCTTGCACTGAATGGTCACTCCCATGGATCATGGGAATGCTTCCAGTAACTTGTGAACCATTAGGGAGGAAATTCTGCTGGTCGACGATCGTAATCCCTCCTTCAAACGGGAATGCGATCTTCCTAAAATATGTCGACACTACAGCTGCCATGGCATATATCCATGGTCTTCCCAGTAGGATGTTATAGTCAAGATTGCCATCAATGACTTCAACATCAATTTCCACTGTTTTTCCTCCTAGTTCAACCTTAAAGTTATTTAGGATACCGTACGGAGTGTACATCCTACCGTCAAATGCTTTCAATGTCGTCTAAGATCGCGACAAGGTTGGAGATCCAAGAGTTTTCCAGCAACTCATCGACATGATACATGTCGATGCTCCCTCATCAATAATCGTTCTATGAACAGTTTTGTTGAGTGCTTTCACTTGAATAAGGAAAGCTAGTTGCGCTGGTAACTGAGGATCATATCCTCTGTGATCAAAGGATACAAGATTGGAATCTTTAGGATCCACTCCACCAATTGCCGATAACAATGCCTGCCTTTGGGATGGACAATTTTGTAGTACCTCAAGAGTCGACATAGCAGATGGCGATTGGGCCAAATCTTCCACTATGTTATAATGCTGCGCCGCTCTGGCGCGAGGATTAAATGTCGACTTGTGTACTACTCCCTTAGGTGGCTTTATTGTTAATTCATGCATGAGGGGGGGTACAGCTTCTGCCGAAGTTGTTGTCGAACTACTGGGTTGATCTTTCCCTTTGTCGTTCGACACCGGCGGATTCCCATAATCTTTATTCTTGGTCGAGATCAAAGCATCATTTTGCTTAGAAACCGACAACATAAGCACTTGTGACGGGGAAGCATTTCCACTATCAACCATATTTTGACCTGGGGTGGGAAATGGATCAGTCAACACAGCTGAAGTTTGGGAACTTTTAAAGAACCTCTTTAACTCAGCTTTGAACGGATAGTTCTTTGTCGAATGATCCTTTTCATCGCATATCTGACATGGATAAATTTGTTTCCCTTGCCCAGGAGGGTTTGAAGGAGTTTTTTGAGGGGATGACTCACCCTGTTTCTTCTTCTTCCCTTTGTTTTGTTTCTTCTTGCTTCCTGGTTGATTGGAGTTTTTGCCTTTATCCGTAGATACAGCATTTACCTCCGAAGCAAGAATCTCTTGATTTGCTTTTTGATTCGAAGTCTTACGGGCTTTCTTATTTGAATCCTTTATCGACTTAGCGTTTGCAGTTCCAATCACGCCATCACCGGCATGAGAGTCACTATTTGATCCGAGAGGAGGAGGGATTGAAAATTCCGGTCTGGGGGCGTCAGGTATCTTATCATAGAGCGTGCCTGACTGAGTATATACTAAGTCCAAATATTGAGCACGAGCAATAACCTGCTCCTCTGTTACGACGCCTCCCTTGGCCACATCTTCTGTTATAGCAGGAAGAAGCGACTTTATAAACCACTCAGCTAATAGCTGATCTGGAACATAGGTCTTTACCATTCTGCGACGGCGACGCCACTCATGTATATGATCTGATATATGTGTGGCCGTTGTCTGCTTGAAATTGGTCAAGATCTCTGTTCCAGTTTCGTACCTTATAGGTAACTGAAAGTGTGTTAAGAAAGTCGTGGCTAGGGAACTAAAATTGTCGAAAGAGGCTCTAGGTAATTCAATATACCATTTAGCCGCCGGACCAGTCAATGTCCTCTGGAAAAGGTGAAGCCTTATCGAATCATCATTCAAGGTATTCGACGAACACCACAGATGGAATGTCATCACATGATTCGACGGGTCTTCGCCAGGATTTCCATTGAATTTAGGAATGTCCGAAGGAAGTTTGTGAGGAATCGCTGGCCACCAATGGGCATAGGCGATTGGATCGTTCGTCAATCGATGTAAATCTGGTAATTCTAGAGTTGCCACGAATGGCAACTGCTGATTCAGGTTTGGCGAGGCGTACCCAGGATACGATAGAATCGCCTGAGCAGTAGGACTTTGCATACCAGCATAATGCAACTGATGTTGATATGACTGATATGGCTGATGGGCTTGGCCACTGTAAAGTGGTTGATTTAACCCGTTCTGAATATAGGGTTGCCCACTATTCACAAAGATCTATTGTTCAGATCCCTGGTACACCTGTTGAAACTGAGGTTGTCGGTATTGCACCATCCATGGTTGCGAAGCCATGTTTTGCTGTGCGATACTAACCGACGGACCAAGATGCGGGGTTATTGTTCCCGTTTGTGTCTGTGTCGTCCCGGCAGTTGGCGATTGTGGTTGTGTTGCAGGTTCAATGGGCTATTGCATTACAACTTGGGGTTGACATACAACAGGCATCGATTGAACTTGCGACAAGGTTACAATTGCTGGCGTCGTCGGGATACTAGACATAGGTACACACTGTTGCATGGAATATACAACTCTTGGTTGTTGGGGTAACATAGGTACCCAACCACTCGTCGTTACTTCAGTCAAACCTGAATGTTGTTGAAAACTGCCGTATGGGTATCCCCCCGGAAGGGGAAGTGAAAGGGCATATTGCCCCCCATTTGGTAACAATCCGAAACTCAAGGGTATAGATTGCCTTTGAGGACTGGATGGCCCAAACTGATTTCCAAAGGGATCAATTTGTCTAGTTTCAACATAAGAATTACCGGGTATTATACCGGAAGAACAAACTGGAACAGACCAAGTTGTCGTAATAGTCCCTGGGTGGACTCCTTCTAGCTGATGAGAGCTAGTCGGGACAGCTGGTATGCCAGCAAACATCGTTGGAGTGACAGCAGGAGTTTCTGCTGTCGCTGTGTCATTTGGCACAGTCCTAGATGTCGACGGTTGCTCAGACATTTTAAGTCTATCCAATAAACTGCCTAACGATTCTACAGGAACTTCCAGTGGCGATGGACAAACTTCTGATGCAGAAGGAAAAAGAGTGGCGCCTACTCCAAAATGAGTTGGAGTATTTGCTTGTTGGTCCTCTACGATTTCCTCTATTGCAATCAGACCAGGAGGAAGAGGAAGACCGTCAGGTCCGTAAAATATTTCTGGTGCCAAAGAAGGTGTTGCTTCGACAGCGACAGTTGTTTGAGCAACAAGACTCTGTGGACTGGTTTCAGATGGAACTAGTTCAGTTATGCAAGTACTTGTCCTCAGACTAGGATCAGTACAACTGTCCCTCTGTTGCTGTTGAACTTCTTCAATAGAGGCAGGGATTCCAGAAATATTAGGAGTGACCAGAATCTCAGATGTTGTCGGAACTGTTGTTCTAACTTTAATGGGAGATTTTGACCCGGTCAAGCGAGTTTGCTTCGTCCGTACTACTCTTGATTCTGGAGACAAAGACGATTGACTCGCGAGTCTCCTCGAACGACGGAGTTTTAATTGACTTTCCTCCACGGTTGCGGATTACTTGATCAACTAAAATACAAAAAGGGGAATTATGTTTCCGTATTGAATGAATTTTATTAGGCGCTTTTAGACACAACTTTGCTTTTTCATGTTTTAAGAGTCGAGAAAAAGCTAAAGATGACTCTAGTCGCCTTCGATGTATTAACGAGCCCGAAGTGACAAATGCTCGGTTGGACTTTTTCAGTTATAGAGTTTGAAAAAGGCCAAAAGAAACTGCTCTGGAGATCTAGGCAGAGGGTGTGCCAAACCTTTCGCGAAACCACAGAATACGTTTTACGGTACGGGTGGTCGATCTTCGTGAATGCTGTGTTCACTGCATCGCGATCGGTAGGGTGGCCGACACGGCTTCCTAAGGATAAAGGATAAATGCCTATAGGGGTCTCCCAATATACGCGACGGTACGCGGGAGCACAAGTCCGTATTAGTGTTATCGTCCCTCAGGAGGAATCACCCACCTTCGTAGAGATCGACAATCACTACGTTTAACGACGCCGGAACACGTCTCTACCTAGACCTCTATTGTGAGTGTTATGTTACAAAGCATTTTTAGATTCATTCAATATATTTTAAGTTGATCTTGTTTAGCAGTTTGTCTTTCAGGATCACCACGAGATGTATTGGTACAAATTCCTAAATGCAGCTAAAATGATAAGCAAGCTTTACAATCTTTTTAGCTTTGAAAATCCTAACTATTGAGGGGAGAGAAAAACATTATCTTTCCACACAGAGCACAAAGCACAAACTAATGCACTTTCCCCTAGATCAATCATGCAAACTTATAAAAAAATGCAAATGCAAGATGCATGTATTTCTTTTCTTTTCCCTTAATGTTGATGTAAACAAAAGGAAATTGTCGTATAATTTTCGAATTCAATTTGAAGCGTAAACAAACAAGTTTTGTCTAAAATCGAAAGACGCCTTACAGGTACTTGTTTCGACACTAAAAATGTATGAATTCAAATCATAAAATGAAAAACAAACAAACTCAAACAGCCATGAACAGTAATAAAACTAGCTCTTAAGATCACGACGACACTTTTACAGTTCAGGATCTAAGAGGCCACAGCTATACTGGTTTGCTTTTCACAATGGGAAACTGTAACTGAAACAAGAAATACTGAAAGAACAATCATAGTTTCATCACAGAACTGAGGCGGAATAATGTCAAGGAAAGTTGGTTTACAGCAAGTACAAATGACAAGCAATCAGCAGCAAAATAACAGTGAAAACAGGGCCAAGACTCAGTGGGAAACCTCAGGAAGACATAGCCTAACTGGTTCAGCGCAGGCTCTGGTCTGTCAAACTGACTCTCAGCGCAGTTCTCGAAGGGAGTACCTGCGCTGAAATGCAGACTGCCTTTGGACAGCCTGCACTGAGACACGGGAGTTGCGTTTACAAGGGTTTCCGGGTCATAAAAAGCTCAAAAATTCACTGTTTTTGCTGAAATAAAAAGCTATAGGTCAAGTACAAGCTAAGGGATGATCAAGAGGATGAAAAGCTATCACAAAGAGCACACGAGTCCTTGTGGATGAGCTCTTCAAATCATAAACTTGCTCAGAAATTGAGCCAGAGCAGCTGCCCTCTACTTTGCAATTGAAGGACTCAATTGCAGTTCGATTTGGTGCTCTCCTTGTTTGTGAGATGAATAGCAAGAAACACAATAAACCAACAAGATACTAGCTCCCCAGTGGAGTCGCCAGTTTGTTGTGGGGAAAAGTATCCGACTCGGAATGACCCTATCCCTACTCTAAGGGTGATAGTTCCTTAGCAACAACTGAAAGTAAAGCTTTGATATTTTTCCTTTATGAAAGTACAGAGAAGGAAGAAAAGATTGACCAACCGATGTCTTTCGCTTTTGTCGATCCTGTCTTCTCTCTTTGCCTCTTGTTCCCAGCTCCTTGCTCCTTTTGCCGGCCCAGCTACACAAAGATCCTGCAAAAACAAGAGAGGGAAACTACAAGAAACATGTACTCATAACTGATGCATGGATTAGAATGAATCAAATATACAGATAAAAACAATACATCATTGCAATACAAGTATATAGGAGAACATCAAAGCTTTATTGATAGAAGAAAAAGGTTCTGAGAAGGTTACAACCATAAATGGCTCCAATCCAGCAGCACCTCCCCAGCAGCAAGAAATCTCCTCTTCCCCTCTATAAAAGCAATCACCCAATAGCTTTAACTGTAAACCAACAGCACTTCCTTGCTTTGCACAAAATTCCAGCCTCTTTAGACCTCATAGAAGAGCTCTATATATAGGATATTTGGAGAAAGGATGAGTCAGCTTGAGACTGACCTAAAGCTGCCTTGTGTCCTCTCCCTCCTCAGTTAAACTTCAGTTCTTGAGTCCACTTGGAGATCCTCGCTTCCACATGGAGATCAAGTACCCCTTACTCATCATAGGGCGAATTCCTTGAACCAAGTGTCAGTTTGGAAGCTTCCTGGGCAGTTGACACCTTGCAGAATGACTGTGCCACTTGGCCAATCTCGCCCAGCGTAGGTAGCCTTCATTGGTTTTGACTTTCAGCGCAGGTACAAGGAGGATCAGTTGACATTCAGCGCAAATGCTCAGTGGAGCAGCTGACATGATCCAAAAATAGCCTGTTTTTGAGTGTTTTCAGGTGGAGAACTGATAGGAAGTGCTGTGGTTTGCTGACCTTGTTCCTCTAGGGGTAAGAACAACATGTTTAGGGACTGAGGACCCCTGTAATTATTGACATTTCATGCTCCATGCTGCGAGGCACAAAAATGTCTATAACACCGTGCTAGGCCATACCATTTCTTGCCAAGGGTTACAGCTGGATCCTAACAAAATTGCTCTCATCAAGAAGGTTCCAACTCCCCAAAAGGTAAGGGATGTACGAAGTTTCTTAGGATTAGCAGGGTATTATAGGAGATTCATTAAAGACTTCAGCAAGCTAGCCTCACCATTGTTTGGCTTGTCGGCAAAAGATGTGGAGTTTAAATGGACTGACGATTGTCAGAGGGCTTTGAATGAATTAAAGGACAAGTTGGTGTCCGCCCCAATCTTGAGAGGTCCAAACTGAGCCCTACCTTTCCACATCCACACTGATGCCTCGAACAAAGCCATAGGGGCAGCCTTAGGACAAGTTGAACAAAAACTTCCGTATGCCATTTACTTTGTTAGCAAAAACTTATCCAAAGCAGAACTGAATTACACTGTAATCGAGAAAGAATTCTTGGTTGTGGTCCATGCACTGAACAAGTTTCGACATTATATCACTGGCTATCAAACATTTGTACATACTGATCATGCTGCAATTAGATATTTAATGAATAAACCAGATGTGAATGTTCGTATTATTAGATGGTTACTTTTGTTGCAGCAATTTGATTTGACTATCATTGACAAACCAGGTAAAGAAAATGTTGTTGCTGACTTTTTATCTAGATTGGATTTATCTGCAGATGAGGATGGAACAATGGATGACTAGATGCCCGATGAACATCTGTTTTCTATCTCAGTACTCTCTCCATGGTTTGCTGATATAGCAAACTACCTTGTTTCAGCACAGTTCCCTCCGCACCTATCCTCAAGAGAGAAGAGCAGAATCATCAGAAAAAGTGCCTCATTTACTTGGATCGGGGGCAACCTGTTCAAGCTTGGCCATGATCAGATCTTAAGGCGTTGTGAAAGGGAGGAAGAAGTCTTTGATATCCTCCTCACCTGTCATGATGGGCCTTGTGGAGGACATTTTGCAGCAAAGAGGACTGCCTTCAAAATCCTGCAGGCAGGCTACTATTGGCCCACACTTCATCAAGATGTCAGAAGGTATATCGGCCAATGTGACCAATGCCAAAGAATGGGGAAACTGACTCAAAGGGATGAGATGCCTCTCCAACCTCAAGTGACTCTTGAGCCATTTGAGAAGTCAGGTATGGACTTTGTGGGTCCAATCAACCCTCCTTCGAGGAAAAGGTCTTACATCATTGTGTGCATTGACTACCTGACAAAGTGGGCAGAAACTAAGGCAATCAAAGCAGCAACAGAAGAAAATGTGGCTGAGTTCTTAAGAGAAAACATCTTCTACAAATTTGGCTACCCAAGAGAGCTAGTCACCGATCAAGGAAGCCAGTTCACATCCAACTTAATTGAAGACCTACTAGCTCATCACAAAATCAAGCTTAGGACTTCCACCCCCTATCATCCACAGGCAAATGGGCAAGTAGAAGTCACCAACAGAGTATTGGAGGGGATTTTGACTAAGGTGGTGAGCAGCAGTAGGAAAGATTGGGCAGATTGCCTGGTTGAGGCCACATGGGCTTACAACTCCACCTGGAAGACCACAACCGACTTCACACCTTATGAGCTGGTCTATGGGAAGAAATCTTTGTTGTCCATTGAATTTGAATACAACACTTTGAGGATGCCAGCTCAGCTGGACCTAGATCTCAGCCATGCACAACAAGAAAGGTTATTGCAGCTGAATGGACTAGACGAGCACCGAATGTAGGCCATCCTTCAATCAGAAGTGGTTCAACTTTAGAGAAAGGTGTGGCATGACAACACCTCAATGACAAGAAATTCCAGCCAGGAGATTGGGCGCTGTTGTATGATTCTAGGCATAAAGATTTCAAGGGGAAGTTGAGAACCAGATGGCTGGGACCATATGGAGTGGAAAAATGTTATGACAATGGATTTGTTCTTATTCGGACCATTGATGAGGAGGCCATCCCCATGCTTGTCAATGGGCATCGACTGAAGATCTATAGGAAACCTCTCTCAAGACAAGAGTTCATTAAAACTGTGGAGAAATCAGTGTTGGTCATAGAGAAGGGTTCTGCCTCTATTTTGGGAATACCCTGAAAGTTCAAAAAAAAGAAAAAAAAAAAAAGAAAGATCTGTGGGTGAAAACCTTTCTGAGGCTCCCAAGGCAGGTGGTAGGGGTGAAACCTCATTGAGGCGCCCCTATTGTCTTTCAAAAAAAAAAAAAAGGAATTTGAAAAAGATCCTTGAGTGAAAACCTCTCTGAGGCACTTAAGATAGATGGCAAGGGTGAAAACCTCATTGAGGCGCCCCTGCTATCTTTCAAAAAAAAAAAAAAAAAAAAGAAGAAGAAAAAAGAAAAAAACAATATGCAAAAAAGATAGGGACAACAAGTTTATAATATGGCAATGCATGCAGGTTGCAGGTATTCTTAAAGGAGAGGAGGTCTCTCAACTCAAAGCCAAGGATCCTTATCAAGCTGCCAGGATACCTCACCAGCACCTCCTCCAAGAATACTCATCCTCTCCAAGGTATGGGCACGATTTCATCACAGCTTAGTCTTCTACAGGAAGGTGCAGACTTTCTACAGGAAGTTCTGTATTTCTACAGGAAACTTCCTGTAGAAGTTCGGGACGGCCCAAAATTCATTGTGTGAGGAGATCTAACGACCAAGGTTCGACATGGAGGCATGCAAGCTACTATTTCCTACATCACACACTGCTGTCACCTCTTGCTACCACCCCAGTTGACATGCAATAAAAGTACCTGCACAATCAAAGTAGATCATTGAGTTATCAAGAGAAAGAAATTTATAAATGAAAAAAGATGTTGAGATGCCATGCCATACCCATCCCAGCTATCCAAGAGCCCTATGAGCGTGATCATGAGGCCATTATCTTCATCATGCAACATTCACCCGAGGACGAAAAACTGCTACAGGACATCCTGCAGGAGTCCCGTAGCAGTTAAGCCAACTAGAGTGTACACCATTCAATTGCCTGTAACATGCAAGGATAACGCAGGCACATGCAGCCGAATCATAAGATTCATCATCAGCGGCCTGTGAAGAGGAACCTCCAGGCCTGTACAATCAAGCAGCAGCAAACAAATCTAGTCACCGTCGTCCAAAAGCCTGAAGAATCATGTCGCGGCCGCACAGGTAAGTGCCTCGCCCTTTCTTCCGTCGAATTGCATGAATTTTACTTTGAAATGTTTGCAAGTGTGAAGTGAATGGGTTGAGTGGTCGTATGGCCATTTGACTGGCCACGTCAACCGGCTAGATGGTCTAGTCGGATGTGTAAACGGTGGTCGTAGAAAAAGGAACGGGTAGTGCACACGTGAGAGCCATCCAGTCGGGGAGAAGCGCGTTTTAACAGAAATGACGGCGGCAGATCTGCGGGGAATGATGCGGCAATAAGGGAACTTGCAGAAGAATGATTGAGTGACGTCGCCCAACGGTCTGGCAGGGACAGCTCACCCCCGCGCCATGAATTCTGCCGGATTCAAATCTTTCGGCTAGATCGCCACCCCACGCATTTATCATCAGCCATTTGGAAGTCGAGTGAGCATCCGCATTCCTCTGAAGCTCGACACTCCAAGCCTTCGGCCGTTCGAACGTCTGATAGCAGCACAGAAGGCGCAGACCCACTACAGTATCCTCCAGAATTCGTGCGCTGCTTCTATAGGAAAGCTGCTTCTACAGGAAATTGGGTTCCTCACGTCAAAAGGTGGCGGATTAAAAAGGTAAGCTTGAACCTTCCATACAATTTGTTTCGAGGGTGGCAGAGTTGACTTCTACAGTCTGGTCATAAAAAAATTGCAAGTATTGTCTGCCGTTTGCATGAATTGTCATCCTACAGGATGTGAGTTATAATTAAGCTGTGTTAAGGCTCATCGGGAGATAAGTTTTCGTGAATTGTATGCATGGCAGAGGCGTAATTCTATGCTCTGTCCCAGTAGGCCAATTTTCTTCCACACTCGCCACCTCCAGCTAACGCAATAGTTTTTCACCATGCCGGGTGGGTTCATCAGAAGGGAACCAACCAACTCAACAAAGCTAAGAGATAATCCTGAGGTGGTGGAGCTGTTCACGCAAGCACAATGGATGTCGTTCTGCGAAAAATTGCAGGGCTATGACGATGAGGTGGCAGAGGAGTTCTTTCAAGCTCTGAAGCCGAAATCCAAAACATTGGCCACCATCAACTTCAGGGGTTTGAGTCTCAGACTCACCCCACAATTCATCAGCCGAGTTACTGAGCTCCCAATGGGATTACCATGGAATAAAGAAGAGAGGAAATTGGGCCAGAAGGCTAAGAAGGAATTCTTCCCTCCAGAGGAGGAATTCTCAGAAGATAAAAACGGGGTTCGTAGAACCAGCTTACTGCCACTTTGGAGTGAAGTTAGCCTCCAGATTATGAAGTACATCTCCTGCGAAGGTCGGTTTAGCATTGTATATGGGTACCATTTTCGGTTACTCACGGAATTAAGGCATCATATGGACCTACCTGTAGAAAACAAACTAAGTATCCCCTACTTTCTACTACAGTCTATGATTGAATGTGCCACCAAGTTGAAAGAAGGCACACCAGACCAGGTAGCCCACCATGGACTCATTAAACTCCCCGTGGAGGATGCGCTCCACACATACAAGGTTGCTCTCTCATGAGAAGCCTTCAGGAATTTGACCAAGGATGGTGATATAAAGATGTTGACCGAAGAGCTCGGTTCATCCAGCAGCGAGGAGAAGGAGTCAGTACCCGCAGGGAAAAAAGAAAAAGGCCAGAGACCCACGGCCAAAGCACCAAAGACAGAGAAAAAGGAGAAACAAGAGAAAAAGGGTGCCAAGGAGAAAGAGGAAGCACCCATGTTAACACCCCGAGAGAAGAGATTACAAGGCAGGGTTGACAAGACTGAGGAGGTCCACATCAGCAAAGGCACCTCGACAGCAGCCTCGACCAGGTCAAAAAGTAAAACACCCTTAGCAAAGCAAACTAAAGTGGTGCCACCTATTCCAACAGGAAAACCGAAACCGGGTTCTACAGGAAGCCCGAAATCAGCTGAAAAAGGGCCTTCTACAGGAATCCCTGAGAAAAGGAAATCAAAGGAAAAGAAGGCCGACGTTCTTGCAAGGGAGGCAGCAGCTGTGCTGGCCGCCCTCAGTACACCTCCTAAGCCCAAGGAAAAGAGAAAGAGGGAGGCCCCTCTATATTTTAAAGCTAGGAGAAGTGTGAGAATAAAGACGGGCAAGCCACAGCATCCGTCCAGCAGCCCAATCACTATCGAAGATGCCCCTACTTCGCCCAAGGAGAGGTCCCCCTCAAAGATATCAGTCACCTATGAGAGGGGGAGCCCAAAAACAACCACTTGGAAAGAAAGGTTAGACCAATTGGCTTCAAAAGCCCGGCTATAGGATTCTGAAGCTATTCTTGTTGTTGGGAAAAGTATCCAATTCGGAATGCCCCTATCCCACTCTAAGGTGTGATAGTGCCTTAGCAACAAACAAGGAAAACTATCTTCGTATTCTTCTTTATGAAATGTAAATGGAGAAGAAGGATGTAACTAACCGGTGTCTTCTGCTAGTTTGTCAATCCAATTGCTCTCTCCTTTGTTTGCTTCCCGCTGCTTGCTCCTTCACTGGTCCAGCTTCACCAAGTTCCTACAAGATCACAAGAGAGGAAAACTACACAAAAGACATAGATTTACATTCATAACTAGTTTAGGATCAGATATAAACTAAATATGCAAACATAACAAAGCATCATTGATATACAAGCATATAGGAGAAACTCAAATAGTTTTATTGATATGATAAGAAAGTCCAAGAGGAGATACAACCAAGTGAGTCCCGATCCAGCATCTACCTCCCAGAAAAGGAATCCCTTCCTCTCCTCCAACAAAGCATGAATCACCCAATGTACTAATCTCAATCTCAAACCAACAGCAATTCTCTGCAAAGTACAAAATTCCAGCCTCCTGAACGTCTGGGTGAGAGATCCATATATAGATGTAAGTAGAGAGGATGAGTCAGCTTATGTTTTGACTTGTGGCTTCTCTCTGTCAGTTCTTGCTTCCACTTAGAGGTTGAGAGCCTCTTACTCATCACTAGTCGAATTCATTGAGGCAAGTGTCATTGGAGAAGATTCTGGAAGCTTCCAGGGTCTTTCCACCTCGTTGAATGAGCTTTCCATTTGTCATTTCCCGCTCAGCGCACCCTGGTAGTGCTTCCACCTGCGTTGCAGTGCACCTAGCCAGTGTAGCCTCTGCATTTCAATGCAGGCAGCTAGTGGAGCCTCTGAATTGATCCTGAATTGACTGTTTCTGAGTGGTTTTTGGTGGAGAACTTCTGGGAGAAGCTGTCATTGGTTGACCTTGTTCCTTTAGGGGCAGGAACAACTCTTTTAGGGACTTTGGATCGCTTGGATTATGGACATTTCATGCTCAATGTTGTAAGGCACAAAAATTTCTATAACAGTTGCCCCCTAAAGTATGAGGCCATTTATCGGGTGAAATTCTTTATTAGGAGGATCCGAAGTTCTTCCAATGCTGGGAGGAGACCTGTAATAAGATACAATACAATACATTATTTTTCATACTGCTTTCATGATCTAGCTGAGGCGGGCATTCCCATGCTCAGCTTTATAAATTCATTTTTCTGTACATAGAACAGACAATCGTCTGACGGTAGACTGGTGATTTTGATGAAATCATCATCCTTTTGGTAGGATGATTATCTGTGCTGTAATGTTGTACATGTCAATGTCTTTATTTTTTCTGAATATATATTGCAGCC
Source organism: Pinus tabuliformis (assembly GCA_031772625.1). Taxonomy (NCBI): domain Eukaryota; kingdom Viridiplantae; phylum Streptophyta; class Pinopsida; order Pinales; family Pinaceae; genus Pinus; species Pinus tabuliformis. The sequence continues at coordinate 406,234,094 of CM062817.1, read as the reverse complement.
CGAATGGATGAAACTAGACCTGAGGTCTTCAATCTCGTCCGATCTTCACTCTAAGTGCAAGTCGATCCATGTGAGAAATGTTCTGAAGTCGAACACGGAAAGACATCGCTTGATTACCAGTCAATGATGTAAACTGTTAACAAGCGCGAGAGGAATCACCGATAATGATAATGACCCTCAAGGTACTGCAGTACAATTCACGTGGTGTGAATAAAGGACTTGGCGTTGAACACCAAGCAAAATCTTTCGGTCGAAGGTCATTGATGTATACCTATCGCCGGAAGTGAGAAACTTGCCATTGAGGCATGCAAGCTTCAAAGTACTGAAGGGGGTGTTCCTAGATCAACTTCTTGGGTAATGAGCTGATGTCGACAAGAAGCGATCCGTCAAAGGAGGGCTTTAATGTATCCCACATCAGTGGCATGGAACGGAGCAAATGATTTTGATAGAGGTGAAAACGATCTGATGATATATGGTTCAGGGTGGCGGTCATGAAAGGATGAAGGATAATGTATGGTAGTGGATGGGACACGGTTGATTTCTCTGGATGACTTCTCTTGAACATACCAGCGACACTTGTGTGATGGATCGGTAGCATTTACCCCAAAGGTGGATGGTATGGCGAGACCATGGTGATGTGACTGGTGAATGAAACAACCCAACCCGACTCAGGCACGAAGTGGAAGTGTCATGTTCAAGAGCGACTTGCTACCAATAAAAGTTCTTTGAGTTTCTTCCCAATTTTCCCCAGTCATTGCTGACCAGTACCTATTTATTTTTTTCAAGCTTGAGGAGGATAGCATATGCTTGTTCTATAATTTTCCCTTCGCGCAAACCCATCGCTATGCTTTAACGAGCCTAGCGATAGTTAAACTCGTTCTCGTCTAAAGACAAGTTTGTCGCTATTAATCTTTTTTAACGAGTCTAACGACAAAGATAACTCGGTCCTTTTCCTTTTTAGGGAGTCTAAAAAGGAACATAAAGATAACTCCGGAAGTCCTTTTTCGTCATCTAATCCCTTAAGTCCGAAAAAGTATAAAACAATACAGAAGGGACGAGTTTTCGATAGTTTTAACGAGCCGAACAAAACAAGCGTCGATCTTTTTGTGCAATAATCCCTCAGGTCCAAAAAGATTAAAATATAGAGGAGGGATAGCACTTCCGGTCGCTTTAACGAGCTGGAAGGCCAAAACTCGGCAATTTTTTCATATTTTACGAGTCAGATGAAAAGAGCTTAAAGGAGACTCGTCTTTTGAGGAACGAGTGATAAAACGGGTAGCAGCTGATTCCAGGTAAGGGTTGGAATTTTCCAATCACGGCAGTGTCACAAGGATGGCTAGTGAAATCACTCTTCGCAGCTGTTCCTCAAACATGGGTAAACAATCAAATGGAGGTGAATGATCGGCCAATGGAAAAGTGGAGGTGACGGTGCAAACACGACCAAGGTTTTAATGGCTGATAATGTTACATTCACGGTGGTTATTTACCGGAGGGTAGTTCGTTTTTTAACGAGCTTAAATGCGGAAAAACACTGCTCGGTCTTATGGTTATTTTTTAACGAGCATGAACTATGTGCTAAAACTGCTCGATTAATCCAATCATATGATAAGAATGTCTCATGTAAGATTCCATTTTTTATGGAGCTTGCGCCTTACAAAGCTTTGCTCCTAGAATCCTTTCTTTATGCAAGTTCGGGAACGACTAATCCTACGAGTTTAAAGGGTTAGACCTACAAGTTTAAAGGGAGGACCTAAAAATTAAAAAAAACCAATAGCCACCCCTTGCCTGCACTCCAAAAGGTTTGCATGCCCCCAGGTATAAAACAGAGTTTCAAAGTTACCCCTACTTTAGTCCGATAAAATATTTGTTTTAGCGAGAGAGGCCTACCTCTTTCAGGTTACCAAAGATTGTCTCATTTGCGCAGCAAACAAAACATTTCCTTGGCGATGTCTACCGAGATAGACGAAGGTGAGTGACAACGATGTTATAGACAATTTTGTGCCTTGCAGCATCAGGCATGAATTGTCAATAATCCAAGGGATCCAAAGTCCCTAAACATGATGTTCCTACCCCTAGAGGAACAAGGTCAAGCAAACCAACAGCTCTCAGATCAGTTCTCCACCTGAAAACACTCAAAAACAAGCAATCCTGAAATCAAAGCAGGTGCTCCACTAGGCTTCTGCGCTGAAACTCAACTCCTCCATGGTGTACCTGCGTTGCAAAGCAGGTAGAACAAAGGCCACCTGCACTGAGCGAGATGGGACAAGTGGCACACTGAGTCATTGCTCTGGAATCTTCCAAAAATGACACTTGGATCAGGGATTTCGCCTTGTGATGAGTTAGAGGCTTTGTTTCTCCAAGTGGAAGCAAGGTTCTCCAAGTGGACTCAAGAACTGAAGATCAACTGAAGAGAGAGAGGACACAAGGCAGCTACACATCAGTTGCAAGCTGACTCATCCTTTCTCAATTCATCTATATATTGAGCTCTCTCCTATGAGCTCATGAGGCGGGAATTTTGTGCAAAGTAATGATATGCTGTTGGTTTCATTATAGAACTATTGGGTGATTGCTTAAAGGAGGTGAAGAGGAGAAATTCTTTCTGCTGGGAGGTGTTGCTGGATTGGGGCCTTCAATGGTTGTAACCTTCTCAGAACTTTACTTCTTCTATTAATAAAAGCTATTGAGGCTCTTCTATATGCACTTGTTTCAATGATGTGTTGTGATAATTGTATATTTGATTTATGCTAATCCTTGAATCAGTTATGATTGCATGCTTCTTGTAGTTTCCTTCTTTGTTATTTTGCAGGATCTCATTGTAGCTGGGCCAGCAAAAGAGCAAGGAGCTGGGAGCAAACAACAAGGAGAAGAGTCTGGATTCGACATTAAGCGCAAGGCAATGGTTAGTGCATTTCTCCACTCTCTCTTGCTTTCATAAAGAAGTAAACATTAAGTAGTTTTCTTTACAGTTGTTGCTGAGGTACTATCACCCTTAGAGTGGGATAGGGTCATCCGAATCGGATACTTTTCCCTACAACAAACTGGCGACTCCACTGGGGATCGTATCTGTTTGATTGTTTGTAGTATTTTGCTATTCATTTCCTGAACAAAAGAGTACCAAATCGAAAAGCTTTTGACTATATCAAAAGCGAAGTAGAGGGCAGCTACTCTAGCTCATTTCTGAGCATGTTCATGATTTGAAGAGCTGATCTACAAGGATCCTTGTGAGCTCTTAGTGATAGCTTTTCACCTTCCTTGTCATCCCTTTGTGTGTGCTTGACTGATAGCTTCTGATTTGAGCAAAAACTGTGAATTTTTTAGAAAATTGTGACCCGGAAACTGAGAAAACGCAACTTTCGTTTTCCAAAGCAGGTAGTACACAGGCTACCTACTTTGCAACGCAGGTCCCAAAGGGGCTACCTGCGCTGAGAGCCAGACTGGCTGTGCAGCACCTGCGTCAGCCCAATTTTGCCTTGTGCATTTGGGGTTTCCTCCCTTTTTCTTGCCTGTTTTCACTATAGATTTTGCAGCCAGTTACCAGTCTTGTACCTGTTCTGAAACCAACCTTACTTGCCATCATTCCGCCTCTGTTATATAATGAAATTGTACTTGTTCTTTTGTATTTCTTACATCATTTACAATTTCCCATAACGAAAGTGAACTAGTCTTGCTTTGGCCTCTTAGATCTGAACCTGTGTTAGGCATTTTGCTGGTCTAAAGAGTTAGCTTGTTTGCTGTCCATAGCTGATTAGTCTTTTTACTTTCGTCATTATGGTTTGATTTCATGCATTTCCAGTGTTTAAACAAGTAAATGTTAAGGTGTCTTTTGATTTTGGACAAGCTTGTTTGTTTTCACTTTAAATCGAAATCAAAGTTAAATAACAACTTTCTTTTTGTAATACATCAACATTAAGAAAGGGAAAAGAAAATACATGCATTGTGCATTTTGCATTTGAAAAAGTTTGCATGATGATTTAGGAGAAAGTGCATTAGTTTGTGCTGTATGAACTGTGTGAAAAGATTTTCCTTTCTTCTCCCTCAGTAGTTAAGATTTTCATCAGTCAAAAAGATTTGAAAAAGCTTGCTTCTCATCTTAGGCTGCATTTAGGAATTTGTCATATACATCTCGTGGTGAACCTTGAAAGGCAAACTTTAAAAAGATCAACTTAAAATATACTGAATGAACCTAACAACGCATTGAAACATAACGCAAACACATAGAGGTCTAAGCTAGAGCCGTGTTCCGGCGTCGTTAAACGTAGTGACTGTCGATCTCTACGAAGGTGGGTGATTCCTCCTGAGGGACGATAGCACTAATACGGACTTGTGCTCCCACGTACCGTTGCGTATATATTGGGAGACCCCTATAGGCATTTATCCTTTATCCTTAGGAAGCCGTGTCGGCCGCCCTACTGATCGCGATGCAATGAACACAGCATTCACGAAGATCGACCACCCGTACCGTAAAACGTATTCTGTGGTTTCGCGAAAGGTTTGGCACACCCTCTGCCTAGATCTCCAGAGCAGTTTCTTTTGGCCCTTTTTCAAACTCTATAACTGAAAAGGTCCAACCGAGCATTTGTCACTTCGGGCTCGTTAATACATCGAAGGAGACTAGAGTCATCTTTAGCTTTTTCTCGACTCTTAAAACATGAAAAAGCAAAGTTATGTTTAAAAGCGTCTAATAAAATTCATTCAAATCGGAAACACAAATTTTCCCCTTTATATTTTAGTTGATCGAGTAATCCGCAATCGTGGAAGAAAGTCAATTGAATATCCGTCGTTCTCGGAGGCTTGCGAGTCAACCGTCTTTGTCTCCGGAATCGAAAATAGTCCGGACAAAGCGAGCTCGTCGAACCAGTTCAAAATCTCCTTTAAAAGTTAGAACGAGTGTTCCAACAACATCTGAGATTCTGGTTACTCCAAACATTTCCGGAAACCCTGCCTCTATAGAAGAAGTTCAACCGCCGCAGAAGGACAATAATACTGATCCTAGTCTGGGGGCAAATACTTGTATAACTGAACCAGTTCCATCTATAACTGGTCCAGAGAGTTTTGTTCCTCAAACATAGTTTGCTGTTGATACAACCCCTTCTTCGGCACCGGAAATCTATTATGGACCTGATGGTCTTCCTCTTCCACCTGGTCTGATTGCGATAGAGGAAATTATAGAGGAACCGCAAGTATCCACTCCAACTCATTTTGGAGTAGGGGTCACTCTATTTCCTGCTAAAACAGAAGTTTGTCCACCACCAGTAGAAGTTCCTGTAGAATCACTAGGCAATCAATTGGATAGACTCAAAATGTCTGAACAACCGTCGACATCTAGGACTGTGTCAAATGACACGGCGACGACAGAATTCACTGCTGCAAATCCAACAATGTTCGCCGGCATACCATCTGTCCCAACTAGCTCTCAATCGCTAGAAGGAGTCCACCAAGGGACTATCTCGGCAGTATGGTCTGTTCCTGTTTATTCCGGAGTAATGTCTGGTAACTCTTATGGTGAGACTCAACAAATTGACCCTTTTGGGAATCAATTTAGGCCATCCAGTCCTCCAGGACAATCAATTGCCTTGAGTTCTGGATTATCACCGTATGGGGGGCAGTACACCCTTTCATTACCCCCTCCGGGAGGGTACCCATACGGGAGTTCTCAACCTTATTCAAGTTATGGTGGAATTGCAACGAGTAGTTGGGTGCCTATGCTATCCCAGCCACCAAGAGTTGTATATTCTATGCAACAGTGTGTACCTGTGACGAACATCCCAACTACACCGGCTATCGTAACCGTGTCGCAAGTTCAAACGATGCCTGTTGTATGTCAACCTCAGATTTCTCAGGTTCTCATGCAACAACCCCTTGACCCTACAACCCAACCACAATCGCCTACTGGTGGGACGACAAAAGTACAATCGGGTACAATTACCCCACATCTTCGTCCAATGGTTAGTGTAGCGCAACAACCCATGGTATCACAACCGTGCATAGTGCAATACCAACAGCCACAATTCCAACAAGTGTACCAAGGTTCTGAACAGCAAATCTTTGCGAATACTGGACAACCATATATCCAAAATGGCCAAAATCAACCACTTTATAGTGGTCAAGTCCATCAACCGTATCAATCATACCAACATCAACTCCATTATGCTGGTATGCAAAGACCAATTGTTCAGGCAATTCCATCGTACCCTAGTTATGCTTCCCCTAACTTGAATCAACAGTTACCATTCGTGGCGACTTTAGAGTTGCCTGATTTACATCGGTTAACCAATGATCCAATTGCTTACGCCCCATGGTGGCCAGTGATCCCGCACAAACTTCCATCCGACATTCCTAAATTCAATGGAAATCCAGGTGAAGACCCGTCGAATCATGTGATGACATTTCATCTATGGTGTTCGTCGAACACTTTAAATGATGATTCGATAAGGCTTCGCCTCTTTCAGAGGACATTGACAGGTCCAGCGGCGAAATGGTATATAGAATTGCCAAGAGCTTCGTTCGACAATTTTAGCTCCCTTGCCACGACATTCTTAACCCACTTTCAATTACCAATAAGGTATGAAACAGGAACAGAGATATTGACCAACTTCAAGCAGACAACCGCCACTCATATATCAGATCATATACATGAGTGGCGACATCGACGAAGAATGGTTAAAACATACGTTCCTGATCAGCTCTTAGCTGAGTGGTTTATAAAGTCGTTACTTCCGGCCATAACGGAAGATGTGGCAAAGGGGGGGCTCGTAACAGAAGAGCAGGTTATTGCTCGTGCGCAATATTTGGACTTAGTATATACTCAGTCCGGCACGCTCTATGACAAAATACCAGACGCCCCTAGACCAGAGTTTTCAATCCCTCCTCCTCCTAAATCAAATAGTGACTCTCATGCCGGCGATGGCGTGATTTGCACGGCAAACACAAATCCAAAAAGGACCAATCAAAAGAAGGCCCGTAAGGATTCAAATCAAAATGCGCATGAGGAAATTCTTTCTTCGGAAGTAAATGCCGTATCGACAGATAAAGGCAAAGAAACCAATAAACGAGGAAGCAGGAAGAATCAAAACAAAGGGAAGAAAGATCGAAGAAAGTCATCTCCTCGAAAAACTCCTCATAGAGAGGAGAAACCACCTGGGAGGTGTCACATATGTGACGAGCATCATTGGACGGCAGATTTCCCATACAAAGCTGAGTTTAAAATATTCGTAAAGAATTCGCATACTCCAGCTGTGTTGACTGATCCATTTCTCGACCCAAGTCAGAATCTGGTTGATAGTGGAAATGCTTCCCCATCACAATTTATGATGTTGTCAAGTTTTAAGCGCCAAGATGATGCTTTAATTTCAACATTAAACAAAAGCCATGGGAATTCACAGTTGTTGAATGGCGAGAGAAAAGGTCGATCAGGCAGTTCGACAACAACTTCGACAGAAGTTGTGCCGCCATCCAATACAAGAAGCATTCCAACGATCCATGGAGGCAATCATCCTCTCCAATATATCGAAGTAATTTTCCTAAAAGGCCCTTCTTTAATGGGCACTTTTGCCCCACCATCACCAAGTAATCTTACGGAGATGGGTGCAACGGAATATGAAGCCTTCTATTTTTAATGGATCTAAAAGTTTCGAGGATAGTTCCTATCTCAAATCAACCTCGTTTAAAAAATGAACTAAAGAGTAAAGAGGATAGTTCTTTACGATGTAAACCTCATTAAAAAATGAAATGTCCCCTTAAGGTTTAGAGGACATATGCCTCGTCTGCATTTTTATGCTGGGGGCATCAAGATTGAGCAAGGTTTGGTCGCATTCAAGCTCGTTAAAAAATGAACTGCCCCTTAAGGTTTAGGGGGCATATGCCTCGTCTGCATTATTATGCTGGGGGCATCCATCACCGAGCAGTTTTAGCACATAGTTCATGCTCTTTAAAAAATAAACATAAGTTGTGAGCAATCTTCCCCTAGAGTTCAAGCTCATCCAGAAAAAATGAACCGGAAAATAACCTTGAGAAATGTAACCTTTGACAGCCATATTAAAGCCCTTGGTCGTGTTCTTGCAGTCTCACCTCCATCCGTTCATTTGGCCAATCGTTCATCTCCATATGTTTGTTTACCCATTTTGAGGAACAGCTGCGAAGAGTGATTTCACTTAGCCATCCTTGTGACACTGCCGTGATTGGAAAATTCCAACCTGTACCTGGAATCTGCTGCTATCCCTGTTTATCACTCGTTCCTCAAAAGACGAGTCTTCTTTGAGCTCTTTTCTCTTGACTCGTAAAATATGAAAAGTTTGCCGAGTTTTGGCCTTCCAGCTCGTTAAACGACCGGAAGAGCTATCCCTCCTCTAGATTTTAATCTTTTTGGACCTGAGGGATTATTACACAAAAAGATCGAGCGCTTGTTTTGTTCAGCTCGTTAAAGCAATCGAAAATTCATCCCTTCTGTATTGTTTTATACTTTTTCGGACTTAAGGGATTAGATGATGAAAAAGGAATTCTGGAGTTGACTTTATGTAGCTTTTCAGACTCTCTAAAAGTGAAAAGGACCGAGTTATCCTTGTCGTTAGACTCGTTAAATTCATTAAATAGCGACAAACTTGTCTTTAGACGAGAACGAGTTTCCCTATCGCTAGGCTCATTAAAACATAGCGATGGGCTTGCCCGAAGGGCAGGTTATAGAACAAGCATATGTTATCCTCCTCAAGCTTGATAAAAATAAAGAGGTACTGGTCAGCAATGACTGGGGAAAAATTGGGAGAACCTCACAGCTTTAATGGTAGCAAGTCGCTCTTGAACATGACACTTTGTCCTCCGTATCACATCGGGTTGGGTTGTTTCATTCACCGGTCTCATCACCATGGTCCTCGCCACACCATCCACATTTGGGGTAATGCTACCAATCCATCACATCAGTGTCGTTATATGTTCAAGAGATGTTGTTCTGCAAAGAGTCAACCGTGTCCCATCCACTGCCATACATTGTCCTTCATCCATTTCATGACCGCCACCCTGAATCATACATCACAGTTTGTTTTCACCTCATCACAATCACTAGCTCCGTTCCGTGTCACTGATGTGGGATTCATTAAGGCCCTCCTTTGACAGATCGCTCCTTGTCGACATCAGCTCATTATCCAAGGAGTTGATCTAGGAACAACCCCTTCAGTACTTTGAAGCTTGCATGCCTCAATGGCAAGTTTCTCACTTCCGGCGACAGGTATACATCAATGACCCTCGACCAGAAGATTTTGCATGGTGGTCGACACCAAGTCCTTTATTCCCACCATGTGAATTGTACTGTTGTACCTTGAGGGTCATCATCCTTATTGGTGATTCCTCTCGCGCTTGTTAACGGTTTACATTATTGACCGGTAATCAAGCGATGTCTTTCCATGTTCGACTTCAAGAAATTCTCACATGGATCGACTTGTACATCGAGTGAAGATCGGAAGAGATTGAAGACCCCGGATCTAGTTTCATCCATCCGGGCTGCGATATATATTCACGACATAAAGACATTTGATATGTACATCATTGCAGCAGATGATCATCCTTCTCAAAGGATGATAATTTCAGCAGAGAATTATCAGTCTATCATCAGACGATCGTTTGTGCTATGTACCAAAATGAATTTATAAAGCTGAGCATGGGAATGCCCGCCTCAGCTAGATCATGAAAAAGTATGAAAAATAATGTATTGTATTGTATCTTATTACAGGACACTTCTTAGCAGATTGAATGAACTTCGGATCCTCCTAATAAAGCATTTCACCCGATAAACGACCTCATACTTTAGGGGGCATCTGTTATAGACAATTTTGTGCCTTGCAGCATCAGGCATGAATTGTCAATAATCTAAGGGATCCAAAGTCCCTAAACATGATGTTCCTACCCCTAGAGGAACAAGGTCAAGCAAACCAACAGCTCTCAGATCAGTTCTCCACCTGAAAACACTCAAAAACAAGCAATCCTGAAATCAAAGCAGGTGCTCCACTAGGCTTCTGCGGTGAAACTCAACTCCTCCATGGTGTACCTGCGTTGCAAAGCAGGTAGAACAAAGGCCACCTGCGCTGAGCGAGATGGGACAAGTGGCACACTGAGTCATTGCTCTGGAATCTTCCAAAAATGACACTTGGATCAGGGATTTCGCCTTGTGATGAGTCAGAGGCTCTGTTTCTCCAAGTGGAAGCAAGGTTCTCCAAGTGGACTCAAGAACTGAAGATCAACTGAAGAGAGAGAGGACACAAGGCAGCTACACATCAGTTGCAAGCTGACTCATCCTTTCTCAATTCATCTATATATTGAGCTCTCTCCTATGAGCTCATGAGGCGGGAATTTTGTGCAAAGTAATGATATGCTGTTGGTTTCATTATAGAACTATTGGGTGATTGCTTGAAGGAGGTGAAGAGGAGAAATTCTTTCTGCTGGGAGGTGTTGCTAGATTGGGGCCTTCAATGGTTGTAACCTTCTCAGAACTTTACTTCTTCTATTAATAAAAGCTATTGAGGCTCTTCTATATGCACTTGTTTCAATGATGTGTTGTGATAATTGTATATTTGATTTATGCTAATCCTTGAATCAGTTATGATTGCATGCTTCTTGTAGTTTCCTTCTTTGTTATTTTGCAGGATCTCATTGTAGCTGGGCCAGCAAAAGAGCAAGGAGCTGGGAGCAAACAGCAAGGAGAAGAGTCTGGATTCGACATTAAGCGCAAGGCAACGGTTAGTGCATTTCTCCACTCTCTCTTGCTTTCATAAAGAAGTAAACCTTAAGTAGTTTTCTTTACAGTTGTTGCTGAGGTACTATCACCCTTAGAGTGGAATAGGGTCATCCGAATCGGATACTTTTCCCTACAACAAACGAGTGCCAAACACATAAATTTGACAAAAGAATCTTATTCTAGAATAACCCTCTTCCAACATGGGCGGGGTACAGACTAGTCATATTCTCCCGCGGAAACCTACCCTATACCCAAAGTTTTCCTGCCGAAGCAGACCAGGATGCATGCCCCCTGGGTTCCAGTCATATCCCTCCGAATTACTCGCGCTCATCGGGAGGACGGACCGTGGGTTGAGACATTTCTTCCATGAAGAGACCATTTAGGGATGGTATATGACTATTTGCGATGCGTGATCCGGGAAATGAAAGTTGGTCCACGAGCTTGACCACTCTTCCTTCATGCGGAAAACACATTACTCTAAAGAGTGAGGAGACGATGGCTCCCATGCAATAAATATAGTCTCGTCCAAGGAGTAGGTTATAATCCAAGGGTCCTTGAATGACCATCACGTTCATTTGAATGGTCTTCCCTTTCAATGTGATAGGCACATTGGGGAGGATCCCTAAAGGTCGACTGGTTCCTTTATCGAAGCTTGTCGGATTTCTCATTTCAGGCAAAAGCGATGGCGAACCAAGCGCTTTCCAAGCAATAGAGGAAAGGATACTCATAGATGCCCCCTCATCAATGATGGTGCCAGCCATGACCGTTCTGTATATTTGGATGATAATTCGGAATGGTATGTTTGTTGGCAACCGGGGTCTGCCTAGTTGGTTCCAGTTGAAGGATACAACCAGGTTGCTTGGTGGTGGGACCGAGTATACGGCCGGATATTGCTCTGACGAACTTCCTTCCTGCGATAAAGGAATGGGTGGATTGCCCCCGTGTTCGTCGGAGTCTGCGTTGATGAAGAGAATTTGGATGGTGTCATCCTTATCCTCTTCAGTGACTATATCATTCGAAGATAAAACCTCTGAAGGCAAGACCGGGTCAACTGCCGCCTCGACCTTTTGACTTTCGTCTAGAATGGATTTAGTTGGTTTATCCTCAATGATAGACGCTTCAGCTGACCACTTGAGCGGGCCAGCTGGATTCTCAACTAACGAAGGACTTGGCAAGAGTTTTTTATATCCAGGAGGAAGTCGTAACGGTGAAACCGGACGATCTTCCAAGACTCTTTTAGCCTCGTCTAAGAAGGGACAACGGTGGAGGGCATGGTTGCCTTCACACAGTCTATAGGGAGGTCTAGTTCTCCCTTTTTGTCCTAGAACTTCACTTTGGCTAGTTGACGGTGTACTTTCAACATGGCCATCAGAGGTTGACGACACCGGATTGTGCAAATGGGGAGACCAGTCCCTTAGTATCTGAGGGATGCAAGGACAATCTCTGTGAAAGTGGTCTCCCTTGCAGATGACACATGGCAATTTAGGCCTGGTCAGTGCTGTGTGTGGATTTTCATCAGACGACACTTGTTTTCCCTTATTTTCCTTTGGCTCCTTCTTATTTTTCTCTTTCTTCTTCTTTTCCTTCTTCTCCTTGGGAGCTTGGTTTTTAGTTTTACCAGTCCCGTCACGCGAAGAGGAAGGAAGAGAGGAGGAATGAGAGGAAGTAGAAGGTTGGTGGGAAATTCTGGACTCGTCTAATTGTTGATTCGACTGTTCAGGAATAGTGGTGTTCTGATCGACATTGGTTGAGAAGAGCCAGACTGGCAGGCCAATTGTCAGTCCTGGAAGCGACAATGTGGCCATATGGGGCACACCAACATCTCCCCAAGAGGAGAAGGGACTAGGATTTCCACCAAGGGGAATTCCTTGGCTGGTAGGCTCCATTTTCTCAACCTAAAGATCAACGCAGGAAAAAGGGGTGATTGTTTCGTTTAAAATAAATTTTAACGACGCTTAGACACAACTTGATTTTTCAATTTTAAAGAGTCGAGAAAAAGCTAAAGATGACTCTAGTCTCCTTCGATTTTTAATGAGCCTGAAGTGACAAGTGCTCAGATGGACCTTTTCCATTAAGGAGTCTGAAAAGGAACGAAAGGGACTGCTCTGGAGTTCTAGGTAGAGGGTGTGCCAAACTTTTCACAAAATCGTAGAATACTTTTTAAGGTATGGGCGGTCAATCCTCCCGAATGCTATGTTCAGTGCATTGCGATCAGTAGGGTGGCCGACACAGTTTCCTATGGATAAAGGTTTTATGCCTATAGGGGTCTCCCAATATATACTCGATGGTACGTGGGAGCACAATCCATACTGGCACTTATCGTCTCTCAGGAGGAATAACCCAACCATCAGCGAGGCGACCAGTGACCAGGTTTTAGGACGCCGGAACACGTCTTTAGCCTAGACCTCTATGTTGTGCGTTAAGTTACAAAGCGTTGTTAAGTTCATTCAATTTATTTTAGGTTGATCTTTCGTAGAAGAGTGCCTTTTTGGATCACAACGAGATGTATGATACAATTGCTAAATGCAGTCTAAAGATGATAAGCAAGCTTTTATATCTTTTCAACAATGAAAATCCTAGCTACAAGGGGAAAAGAAAGACACCATCTTTTCTCAAAGAGCGTAGAGCACACTGTAATGCACTTTTTCTAAATCAACATACAAACTGTCAAAATGCAAATGCACATATGCATGTATTTGTTTTCACTTTCTTAATATTGATGCCTAAAAAGAAAGTTGTTGTACAAATTTGAATTCGATTTCAAGTGAAAAACACAAACAAGTTCCTTTTTCGAAATCAAAAAGACGATTACGACACTTTATGATTTACTTGTTTTGACACTTGAAATGCATAAATTCAAACCAAAAGACAAAAGGAAAAGCGTAATCAACTGTGAACAACAACAAACTCACTCCTAAGAACAAAACGACACTTACGACAGGTCTAGATCTAAGGGCGACAGTATGACTAGTTTACTATCGTAATGGGAAACTGCAAATGATGTAACAAATACACAAAGAACAAATACGGTTTCTTTATACAACTGAGGTGGAATTGAGGCAAAGAAAAGGGGTTTCAGATAGGTACACACACTGATAACAGACTGCAAAAAACAGAGATAAAAATGAGAAAAAGGAAGCAGATAACCATAGCTGCATAAGGCAAAGGTTGATCAGCGCACCCCCAGCACAGAGAAACTGAACTTCAGCGCAGGTAGCCTTCACAGGACCTGTTTTGAAATGCAGAACCTCTTCACAGAGTCTGCGCTGAAGCAGAAACGAGAATTGTTTCTGGGTTCTGGGTCACGGTTTGCAGTTTAATCTACGGTTTTTGGCCGGATAAAAGCTATCAATTAGGTACAATTAGAGGGATGATTTAAAGGAGGACTAAGATCTATCACAAAGGCCTGTTAGAGCACTTTTGGATCAGCTATTCAGATCATAAACAGGCCCAGTGAATGGACTAGAGTAGCAGATCTCTACTTTGCATTTGCAAATGGCAAATGCAGTTCGATTCGGTACTCCTGAGTTTATGAGATGAACAACAATAGAAACACAAATAAACTAACAAGATACGATCCCCAACGGAGTCGCCAATTTGTTGTTGGGAAAAGTATCCAATTCGGAATGCCCCTATCCCACTCTAAGGTGTGATAGTGCCTTAGCAACAAACAAGGAAAACTATCTTCGTATTCTTCTTTATGAAATGTAAATGGAGAAGAAGGATGTAACTAACCAGTGTCTTCCGCTAGTTTGTCGATCCAATTGCTCTCTCCTTTGTTCGCTTCCTGCTGCTTGCTCCTTCACTGGTCCAGCTTCACCAAGTTCCTGCAAGATCACAAGAGAGGAAAACTACACAAAAGACATAGATTTACATTCATAACTAGTTTAGGATCAGATATAAACTAAATATGCAAACATAACAAAGCATCATTGATATACAAGCATATAGGAGAAACTCAAATAGTTTTATTGATATGATAAGAAATTCCAAGAGGAGATACAACCAAGTGAGTCCTGATCCAGCATCTACCTCCCAGCAAAGGAATCCCTTCCTCTCCTCCAACAAAGCATAAATCACCCAATGTACTAATCTCAATCTCAAACCAACAACAATTCTCTGCAAAGTACAAAATTCCAGCCTCCTGAACCTCTGGGTGAGAGATCCATATATAGATGTAAGAAGAGAGGATGAGTCAGCTTATGTTTTGACTTGTGGCTTCTCTCTGTCAGTTCTTGCTTCCACTTGGAGGTTGAGAGCCTCTTACTCATCACTAGTCGAATTCATTGAGGCAAGTGTCATTGGAGAAGATTCTGGAAGCTTCCAGGGTCTTTCCACCTTCTTGAATGAGCTTGCCATTTGTCATTTCCCGCTCAGCGCACCCTGGTAGTGCTTCCACCTGCGTTGCAGTGCACCTAGCCAGTGTAGCCTCTGCATTTCAACGCAGGCAGCTAGTGGAGCCTCTGAATTGATCCTGAATTGACTGTTTCTGAGTGGTTTTTGGTGGAGAACTTCTGGGAGAAGCTATCATTGGTTGACCTTGTTCCTTTAGGGGCAGGAAAAACTCTTTTAGGGACTTTGGATCCCTTGGATTATGGACATTTCATGCTCAATGTTGTAAGGCACAAAAATGTCTATAACAGCTCTACAGGAAACCTTAGCCCGGCTTAAGGAAACAGAGAGAATGGAAGGGGAAGCACCCTCATCACCACCGAGGGAGGGCGAAGTAGAGCCACCAAGAGAAGAAGAAAAAGAGAATATCCCGGAGCCTAGCCCTCAGCCAAGTCTGAGCTCATACTATAACTTCTTGGAAGCTGGCAAAATTATACCACAGAAATTCACTGTGCCACTGTTCTTTGCATTGGAGGAAGAGAGAGTACGTACACACACGTGGATGAAAATAGCCAAGTCAAAAGGTGTGGTGGACATAGGCCCCTTGGAGGAGCAACTCAAGGAGGCCAGAAGGGAATTAGCCATGGCTAAACACGTGGCAAATTGCCAACGAGTGTTCCTACAGGAAGAAAATGAAAAGCTTAGATTGCAGCTACAGGAGCTGAGGACAAGAATAGGTACATCCTTCGGGGACACCACAACAGAATAGCAAGGCAAAAAGGAACTGCACACCGGTCTTGGGGAGCCAACCACACATCTACAGGAAACAGAGTTGCAAGCACAAATTGAGGTGCAAGATCTCAAACAACAGCTGCAACAGAAAGAGGCACAATTGGCCTGCATGGCCAGTTGGGCCATGGATGCTATACAATGTACACAGCCGGCCAAATCCTATGGCCTGTACCTGAAAGGCCAATGGCTGCAATTTCAAATCAATACCTTGGCGCAAAGGGGTATCTCTCAGCTCCAAGACCCGTAGCAATTCACTGAATTATGCAGTACCAGCTCATCAGAGGATAATGCCAAATTAGCAGAGTTCTACCTCCATAATTTGGACCTGCCTAATGTAATTTCATGGGATCCCAATATGGCCTTAGGAGATATGCAATTAATGGCATCTGCCTCATGGTTGAACCATGAGGACAAAAGAGCAGCAGAAGCCAAAGCGGTCATGAACCGAGAGCTGAATGAGCCATTGCTAATTAGAGCAGAACCAGGGGATCCAGTTGCACTAATCTCGACACACCAACACTTCTCCACCGACCCTCAAGCTTCATTGAGATATATGGATCAGTAGGCCCAGGCCATAGCACATTTTGAGGACATGGAGAGACTGTTAGGAGACAACTCTTTCCAAGCTTGCACCCGCCGATGGAATACATTGGCCCACAGTCTGAAAATCAGAGAGTATCATACCCCAACTCGGATGAGGGAAGCTCTAGTACGGGTGGCCCTCTATAAGAAATCCATGCAAAACCTCCAGGCCAGCTGGATTGACCTCAAGCTAAGTCCACCACTGCTGCTAGGATTGATGGAAGGCAGCACAGAAAAAGATGATAATGAACAGTGGGAAGAGGTGAACAGAAAGGTTGGGTTCCATATCAGCAAGGAGGACACTACTACAGAGGCTTGGGATGTAAGGGTGGCAGTAAAGGCAATGAAGGAAGAGGAGCTGGATTAGTTGCTCAAGGATGAGCAAATATTTTAGCTGGGGGGTGATGATGAGCCCCAAATTTGGTAACATTTTGGGCTCATTTGGCCTCACTACCCTTGCTCAACCCTTCATTTTTCATCACTTATGCATCATTTTTTAGTATATTCATGTTATTTGTACGAAGGAGGGCAGTCACTATTCCTAGGTGGCTAATACATGTTTATTTCAGGTTTTTTTGACATTAAATGGAGCAAAACCACGCAGATGAAGGCAAGGAGACAGCCAAGGTGGCATTGAGGTTTTTTAAGAAGGTTGTCCACGGCATTGAATGGCCTTCCTCGTGATCTCCACCCACAACTCCGAGCTCCAACAGCTATCACCACCGAGCTAGAAGGCAGCCAACGGATTCTAAGGGAACAACAGTTTACTTTTAGTTGGTCAGCCAAGCCCCACTAATTTAGGAGGCCAGCTTGGCCCTCATAATGTATAAATATTGAGGCTGTAGCCTTCGAAAAAAGACTTTTGAAACTTTGTTGCAGATTCTGAATTACGAGCTATAGCCCTGTTTTGCTCTTTGTAAGCCATTTTTGGCATGTTATCAGACTTTTGACTATTATCTTTTAATGAATAAGCAAGCAGATTTGAGGCAGCTCTGAGTTCTTAAAGGAGCTTAAGCTCTCAGGGTTGGGCCCAACTTGAGAGCCTAAGGCTTCCTTCCTTTGTATTGTTACCTTTCTTTCTTTCAGCATTATATTTCTTTTCCTTTACATGCACTTGGAAACACAATTTGCTGATTCGAATTTCTTGGTGTGGTTACATAGGTTAGTGTTATGAACAAAGTTGCTTCAGTAGTTTAGATTAGAGTAGGGAGATTGAAGTTAATCTGAGTTCCAAAAAGGGTTGAATGCACACTCACTTTCACCTCTGTTTGGGGACTGGGAGTGCAGACCGTGCCAACTACCAAAAACACAGTTTTACATGTTCATGCAAGCTTTAACGTAATATTTCCGTTTGTAGAAGTGTCCATGCATTTAGATCTTGAGCAATAACTCTTTGTTTCAGCACCATGCACGATTTTCCCTTAAAAACGACATTGCTCTTCTTTGGTTTCTAAAAAAATAGTTAGAGTAGGTTGATGACATTTCGGTTATACGCAAGACAGGGGTGATTTGTTTCATTTACACTGCGCAACACCACTCCATCATTTCCTTATCCTTCTAAGCCGTGCCTAGGCCATCTACTTATCTCCCAGTTAGATCATTTTCCTCCCAACTCTTCTATCATCCACGTTGTTTTATCTTTTCGGCCTTCCATTGCCTCTACCCTCCTCTAGACCAACCAGCTTTACACACCCCCTCTCCATCTCATCTCTCTGTCCATAAGCCATCACAAGCTCTCCTCCTACCTCCCTATCCACCCATACAGCTCATTCACTCATCCATCACCCAAAACTCCGATTGCAGAACATCCTGTAGAAATTACGGGACTTCTTGTAGAAATCCTGAACTTCCTGTAGAACCCCCTGCAGACATCCTGTAGAAGCTTGCAAACACGGTTGCCAGGCATCTGAACTTTGTGAATTTCTGTGGAATGATGTTAGGGATCCCTTGGACCCTCTCAGAGTCCTCCTGACCTTTTCCAAGCCTTCCTCCCCTTGATCTACCCCTGCACAGTCAAGATCCAGTAAGAAGCACAGTCATAATAACTCCAACAACTTGAGCAAAAATACAAAAACATGTTCTCTTCAGATGAAAGTAGCTTAGACACATGCATCTCATCTCAATAGAAGTAATGGCATCACTTTTAGAAGTTGCATTCCCACCATTGCATCATAAGGATTAAGCTAGTAGAATTAAGGTTTACTAGGGTTTCCATGTTTTGTTGGCTTTCAGTTCATTCTTGCAGAGTAGGTTAATTTCCTTTGAGATAGCTTTCGTTCATCACTTAAAAAGCTTCTTCTGGGAACATATAGAAGTTGGCTTGAGCCCTAGCGGACTTGTGCCAGCGGACCAAGTGACAGCTGCGATAAGAGCTAGTACTTGTGCATACAGCACCGTCACTTCCAAGTTTGTTACGAACTACCGGGTTGATAAAATTAGAGAAGGAAGCTCCAGGAGTTGTAGCATTATTGCTACAATACTGGAGCCCACCAGTGGGTGAGTCAGCTTCTGGGATTTTGATTATTGTCATTTCACTAACAGTTCTTGGTTCCACCTGGAGATTTCATGATCTCTTACTCATCCCTTGGTGAATTCAGAGAGGCAAGTGTCATATGAGCAGTTTCTAGAAGATTCTTTGAGTTTCCACCTAGCAAACTGCCTCTGCCATTTGTTTGCTCTCACTCATCACACCCTACAGAAGGAATTTTTAGTATGCATCACACCCTTTGTGTGTAACAGGTGAGATGCATCACACCCTTAGCATGGAGTAGTCTGTATGGTCTAGTTTTGACCAGTACTGAGCAGTTTTTCAGGGAAAACTTCTGGGATATGACGTAATCAGTTGACCTTGATCCTTTAGGGTATGAAAAAAAACTTGATCCTTGGTTTATGGACATATGTTATTGGGGTTGCAGTGCCCAAATATGTCTATAACAGTTGCCCCATAAAGCATGAGGTCGTAAATCTTCTGATGTCGGGTGAAATGCTTTATCATGAGGATCCAAGGTTTTTTGCACTTCAAGGTGACTTGTAATAAGATACAATACAATACATTATCTTCATAACTTTTTCATGATCTAGCTGAGGTGGGCATTCCCATGCTTAGCTTCATAAATTCATTTTCATGTACATAGGACAGAGAATTGTTTGTGTGGTAGACTGATGATTCTGGTAGAGCCATCATCCCTTAGCTTGGATGATTATCTATGCAGTTATGAAGTACATTTGATGTTTTTCTTTTCCTAAATATATCACAGTCCGGATGGATGAAACTAGATCCTGGGTCTTCAAACTCTTTCAATCTTCACTCGAAGTACAAGTCGATCCATGTGA
The DNA here is from genome assembly GCA_031772625.1 of Pinus tabuliformis. Classification (NCBI taxonomy): domain Eukaryota; kingdom Viridiplantae; phylum Streptophyta; class Pinopsida; order Pinales; family Pinaceae; genus Pinus; species Pinus tabuliformis. The sequence continues at coordinate 406,214,335 of CM062817.1, read as the reverse complement.
AAAGATGTTCTGGTGTCGAACATGGAAAGACATCGCCTGATTACCAGCCAATGATGTAAGCTATTAACAGGAACAAGAGGAATCACTGATAATGATAATGACCCTCAAGCTATTGTAGTACAATTAACATGGTGTGAATACATGAGTCCTCTTGAACACCACGTAAAATATTTCAGTTGAAGGCCATTGATTTAAACCTATCGCCAGAAGTGAGAAACTTGCCATTGAGGCATGCAAGCTTCAAAGTACTGAAAGGGTTGTTCCTAAGTCACCTTCTTGGATAATGAGCTGATGTCGACAAGAAGTGACCCGTCTTAGGAGGGCCTTAATGAATCCCACATCTACAACACGGAACAGAGCAAATGATTTTTTGGAGGTGAAAATGATCTGATGATATAAGGTTCAGGGTGGTGGTCATGAAAGAATGGAGCATGAAGGTATTGCAGTGGATGAGGCATTAGGTGGGTTGGTGAATTCTCTGAGCGACTTCTCTTGGACATATTGGCGACACTGAAATGGATTGGTAGCGTTAACCCCAAAAATGTATGGTACGAAGAACCAATGGTGATATGACCGGTGAATGGAATAACCCGACCCGACTCAATCATGGTGATGGAGTGAAAGTGTCATGTTCAAGAGAAACCTGCTACCAATGAAATTCTTCAAGTTTTCTTCCCTTTCTCCCTAGTCATTGCTGATCAGTACCTCTTTATTTTTGTCAAGCTTGAGGAGCATAACATATGCTTGTTCTATAATTTTCCCTTCAAGCAAACCTGTCACTATCTCTTAGCAAGCCTAGCAACAGTGAAACTCGCTCTTCTCCATATTGGACAAGTTTGTCGCTATTTTTTTAATGAGTTCAACGACAAAGATAACTTGGTCCTTTTCAGTTTTAGAGAGTCTAAAAAGAGACAGAAAGGAAACTCCAGTAGTCCTTTTTCATAGTATAATCCCTTAAGTCCAAAAAAGTATAAAATAATACGAAAGGGATGACTTTTCCGATCACTTTAGCAAGCCGAAAAAGACATGTGCTTGATCTTTTTGTGTAATGATCCCTCAGGTCCAAAAAGATTAAAATATAGAGGAGGGATGGAACTTCCAATCACTTTAATGAGCTGGAGAGGCCAATTGCTCGGCAATCTTTTTATATTTTACGAGTCTAAAAAGAGCTTAAAATAGACTCATTATTTCGAAACACTTTAACGAGCTGTAATGCTCGACAATATTTTCATATTTAACGAGTTTGAAAATGGTTTAAAGAAGACTCAGAATTTGAGGGACGAGTGATATTTTCATGTAGTAGTTGGTTCCAGGTAAGTTTGGAACTTTCCAATCATGGTAGTGTAAAGAAGGTGGCTAACAGAATCACTCGTCACAACTGTTCCTCAAAAGGGTAAACAATCAAGTGGAGGTGTATGATTGGCTAAAATGTGGAGGTGATGGTAAGAACACGACCAAGGCTCAAAGGATGATAGCAATGTGATCACAAAGGATATTTGCCGAAGGTGGGTTCATTTTTTAGTGAGCTTAAACTCTGGGGGAACATATTCTCATTGCTAGGTTTATTTTTTAACGATCTTGAACTTCGTGGAAACATGCTCGTGCCAGTCGTTTAATAAGGATGTCTCTCATTAGTAGGTTCATTTTTTAGGGAGCTTGCCCTGTGTGAAACTTTGCTCTGGAGCCTTTTGTATGTAAGCTAGGAACGACCAACTACTCTCCTAAGGGTTAAAGAACTATTAAGGTTAGGTAGGATAGTTTCGTAGAAGCATCTCCTTTACTTTGTCATAGCCACGGTCCCGGCAAGGTGAATGGTTGACTAGACCAATCACCTAACTTAACCAGTTGAAGTTAGTAAAACTTTGGGGTTAGAGTTACGCTGGTCACTTTTCACTTGCGTAAAAAAGGTTTCCATGCCCCCAGGCAAAAGAAATGAGAGTTTCCAAGTTACCATATGGAAGTTCTTGCATTAAAGCAAGTTTGTTCCATCTGCGTAGTAGACAAAACACTCCCTTGGCTTTGTCCATTCAGAGCTTCCAGTCACATAACCTTCGACGAGGGAATCCTATTCCAGACTAATCCCATTTTACTAAATGGATGGGTGTGTCAGATTGGTCATATATCCTACGAGGAAACATATCTTATATTTGGGGCTTTCTTGCCAAAGAAAACCAAGGTGCATGTCCCGTGGGTTTAGTCATGCCCACCGAATCACTCGCGGTCATCAGGTGGAAGGACTGGAGGTTGATGAGACATTCCTTGTGAAAAAAGACCATTTAGGGATGGCATTTGACTAGTAGCCATGTTTGAATCGGGGAATGAAAGTTGGTCAACGAGTTGGACCATTCTACCTTCATATGGGAAACACATCACCCGAAAGAGTGAGGAAACAATGGCTCCCATGCTATAAATGTAGTCACTCCCAAGGAGTAGATTGTAATCTAATGGCCCTTGGACTACCATCACATTCAGATGAATGGTTTTCCTTCTCAAAGTTATAGGTAAATTTGGAAGGATCCCTAACAGTTGACTGGCTCCTTCATTGAAGCCTGAAAAATTTTGAATTTCAGGCAGAAGCGATGGCGAACCAAGCACTTTCCAAGCAGTTGAAGAAAGGATTCTCACTGAAGCCCCTTCATCTATGATAGTACCAGCCATGATCATTTTGTAAGCTTGTACTATGATTTGGAATGGTACATTAGATGGTAGGCAAGGCCTCACAAGTAGATTCCAATCAAAGGAAATGACTAGATTGCTTGGAGGAGGGACCAAATAAACAGCCGGATGAATCTCTTGAGTTGAGGAACTTCCCTCCTGCGGTAAAGGAATGGGTAGATTGCCCCCATGTTCATCGGACTCTATGTTAACAAAAAGAATTTGAACAGTGTCGTTCTCATTCTCTTTGGAGACTGTGTCATCTGAAGGTGGACCTCCTGAAGACAAGACTGGGTCGACTGCCATCTCAACTTGTTGACTTTGGTCTGGTGTGGAATCAGAGGGTTTATCTTCAATGATAGATGCTTTGACCGATAACAGAGGTGTGTCAGTTAGATTTTCAACTAGCAATGGACTTGGCAAGAGTTTCTTGTATCCAGGAGGAATTCGTTGCGGTGAAGCAGGATGGTTATCCAAGACTCTTTTAGCTTCATTTAGAAAAGGACAATGGTGAAGGGTATGATCACCTTCGCACAACCTACAAGGAAATTTAGATCTTCCTTTCTGTCCATTGACTTTGTTTTCACTAGTTGATGGTGTAATCTCAACATGATCGACGAAGGTTGAAGACACCGGATTGTGCAAGCCGAGAGACCAGTCCCTCTAAATCCGCGAGATGCAAGGACAATATTGATGATAGTGGTCTTCTTTGCAAATGTCACATAGAGATTTAGGTTTGGATGGTGTAGTGTGTGAATTTTCACTAGACGATGCATGGTTGCCTCCTTTCGCCATTGGCTTCTTCTTCTTCTTCTCCTTCCCTTTCTTCTTCTTCTCAGTTACTTGGTTTTTAGTGTTACTAGCTTGACCAAGAGAAGAGGAAGAGGGAGAGGGAGAAACAAACAAGGTGGAAGGTGGAGGAGAAACTCCAGTATCATCTGGTTGCTGATTTGATTTCTCAAGAATTACGGTGTTTTGAATGATAGAGGTCGAGAATAGGCATACTGGTAGGCCAATTGTAAGTCATGGCAGGGACAATGTAGCCATATGTGGAGCACCAACATCTCCCCAAGAAGAGAAAGGACTAGGATTTCCCCTAAGGGGAAATCCTTGATTGGTGGACTCCATTTTCTCGAACTAACACCAATGAGGGAAGAGTGATGTTATTCCGATTAAAATAAATTTTATGACGCTTTGACACAACTTGCTTTTTCAATTTTTAAGAGTCAAGAAAAAGCTAAAGATGACTCTAGTTCCCTTTGATTTTTAATGAGCCTGAAGTGACAAGTGCTTAGATGGACCTTTTCTTTTAAGGAATCTAAAAAGGAATGAAAATGACTACTCTAGAAATCTAGATAGAGGGATTACCAAACGAATCGTGAAACTGCAATATACTTTTATGTACAACAGTCAATCTTCTTGAATGCTGTGTTCAGTGCATTGTGATCAATAGGGCGACAGACACAGCTTCCTAAGGATAAAGGATATCAACCTATTGTGGTCTCCCAATATATACTTGACGATATGTGGGAGCACAATCTATACTGGAACTTGTCCTATCAAAGAGGAGGAATCACCCAACCTATGATGAAAACGATAGTTACCACACTTTACGATGCTGGAATACGTCTCTAGCCTAGACTTCTAGATGTTGTGCGTTAGGTTCCAAAGCGTTTTTATGTTCATTGAGGTTTATTTTATAGTTGATCTTTCTTAAGAAGTTTGCCTTTCAAGGTTCATCATGTGATGTAGATGTACAATTCCTAAATATGCAATCTAAGATGATAAATAGTCATTTATTTTCTTTTAGCAATGAAAATGCTAGCTACTAAGGAAAGAGAAGTAAAATTCTTTCAGCATAGAGTAGAGAGCACACACTAAATGCACTTTTCCTAAATCAATTTTCGCATGCATTCTAAATGCAAATGCACATGCAAGTATTTGTTTTTCAGTTTCCTTAATGCAAGAATGACAAAAAGAAAACTAAGTACAGATCCGAACTACTCTTCTTCAAAGCGACACTCTAACAATTTCTTTTCAAAAACGAAAGGAAGTCTAAGACGACACTTTCACTTTCGTATGGAAAACCATTTTCGACACTTCAAAGAATTGATAATTCAAATCAAATACAATGGCAAAAGTGTAATCGACTTTCTAAAAGAGGAAGACTTTATGACACTCTTTCCTTGACTGAAAACGACATCTGCGACACTTTCAAATCAATAGACGACAGTTTGATTAAGCTACTATTTGCAAAGGAGAACTGTAAATGATGAAAAATATATAAAAAAAATTCACAATTCCTTATCAATGGAGGCTAAATAATGTAAAGGAAGGAGGTTTCAATAGTGATATACTGATCATAGACAACAAAACTACTTAATAGAGCTAAAAATAATGAGGAAAAAACGAAAATCTGGAGGCAAAAACAGTCTCACTCAATGATCGCACCTGTCCTTAAGGGAAACAAGGATGCATCTCACTTGCAGCACACGGGAGATGCACTGCATCCAGACTACCAATGAGAGGTAGTGCAATGGTCCAGGGACGAGACGAAGCTTGGTTTTCACCCATAGTTTGCAACTAAGTTTAGGGATTTAGGCTGAGCTTATGATAGACAGTAAACACAAAGTATAGGGGCTGATCTAATGAGGTTATTTAAGCTACCACCAGGGAAATTAGGATGTTTTCAAGTCAGATGTTCAGTTCATAAACCAACCCAGAGATTGACTAAAGCAGCATTGATCTACTTTGTAGTTGCATAGCAAAAGCAGTTCGAAGGCTAGCTGGCTTAACTTCAGGCTCTGTTTGTAGTTTATAAAGCAAACAATAGTAGCAAACAAAAAAATTATTTTTTCCCCAGTGGAGTCACCATTTTTTTCTGGGAAAAATGGTAACCATTCATATCTGCTAGTCCCACTAAGACGGGTAGCTATCTCAGAAACAAAAAATTCAAAGTAACTTGTGTTTTCCTTTATGAGAGATAGATGAGAGAGAAGCAGAGAGTACCAACCTCAGTCTTTCACTTGGCTCCTTTCTTGTTTCCTCTCTCCTTTGATAGATCTTTTTCCACAACTTTCTCACTTGTCTCGCTTCAAAGAACACTTGTAGAGTCAAAGCAGCAAAATACCATCAAAGCATAGAGATCTATAACCATAAACAATATAGGATCAGATGTATATTAACCATACAAATGCATACACAAATACAAGATTTAGAAATATACAAGTACATGGAGGAAAACTCAAATAGCTTTATTTATAGAAGTAATAGAAGAGAGGATTCCAACCCAGTTGTCTAATCCAGTGCCATCCTCCCAGCATGAAAGTCCTCTTCACCTCATGAAAAGCTAGATCACCCAACAATACAATGTTTCACAAAGAAACCAATAGAACTTCCTTACAAAATACAAAATTCCAGCCTCTGGATCTCTAGGATGAGGGATCCATATATAGATATTTGTAGGTGGGTGAATCAGCTTCTAGGATTTTAATTAGTGTCATTTCACTGATAGTTCTTGGTTCCACTTGGAGATTTCATGATCTCTTACTCATCCCTGGGTGAATTTAGAGAGGCAAGTATCATATGAGTAGTTTCTAGATGATTCTTTGAGTTTCCACCTAGCAAATTGCCTCTGCCATTTGTCTGCACTCACTCATCGCACCCTACAAATGTCTAGTTTTGACCCGTTCTGAGTAGTTTTTCAGGGAGGACTTCTGGCAAATGATGTAATCAATTAACCTTGATCCTTTAGGTTATGAAACAACACTTTTAGGGGTTTAGAAGCCCTTGGTTTATGGACAAATGTGATTGGGGTTGCAGTGCCCAAATATGTCTATAACAATTCTGTGTCATTATAAATATCTCTTCCCTTAACTCCCTGGTCCTACAATAGTCCTAGTAATTTCACAAGAACATCTCCTTCATAACATTCCACGTTGAAATCGAAGCAGGGCCTAATCCCATGAACCATATCAAGGCTGCTCCTTTTAAGATAGGAGGAAATAGCTTTAACTTCTAAGCATCTACTATACAATCATAACTTCGACATAGGACATCAAACTTAAAAACAAATGTATTTGGATCTTCCACAGTCATCCCCTAGAAGGATGGTAAGGATGATAGAGGAATATTTTTCATAGCAGGTTCACCTTTGATATTCTCGTGTTGGGAACGGGATCCCCTAAGGATGGTTTTGGGGCTAAAAGCCCATGTTTTGGGTCAAATTTTGTAAAAAAGTTGTAAAGAATCCGCATTTTGTGGTTGAGGAGCGCGAAGGTGTCATGATTCATAAAGGGTTGTCCACCCTTAATTTTGTAATGTAAAGTCAACTGTAAAGATCTACACATGGTCCACAGACCATGTGATTTCATAAAAAGAGCTAAGTAAGTAAGCTCTAAGGAGTTTAGATGAGTCATATTGGTAGAAAAGGTCTTGAGCGATAAGAAGAGAAGTCTAATTTTCGGGTCTTAGTGTAGGTAGAGGCTCTGGAGCTGAGTGCACAGAGGCCTAGGGTAGAAGTCCGAAACTGAGTGCGCGGACCCCTGCAACTGTGTGCGCAAGGAAGATAGAGTCTGTAATCATATGAAGATATCAATAAAGAGAAGTATTTTACAAATTTTGTGTCTTTGTTTCCTGTTAATGCATCTTATCATATTGTGTATAACTTTCATTTACAATGCTTATGTGATGCGCGAATGTATGTAATTATGTTGGTTAAGTGAACGCAAGTAAGAATATTTGTTTACACAGTGCTGACTGTGGTTGTTTAGTAAGATAATTAACCACTTAAGGATAAATTGGAAACATGTTCTATATGCTGCTTTAGCAGCACGAAATTACTTGAACCACAAATTAGGGCTGCGCGAAGGTCAATCATACCCCTTCGCTGAGGTACCAAAGGGCAGAGCAAGGGGTTAGACAGACAGAGCCCTAGAACTCAACGACCTGTGCAAAAGCAATAATAGAAGGAATATAACAACATCAGGACCATCTCAGGGTGTGTAAACTTGGCTCCAGCATCCCCACATACTGCTTCGGGTGAGACTTTGGTCTACACTCCGTGGGATAATGCCAAAAGGGCCAGTTGTGTAGGGATTTGTTTTGTTAACTAATGTTGAACCCAGGTCAAGCCCCACCAAGCCAACAAATGGTTCTGTTGCCAGGAGAGGAATCTGCATAAGAGATGTGTGATGTCGTATCACTAGAATCCAACTAAGAAAGAGATTGGAGACTGGTTTGATAGGAAGATCCACGATTTCATGGCGTAGGAGAACAGAAACCTACAACTAACCAATGAATAGTGGCTGGGCAAGTACCTATATATAGAAATACATGAGATATTTTTCTGTTCCTCTCCGTTGAGTTATACAAGTGGATCGCGAAGCTAGAAAATCACCAAGGAAGGTGTAGACTTGACGGTCCTATTGTTTGGACTCTAGAGTTAGTACAAAGATTGGAAGCCTCTGAGGAAAATATTGCTCACGCTATCAATCATTGGCTCGATCACATCATAGGAGGATTTGTGACTAAATTCGCGGTCGACACCTTAGTGAGCTATAGCGAGGCGGGGCGGTGCTTTTTCAATGGACCACGAGGTAAGTACTTGAAGTCTTTGAATACCTAGATTAAGATGTTATTGTGCGAGAAATGGGTTATGCAGCTACCTTGATGTTTGGAGATACGCGAAATGGAAAAACTTATAGGAACGAAAGAAGAAAGGGTCTTGAAAATAGTCCATTGATTTCACCTCCATTGGGTGACAAGGAGGGAGTGGCATAGGCTTCTCTGCGATGTGGTATTCAGTTAATGAGACAAGGATTCCCATGACTTCCACCTCCACCCACACCACCTCCAACTTCACCATTGTCGCCTATGACTTCACCTGTACCACCTCCACCTACACCGAAGTTCAGCATGGAAAATTCAGTGAAGCTGCCTTTATTTAGAGGCTTGGGAAATGAGGATCTAGATTGGTTTTGGTTCGTGGTGAAAGCTGTATGGGAAGCTCAAGGCATTAAAGATGATCACTTGAAGAAGGAAAAATTGTTTAGTGTGCTGCATGATCGCGCGCTAACCTGGTACATTAAGTACTCTAATGATTACCCAAACACTGGAGTGGCAGACATCCAAACCGTGCTGAAAAAAGAATTTAGTGGGCCTAAATTTGAGGCACAGTTGATTGTGGGGTTTAAATAAATCATGATGAAGCCAAGTGAGATACCTTGGGAATTAGATCAGAGATTGAAGTGTCAAATCTGCAAAGCGAATATGAACTTAACAGACAGACATCATCACGAGTGGTTTGTGGCTTCGTTCCTACCACACCTAAGGGTTGTGTTGTCACAACAGAAGATAACAACTTAGGCAGAGGCCTTGGAGATTGCAATGAGACTTCATGAAACACCAATGAAAGATCCAAATCTGCGGGTTTAGAAGATCGATGTGCAGTTGAAAAATCTGTGCCTTGAGATGCAAAGTTTGAAGTAGGAAAAAATAGTTCGACCAGAGGTGCACAAAGAGGTATGGTGCCTGTAATGCAAGGGTTAGGGGCATGACAAAGACCATTTCCTGGAATTTGCGAACTACATGGTAGGAGGAGGATCGAGGCCTTTAAGGACAACAGCTCAATAAGGACCAAGCGCGGGGCTTGCATTATGGTGCACTATATGTCAGGTAGCAGGAAAACATGCCACAGATAATTGCCATTTTCTACAAAAATTTGTACAAACACCACAACAACTGTTCTTCAAATTTTGTAGGTCGATAGGGCATGATGAGTGCAACTATAGAAGCTATGAATTGATGATGGATAGAACACTCACCTACAGGGTTTAGGCAGAAACACAGCCCCAAACTAGAGTGTAGGGATGGTGTGAATAGGCTTTCAAAGGCACGGACGAGGACAAGGCGGAGGAGGACCTAGTAGAGGTCGGGGACAGCTGATTTTATACAATTGCGGAGGACCAAGAAACTATGCCCATGATTGCACTAACCCAACGCATCCATCGTGAAAATATTGCACTCTATTTAATCATGAGACAGAGGATTGTCCTGCACTGATAGTGAGGATACGTGACAAAGGGGCACTACCACCTCAGCTGACTCAGAACCTACAGATGATGAAGTATGAGCCTCGTGAAGAGGATCCAACTGTGAATATAGTGCGCCGAAGTGGAATTTCAACAGGGGATGATAAGGGGAAACAACTCAAAGACATTGCATGGGTTCGCAAAGCTCTAGAAAAGGACGCTAAATTCGATTTGGAGTGCGCACGTGAAACATTCATGCAAGAAAAGAAGAGCTTTGCTAAGGCCTCCACGTCAAGGAGAAAGGATAAGCCTGATCAGGAGATGGACCCTTCTATGCTTACAACCTTCCTAGAGACCTGCATGAAGTTGCTATGTGATAGCAAAGCTATGAAGGGATTACAAGAGCTTATAAATAGATGCACCAGAAACACTCTGGGTGAACTGTGCATGGTATGAAAAATTGGTAAGAATAAGACAGGGACCGGACGAGATATGAGGCTAACCACGCAGATAGGAGAGTATGAAATGGATCAGGTTATTTTGGACCTGGGGTCCGATGTGAATGTCCTATCGAAGCAGACTTGGGAATGAATGGGAAGACCCATGTTGCAGTGGTCTCTGATTCAGTTAAGGATGGAAAATCAACAAAAGATCATCCACATGGGGCGGCTGCAAGGGGTGACTATAGATATTGAAGGTACAAGCGTGCTGGCTGACTTTGAATTAATATAAATTATGGATGATAGCAACCCGTAACCTACTCTCCTTGGCATTGATTGGGCTATTGATATGAATAGGGTAATCAACCTGAAGAAGCGAAAAATGATATTTGAGAAGAAATTGCTTCGCGTAATAGTACCCCTAGATCCTGTTGAAGCATTGCGCTATACAGAACCAATCCATGATTATGAGAGCAATGACGATTTGGACTGTATCTATAAGATAATAGCGTGAGACCAAGATTGGGTGAATCTAATAGTAGATGGATGAATTACATGGGATCGCAAGAGTTCCTGAACCTTGGACTTTGATGAAGAATTAGAGCACTAGTAGAATAAGTTACATGAAGTAACCACACTGAGCTATGACATGATGACCTGGTCGCTGTGATGTGTGTCGTCAGAGGTAAGAAATATGCCCACTTATGATGGCTTGAATGATGCTGATATATTTTTGGATGCATTTGAGAGGGATGTACCAAAGAAGTAGTGCTTCCAAGCTTTGGACTGGCCACTGCACGCTACGCCTGCAAGGTGGTGGGGTATGCACAAGGTTAGCTTTGATGATTGGCGTGAATGTAGCAGGATGCTAAGAACGTGCTTTGGGAAAGAAAAGGTATGAATGACATATAAATATGATGGGCAGGATGATCTACACGCGCACTTGGACAAATGGGCTCAAGCTTATGGAGAGAAGCCCCAACCTAAATGGGTGCACTTGTTTTGTCACACCCTGGATGTCATCCCGATGAACTGGTACTTAGAAATGGAGCTCTGCCATGGTATAGGTGAATGGGATATTCTACGTGAGGGATTCATAATTACATTAAGCTTTGAAGATGGGTTTGACTGTATTGACAACGCACTACAAGAAGTAAAAGCAACAATATTTAGGATACCAGATGATCCTCTGGACCTGATTTAGCCTGATTGGGCTACTCATCTGAGTCATGCACTAGAATGCTATAATGTAAGTGTTGAAGAAGAAGATGAGGATCCACGAAAGGTAAACATCCCTGAAACGGAAGGTCACCACGAGGTTGAAGGACCGCATATTGAGAATTTTGATATAATAGCGCCACTGAAAACGAAATAGGTAAACATTTGTATGGAGGCAGAGCCCAAATTCATGAATATTGGAGATTACTAGGACAATGTGATGGTGGATAAGGTTGCTAAATTTCTCCGTGAATGCTAGGATTTATTCCCTACCAAATTTACTGATCTAAAAGGGATAATCGGGAACGTAGGTGTTATGGAGATCACGTTGAATCCGGACACGAGGTCGGTTAAGAAAAGACCTTACCATTTCAAACCGAAGTATAAGGAGAAGGTCCGCTTAGAGGTAGACAAGATGTTCACGGTAGCCATCATTGAGCCTGTAGAAGAATCTGATTGGGTAAGCCCAATGGTGGTACAAGAAAAGAAAGAGAAGGATGAAATAAGGATATGCATAGATCTCAGGAAGTTGAATGACGCTTGTGTACATGATCCCTTCCTGACCCTGTTCACTGATGAAGTGTTGGACAAAGTAGGTGGCCAGAAATATTATTCCTTCACCGATGGTTTCTTTGGGTACCATCAGATCAAAATTGTGTCGGAGGATAGGAGAAAGACAACCTTTGCGAATGAGTGGGGCTATTTTCAATACACTGTAATGTGTTTTGGATTAAATAATGCGCTTGTGATTTTTTCGCGCGTAGTCATTTTGGCATTCAAGGAAATTATTCATAAGTTCACAGAAGTGTACTTTGATAACTGGACTATGCTTGGGCTAGTAAAATGCCATGTCGCCAATTTACGCCTAATGCTAGATACTTGTCGAAGATACCAGATCACGCTCAATCTAAAGAAGTGCCTATTTTGTGTTCCTTTTGGGACCCTACTAGGTCATGTGGTCTGTAGACAGGGACTGATGGTATATCCTGTGAAGATAATTGTGATACTTAACATGGAAGGGCCAAGGAGTGTGAAACAGTTGCGCGCTACCCTAGGACATACCGGATATTACAAAAAGTTCATCAAAGGCTATGCCAAGATCACCACGCCTATGGAGAAGTTGTTGAAAAAGGATGTCACCTTCTGCTGGAATGAGGACTGTAAGAAAATATTGGATGTATTGAAGGAAAAGATGGTCACCATGCCTATTTTAGTCTTCCCAGATTGAAAGAAGGAGTTTCATGTACATTTCAATGCATCATGTATCATGCTGGGAGTAGTACTGTCATAAGTTGGTGGAGGAGACTTGGACCATCCTATAGTGTTCCCAAGCAGAGGGTTATCCAAGACTTAGAAGAAGTATTCCACCACTGATTGCAAAGCGTTAGACATGGTATACGTGCTCCAGAAGTTTAGACACTACCTGCTGGGAGGCCATTTTAAGATGTATACAAATCATTCCGCGCTGAAATACCTGGTCAATAAGCTTGTGTTGGGGAGGAGACTCTGCAGATGGTTGTTATTGTTCGAGTAGTATGATTTTGAAGTTATTTTGAAGCCTAGACGACTGAACGCAGGACTAGACCATCTGTCATGCATCGGAACATGGGAAGAGCCCACTAATTTGGAAGAAGGATTGCTTGATGCGTAGCTATTTGCGTTGCGCATCACGGATGGTCATTTTGAAGATATCATACACTTCCTAATTATAGGAACTGTCTCGGAAAAATACACTATCCAGCAAAAGAAGAAGTTGGTGGTGCATGCGACAAACTTTTCTGTCATTGCTGGGCATCTGAATAAAATCGGGTCCGATGAGGTAGTGAGACAGTATGTACTCGAGTTTGAAAGGAGTAGTATCCTCGCAGATTCTCATGGGGGCACCATGGGAGGACATCATGTAGGGAGAGCGACTGCGGAGAAGATTTTACGCGCAGGGCTTTCATGGCCAACCCTCCATCAAGATTTGAAAGCATACTGGAAAGCGTGTGATGTGTGTCAAAGGATAGGTAGACCATCATGAAGGGATGAGTTTCCTCTGAATCCACATATGACATTGCAAGCCTTTGAGAAATGGGAGATAGATTTTATGGGACCTATTTAGCCCCAAGGGAAGAAGACAGGAGCAAGGTACATTATCACCATCATGGAGTATTCGACTTGATGGGTGGAGGCACATCTAGTGAAGGATTCTACAAGTGTGACTACTGCAAAGTTCCTCTTTGAGTATGTACTAACACGATTCGGGTGTCCAAAGATTTTGATGAGTGATCGCGGTACGCACTTTCTAAATGAGACGATCAACACACTGACAGAGGAATTTCAGGTATATCACTAGAAGAGCAAGCCTTATCACCCTTAGGCTAATGGGATAGTGGAAGCATTCAATAAAGTGTTGGAGAACGTTCCGACCAAGGTTTGCAATTCTCAGTGAAGTGCTTTGGATGTATGCATACCAGCGGTACTATGGGCCTATCAAACGACTTGCAAGAAGCTGACTGGACAAACACCCTTTATGCTTGTATATGGTGTTGAAGCAGTGATGCCCATGGAATACATTGTTCCTAGTCTGCGCATAGTGACACTCATAGGTATGATGGATTGCAGAGCCCTGAAAGAGAGGCTCCCATAGGTGGCTGAGCTTGAGGAAGAAAGATTTCCAGCTGGATTTCACCAATAGGTCCAAAAGCAACGTGAAAAAGCATGGCATGATCGGCACATTAAGTTGTGCACCTTTAAGGTTAATGACCTATTTTTGTTATATGATAGCAAGTTTGATAAATTTCCAGAAAAGTTCAGAATACACTGGTTAGGGCCCTATGTCATTAAGGAGATTACTGAGGGAGGAGTGTACAGCTAGTCAAATTGAACGGAGATCCCTTTCGAGGAAAGGTGAATGGTAGTCGCTTGAAGCCATACACCAGTGGTCCGGCCATGTGACTATATGAAGGTAGCATAGTCTCAGCACTCCAGGCAACTGAAAGGATGTGAGAGACTATAAACTACACTGCCCAGGTTGGGGAGCTGCGTGATTGGAGGATTATGTGAAACAAGGAAGTGTCACAAGGTTCGTGGCATCGTGAAGGGAGATGCGTTACCTAGGGAGAAATCGCGTAGGTCGGTCGGAAAGTGACCATTAAAGTCATTGTTCTTGATTTGATGATAGAAATGCGGCCAAATGGAGCGAGTGGTCGACATTTAAGACAAAATTTATGGGGCAGATCCTTGAAAATATGCCGCCAATCCAGAATTAGTGAACCGAATTTGGGGGCAACAATTAGATTTGAATTCAAAATGACCTATAAATTACAAGCGATTGTCCAGCAAAAAACACTTGGCATTTTGAGAATTGAGTCATTGAGCTCTCAGGCACACATGAATCATGAGCACTATGAACTTCTCATAGTCAGTTCATTATTTGAGACATTGCCAAAGGAGAAATAGGAGTTCTTGCAGAACATCATGTCAGTTCCCACAGAAGCTATAGATACTGAAGCAGAGGATTCAGTGCCGGAAATTGAGATGGAGGAAGAATTAGTTGCTCCAGAGGTTGTTGAAGTATTAGCAGAAGTCCCCAAATCACCGAGGACGCCGAGATCAAAGCTAACCCCAACCAAGGAAATTGTGAATGATAAAAAGGGCAAGCAGCCTGCAATAGCGGTGTGCGCATCACCAAGAAGACACCCACCAAAGCCCACCGCATAGGAGAAGGGAAAAGCTATCAATTTGGAGCTGGAAGAGGAAGAAATCAAAGAAATCCCGATGGATGATGAGGATGTGGGAGTAGATGTGGAGAAAGTTGAAGCCCAGGGTGCTGACCCTATCACTCGGTTGCCTGAGTACGACCCTCCGTGGAAGGGCAAGACTAAGGTATCAAAAGACATCGATGAGAGCATGGTCTCCTTGTAAATCACGCTGCTATAGGATGAAATTATCTTCGAAAGACCACGCTTGGGGTAGGTTCCTTTGCTAAAGCTCGAAGACTAGGACTTGGCTTATCATGATAAGTTCCCACACCTAGTGACCGAGTAGCTGATGTGTCGCAACATGGGTACAATCACCATAATGACCGCATTGGCGCCGTAGAGGTGGCTCAAAGGAGTAGACAAGGTAAGGTTTCTCAGCCTGCTTTGGGTGCTGCACTACAACTGCACCCAAGTTATAGTATTGGTCATCAAGCAGCTGCTATGCTTGGTGCATGATGGGTCTCTGTGGCTAGAGGAGCCAATACCCATCACTGATAGGTTCATCCACAAGATCACATAGTTGCCTTACATAGGAGAAAATCCAGCCATGATATTTGGTGGAAAAGTTGGTGAGCAGGTCTTCATGGAGGCCATGAAAGAAAAGTTTATGTTGGTAAAGAAGCCACACAGATATGCCATATCCAGCATCTGTGACCCTAATGTAAAGGTGGCTATGCAAATTCTAGGAGGGAAGGTGATGAGGAAGTGTCATGCTGACGAGGTGACGACACCTGTCATCATGCTAGTAGCCTAGTGCGCTGAAGGAGACCAGTTTAACTGGTCGGATTAACAATGAGTATATGGCACTACATTGAGACTCTCCCATTCCCACTATGACCAAGGAAACCAACTAGAACACACGTATAATGCAGGTCGTCGAGGAGGCATGTTGTATGGTCCCAGAGTTAGCCATTCTTGAGGAAGAACCAGTTGAGGTGTTCGTTTGCAAGCTGGCCATGAGGGTGAGAGACACTCAGACATAAATGGAAAGTGTTCAGTTGGAGTTGAACTTGCAGATCACCAAATTTTAGTTAAAGGCCCAGCCTTCAACCCCGCTAGAGGTAAAGGAGTAGTAGGCAACCGCTGTCATAGAAGCAGTAGAAGACTACACGGAACTTTTTGAGCAGTCCTTCGAGGTCTTGACAAGCTTGCAGGAGGAACCTAATGTACAATGACTGGAGACAGAAGTGTGCAAGATATAACAATGCTATGATGAGGTCCAAGGCACAACGTGAACTGTTGCACTCACACAGAGATTGGCGACACTATAGGAGGCCAAGAAGCTGAAGGAACATGTGGATGCAGCGCTGCACAAGGAAGTAGTGTTGAAGGCACGACTGAAGCCCTAGATGGACGATTCTTACATGGTGATAGCCTCTATTGAAGGAAAGCTTGCGACTTTGCAAGAAACTCAACAAAAGCTTCAGGTCAATAGTTCCAGAGCAATGATCAAGAAAATGGTTGAAGATGCGAAGCAGGCGACTGGATAGTGCACTATCGAGGTTGTGGTCATAAGGGTTGGGATGGGAGGTCTTTGCGCTAAGATCTCCGTGCATGCCAAGTGACTCAAGGGCGAGGCACAATGTTTTTGTTGGGGGGTTGTTGGGAACGGGATCCCCCAAGGAGAGTTTTTGGGCTAAAAGCCCATGTTTTGGGTCAGATTTTGTAACAAAGTTGTAAATACTTTGCATTTTATGGTCGCAGAGCACGACGGTGTCATGAGTCATAAAGGCATGTCCACCCCTAATTTTGTAAATTGAATTCGGCTGTAAATATCAACCCATGGTCCGCGAACCATGGGATTGTATAAAAACAACTAAGTAAGTAAGCTTTAAGTAGTTTAGATTAGTCATAGTGGTAGAAGAAGTCTTGAGTGATAAGAAGAGAAGTCTAAGTTTGGGTCTTAGTGTAGGTAGAGGCTCTGTAGCTGAGTGTGTAGAGACCTACTGTAGAAGTCTATAGCTGAGTGCACGAGCCCTTGCAGGTGTGTGAGCAGGGTCAATAGTGTTGGAAATAATACTAAGAGGAGGGGTGAAGCAGTATTATTAGGTCAATTATTTTTCAATTCATACACAGATTTGTATACGCTACTTATGTTAGTGAAACCAGCATATATACACAACTTCAGTTAACGAAACTAGCATGTAAATTATAATTTAATTATTCTTCAGATGCTGATGTCAGAACCATATAAACATGAACCACGAATAGAAAAATAATGTAGACAGTCACACACAAGAACAAAAGATGTAAAGTGGAAACTCAATGTGGGTGAAAACCACCTGCTGCAATTTGTCTTTATCTTCTTTTCAATTGGAAACTTCTTTTTACTATGATTCTGTACTGGTGCAGTCTTATACCAGTACGCAAGCTGCAACCTGCAAAAGGCTACAACCTTCTCTCGTTCTCCAAGTTCTCTTGGAAGGGAGCTACAACCCCCTTAGCTCTTGTACTAGCTAAGGTACTAGTATGTAGGTGCTGACCTACAGAAGGATACAACCTTCTCTTTTCTTCCAGGGACCACGTTTCGTAAATTTTCAAACTGGATCCATGAATAACATTAATCAAACATCAAGTATATCTGCATCAACCAATCCTCTTTGTACAACCCAATACTGAATCAAACAATCACTTCTCTGAATGTTGTAACCAGATAATAACAGTGATCAGGCACTAATCTTAAACCCAGAATACTGCAGCAATAAACCAAAGTAGCCAAAACATATTTTATGAGACGTACGCTAATTCAAACTGAGGAACCTGCGTGCACACGCTTCTGCATAAAGGAACACCTGCGTATATGCTTCTTCGAATTACTGAAGCATCATGTATACGCGCCTTTGCTGGGCCAAACCTGTGTACAAATCTATGAAATACAATTTTCCCTTTTCAAGTATTCAAGCATTAATTATACCCAGATTATCAGATTCATAGATCAATTCATGCGTCAAATATAATAGATCAGAATCACACAAGTATACTACTATTCAAGTCTTGAGATTTGACCCTTCAATAGAAATTATCCATCTTGTAACGCTCAGGTTCCTCCTTGATTCTGATCCAGCTATGCACCATATATCAATCACTAGTATTCCAGATCTCACTCCTTATAAGATATTCAACACTTAAGTCAATGCCTTAGCCAAATGATCTCCTTCCCTTTTTATAGTCTTAGGCCTTACTCAAACCATGACCCAAAACCATAGATAACCAATACCAGGGTTCAACATTTCGGACGCAATACTAAGGTCCAAAACCATAGGTCCAATTACCATGGACCCAAAAATAATCTTTCCCACATGTACACGTTTTTTCATGCATGAAAGTGCATGTATACACATACATGACTTTTTATCATCAATACCGCATATATGCGTGATCTTGTTAACAGGAACCTGCGTATATGAAGTTTTCTTCCACTCTGAGAGCTTGAACTATGATCTGCCTCCCCAGTGCGTTGCAATCAAGGACAACACCTGTGCCATAGTGCCAAACCTGTGTCATAATGCCAACAATCTCCCCCTTTGGACTTGATGGCAACCCTACATCATTCAAAGTCATTCTCCCCCTTTGACATCAAGGGCAAAGGGTTATGCTCCCCCTGAGTTCATGCTGAAGCCTCTGCTCTGCTGTGCTATCCATGCTCCCCCTGACTGTAGGCTAGGTCTGCAGAAAATGGTCTATAAGAAAGAACATGACTCTATACATCATAAGTGACCTTCCTATCACCAAAGACTCATACATGCATCCACCAATAGTTTACACAAGATAAAACAAGAACATTACATCATCCATCCCAGGCATAGTGGGGAAATCAACATAGGCCGTTACATGACCTTGATAAGAAAAGAAATACATCACATAGAGACAAAATATCTACACCAGGACTAAGATAGTTATCAACAACGATCATTAGCAGCATCTGTCAATCATCATTCAGACTGACAACCATGTTTTCCTTCTACATCTGTTCCATTTGAAAGCAAAAACAACAATTGTGAAATTGAACGAAGATCTTCTAAGATAATGCCAACAATGCATTATTAGAAGAAGAAGAATATATGCTCCCCCTGAACCTGTGCCAGATGGTCTCTGTCAGACCGATATCAAACTCTTTTTACCCAGAGCCTGGCCCACTGAATGTCTTCAATCAACATATACGTGACTGTATCCACATAAACTGGTGTATGTACACGTATCAACCTCATGAAACTCGCGTACAACCACTTTTCTCTGAAACAGAAAAGATTCAACAGTAAGATGATGCATCAACTACCCCCAGCTTCTGTCTGAGGTATTCAAATGTCTCCCTGGGTAGTGGTTTGGTGAGTATATTATCAATTTGTTCCTTAGAGGGAACATACTCCAATTTGACCTTTTGCTCAAGCACTTGTTCCCGGAGAAAATCATACTTGATAGGTTTGTGCTTAGTCTTTGAATGCATGAAAGGATTATTTGAAATACTAATTGCACTTGTATTATCACAGAAGATGGAGATAGGTGGAGTACAAGTGATTTGAAAATCTTGTAAAGTTTGCATCATCCAAAGAAGTTTTGTGTAGCAAGATGCAACAGCCACATATTCTGCTTCAGCTGTAGATAAAGCAATTGAACTTTGTTTCTTGCTGAACCAAGATACTAATCTGGAACCCATAAAGAATGCACCACCACTAATGCTTTTTCTGTCATCCACACTTCCTTCCCAATCTACATCTATATATGCATGAAGTGTGAGATCTGCATCTCTAGGATACCATAAGCCATAGTTTTGTGTTCCTTGAAGATATTTGAAAATCCTCTTAACTGCCTG
This sequence comes from Pinus tabuliformis, assembly GCA_031772625.1. Taxonomy (NCBI): domain Eukaryota; kingdom Viridiplantae; phylum Streptophyta; class Pinopsida; order Pinales; family Pinaceae; genus Pinus; species Pinus tabuliformis. The sequence continues at coordinate 406,194,435 of CM062817.1, read as the reverse complement.
AAGGTGTGCTTCCTTTGGATTTACCTGAAATCTTCCAACTATTCCCATTGCATGCATGATGTCTGGCCGAGTACCTGTTAGATAGAGCAAACTACCAATCATGGATCTATAGGTTGGTTGATGTACTACTGTTGATTCATCATTAGCGCTGACGCTGCAGTCTGTTACCATAGGGGTATATACCAGTTTCAAATCTTCCATGCCATATTTCTTCAAGATCTGCTTTAGGTATGGTTTGTGATAAAAAGATACCATCTTTATTTTGTTGGATTTGTAAACCAAGGAAATATGTCAACTCACCAAGCAAGGACATTTCAAATTCTTTCTGCATCACCAAAGAAAATTTTTGACTCATGACTTCTTCATTGCTGCCAAAGATGATATCATCAACATATACAACAAGTATTAGCAATATATCATTATCAATTTATATATATATATATTGCTATCTGTTGATCCTTTTGAGAAACCTTGTCGATGGAGGTATTTGTCCAGATGATAGTACCAAGCCCTTGGAGTCTATTTAAGACCATAGAGTGCCTTCTTAAGTCTGCGTACAAGTTTTGGATCATTTCCAAGGATAAATCCATCTGGTTGCTCAATATACACTTCTTCTTCTAAGTCCCCATTTAAAAAGGCCGATTTCGCATCCATTTGAAATACTTTGAACTTTTGAAAGCTAGAGAGAGCAAGGAACATTCTTATAGCCTCTAGTCTAGCAACTGGTGCAAACGTTTCTTCAAATTCAATACCTTCTTGTTGCGCATACCCTTTACAAACAAGTCTAGCCTTGTTTCTAATGACTTCTCCATTTTCATTCAACTTATTTTTGAATATCCATTTTGCCCCTATTACATTCTTATCTTTTGGTCTAGGGACCAACTCCCAAGTGTTATTTTTTTCAATCTGCTCAAGTTCTTCATCCATGGCCTTGACCCAACATTCATCTTTACATGCTTCTCTTACATCTTGTGGTTCAGTGGAGGAGAGAAATGCTAGATAGCTTGAAGCTTCAGAAATAATTCTTCTTGTTTTTACACCTGCCTCTTTCTGTCCCAAAATTTGAGTCTCTGGATGGTTCTTCTGGACATATTTGGATGGAGTCTTTTCTTCTATCCTTATCTGTTCTTCTGGTGCCTCATGGGTTTCTTCTTCATCATGAATCTGATTTGATGTTGAAGGATAGTCGTCATCATCTTCGAAATCTTCAGATTGTACTTTCCTAGGAGTGTTTCCTTCTTCGTCAACCACTACATCAATAATTTCAACAACTTTTCCAAGTCTTTTATTGTAACACTTATATGCTTTGCTGTGGGGAAAGTAACCAAGGAGAATGCCTTAATCTGCTCTAGGTTCAAACTTGCCAAGATTTTCATCAGTCCTTTTGATGTAGCATTTGCTTCCAAAAATTTTGAAGTATTTTACTATGGGAGTCTTACCATACCAAAGTTCATGAGGAGTCTGAGTGCTATTTACCCGGATGTTTGTCTTGTTGAGAATAGTAACTACAGCAAATGCGGCTTCACCCCAGAAGGTTGCGGGAGTTCTAGACTCATCAAGCATAGCACGAGCCATTTGTTGAACTGTTCTATTCATCCTTTCCACTACTCCATTTTGTTGAGGAGTCCTTGCAGTAGAAAATTCCCTTCTTATTCCATGTTCTTCACAAAAATCAAAAAATTCATCCGAGGTAAATTCTCCTCCTCGATCAGACCTGAGGCATTTGATTCTGCGATTTGATTCATTTTCGATGAAGGCTTTGAATGCTTTGAACTTTTTGAAAGCTTCATCTTTATACTTCATAAGTCCTATCCAACACATCCTTGAAAAGTCGTCAATAAACAATATGAAGTACTCTTATCCTTGAGGTGACCTCTTCCTTGTTGGACCACATATATCAGTATGGACAAGTTCAAGTGGCCTGCTAGCTGATCCTTCCTTCTCAGGGAAATTATTTCTAGTTTGTTTACCAAACTCACATGATTTGCATATTGTATTGTCTAGAATTCTAATGTCAGGGAGATCATGAACAGGCTGATATTTGCATGCTTTCCAGTGTTCATCATTCTTACCTAGATAGCATTGTTGTTGTCCTCCTTTTAGTATGTATACATTATTTGGAGTTATTATGCCTTTGATCACTGTCTTTCCTGTGTCAAGCTCATGAACAATACATCCATTTGATCGAAATATTACCTCAGTTCGTTGATCACACATTTGACTGATACTCAATAGATTATGCTTTAAGCCATCAAGATACATAACATTTCTAGCTTTGACCTTCTCTTTCAAATGAACGGAACCTTTACCTTCTATGAAAGTTGGGGTGTCATCCAAATGAGACCTTATTTTCCTTTTCTAAGGCACTATATGACCAAAATTTTTCTTTATCACCTGTCATATGTTTCGGGCATCCACTATCGATGTACCACTAATTTTCCAGTCCTTCTCCATATAAGGCTATCCCACATCTTTCTGGTTGTGGTTCATTCTTTCTCCATGTTTTGGGACTAAATGAAGCTTGTTCCTTCTGAGTTGTTTGCCGAAACCTACTCCTGCATTCAGAATCTTCATGACTGAAGTTGTTACAAATAGAACATTCTATTTCATTTTCAAGAACAGAAAAGTTATTGTAGGTCCTTTTCATGATCCCAGTCATACTCCTTTTTTTTTGAGCTTCCCTAGTCCTGATGGTCTTGTAGGAAACACATTGAGCAGCTTTGTGAACAAAGTTATGACAAGAGAAACATTGGCCATTGAAGAAATTCCTGCGATTATCAAAACCTACCAACCAAATGATTGTAGTTTCTATTGACATCCATTCTTGAGGCAAATTGAGAATGATTTACCTGTGGTTGGTTGAAGATTTTGTTCATCCTTGAAGTAGATTGCCCCCGATTTACTTGATAATCTTTGTTCATTCTAAATTGTCCCTGATTTACCTAGTGATCTGCATTATACTTTTGATGTCGATTGTCAACCTGTTCATTTTTCCTTGCTACATCAAGATAAATTTTGGAGGTGGATGGCTTCTGTGCTTGAGACACTTCTTCAGAATATCTGAGACCTGTCTTGATTAGAGGAGAATGCTGCACTTTGATAATTTCATCTAAAGTTTCAGATCCTTTAGCAAATCTAAGATTAAGGGCTTTTGTTTTCTCAATTTCTTTTCTAAGTCCCACAATTTCACATTCTCACTCTTCATTGTGTTTATCTCTTTCAGCAAGTTGGAATCTCAGAGTATCTATGATCATATTCTTTTCTTCTAAACAAATTTTAAGTTTAGAAATTTCTTCATAAAGACCTTCTTCATTTATAGCATCCAAGAAATCATCATATTCAAAGGCCATCAAAAGTCTATCATCATTACCTTGTTCATCTTCATCACTATTTGAAAGTCCATCACTATCTTCATGAGTATAATAGCTCTTTTTACTTACATTATGTTTTCTGTTCCATCTAACTGGTTCCTTACCTTTATCTTTATGAGGACACTTGGCAGCATAGTTACCAACTCTTCCACAAGCAAAGCATTTGAAAGGCAGCTTACCTCTGAATCTTCCAGTTCCCCGTTGAGGGTTGTTGACAAAATTTGATGCTTCCTCTTCTTCTGACATATGTCCTGACTCATTGTGATCTCCTTTTCCTGAGGCTTTGAATGCAGCTTCTCTCCTGTCTGATGGTCCACCTTTTCTCATTTCGTAAGCAGTTAGGATTCCATGCAACTGTGACATGGTAATGCTCTGTAGATTCTGCTTTTCTTCTACGATAGAAACTTTTGAATCAAACTTAGGAGACAATGATCTCAGAACCTTTTCAACCCAAACAACTCCTTTTATTTCTTCACCCAAGTTTTTCATACAATTAACAATCTCATCTATACATAGGAAATAGTTAGCCATGCTTTGATCATTGTGCATTCAGATATTTTCATATTGAATTCTGAGAGTTTGTAGTTTAGCTCGTTTTACCTGTTCATCTCCTTCATAGCTCATAACGATCTTGTCCCATATTTCTTTTGCGGTTTTGAGCTACGTAACCTTGACAAATTCTGATTGAGATAGACTCCCTAATAAAGTATTGATAGCCTTGGCATTCGTTTCATACTACTTTTTACCAGCCGTATCTGTAGGAGTTGTTGATGGAAATGTGTATCCTATTTCTATGATATCCTAGAATTTTGTACCAAGAGATTGAAGATAGGCTATGATTCTTACCTTCCAGTAGACGAAGTTACTCCCATAAAAAATTCGTGGCCTAATCGATGCCTCCCTTTCATAGTTTCTCATGATGATAGATCTTCCTTCAAGCGATCAAGCTTCTTCTAAAGGACCTGCTCTGATTCCAATTGTTGGAAATAATACTGAGAGGGGGGGTGAATAAGTATTATCAGGCCAATTATTTTTCAATTCATACATAGATTTGTATACACTACTTATGTTAGTGAAACCAATGTATATACAAAACTTCAGTTAAGGAAGCTAGCGTGTAACTTATAATTTAATTATTATTCAGATGCTGATGTCAGAACCATATAAACATGAACCACGAACAGAAAAATAATGCAGAAATTCACACACAAGAACACAAGATATAAGGTGGAAACCCATTATGGGTGAAAACCACCTGCTACAATTTGTCTTTATCTTCTTTTCAATTAGAAACTTCTTTTTACAATGATTCTGTATTGGTGCAGTCTTATACCAGTACGCAGGCTGCAACCTGCAGAAGGCTACAACCTTCTCTCATTCTCCAGGTTCTCCTGGAAGGGAGCTAAAACCCCCTTAGCTCTTGTACTAGCTGAGGTACTAGTACGTAGGTGCTGACCTACAGAAGGCTAAAAACTTCTCTTTTCTTCCAGGGACCATGCTTCATAAATTTTCAGACTGGATCCATGAATAACATTAATCAAACATCAAGTATATCTGCATCAACCAATCTTCTTTGTACAACCCAATACTGAATCAAACAATCACTTCTCTGAATGTTGTAACCAAATAATAACAATGACCAGACACCAATCTTAAACCTAGAATACTGCAGCAATAAACCAATGTAGCTAAAACATATTTTATGAGACGTAAGCTACTTCAAAATGAGGAACCTACGTGCACACGCTTTTGTATAAAGGAACACCTATGTATATGCTTCTTTGAATTACTGAAACAACATGTATACGCACCTTCGCTACGCCAAACCTACGTACAGATCTTAAAAGACAATTTTCCCTTTTCAAGTATTCAAGCATTAATTATATCAAGATTATCAGATTCATAGATCAATTCCTGCATCAAATATAATAGATTAGAATCACACAAAGATACTACTATTCAAGTCTTGAGATTTGACCCTTCAATAGAACTTATCCATCTTGTAACGCTCAGGTTCCTCCTTGATTCTGATCCAACTATGCACCATATATCAATCACCAGTATTCCAGATCTCGCTCCTTATAAGATATTCAACGCTTAAGTCAATGCCTTAGCCAAATGATCTCCTTCCCTTTTTATAGTCTTAGGCCTTACTCAAACCATGACCCAAAACCATAGATAACCAATACCAGCGACCCAATACCAGGGTTCAACATTTCGGACGCAATACCAAGGTCCAAAACCATAGGTCCAATTACCATGGACCCAAAAATAATCTTTCCCACATGTACGTGAGTTTTCGTGCATGAAAGTGCGTGCATATGCATACATGACCTTTTATAATCAATACCGCATATATATGCGATCTTGTTAATAGGAACCTGCGTATATGAAGTTTTCTTCCACTTTGAGAGCTTGAACTGTGATCTGCCTCTTGAGTGCATTGCCATAAAGGACAAAACCTATGCCGTAGTGCCAAACCTGTGTCATAATGCCAACAGATAGAGTCTGTAATCATCTAAAGATATGAATAAAGAGAACTATTCTACAAATTCTATGTCTTCGTTTCCTATTAATGCATCTTGTCATATTGTGTATAACTTCCATTTACAATGCTTATGTGATGCACAAATGTATGTAATTATGTTGGTTAAGTGAATGCAAGTAAGAATATATGTTTACACAGTGCTGACTGTGGTTCTTTATTAAGATAATTAACCACTTAATGATAACATGGAAACCTATTCTATACGCTGCTTTAGCAGCACGAAAGTACTTGAACCACAGGTTAAGGCTACGCGAAGGCCAATCATACCGCTTCACCGAGGTACAGAAGGGTAGAGAAAGGGGTTAGACAGACAGAGCCCTAGAACTCAATTAGCTTCATGAAAGGAGGAATAGAAGGAATAAACCGACATCACGACCATCTCAGGGTGTAGAAACTTGGTTCCAACATCCCCCCATACTACTTCGGGTGAGACTTCTGTCTACGCTTCGGGTCTGATGCTGAAAGGTCCAATAGTGTAGGGATTTGTTTGGCTAACTAATGTTGAACCTAGGTCAAGCCCCACCAAGAAGACATCTTGATTGGGAACTCAAAGGTAGTGGAAGTGGTTTCTGTTTTAGCATTCTTATCATTGTTGTCTCCCATGATTAATTTTTCTAACTCTTTATATAACAAATGTTCTTCGAACTGCATTTGTGATGGCCCTACAGACATGATTAGTGCCTCGAATACCCTTGGGGCTAGTTGTTTCACCACACTACCCATATTCGGATATTGATAAATCAATAGGTGCTTTTCTGTCTTAGGTGTCAGTTATTCCCCCTCAGTTTCCCCTTGCCCGTTAGCCCTCAAATTCTGGCTACTAACTTCCCCTTCTTACTCATCAATCAAATCCTAGATCTTGGGGCTATAAGTGCTAGCCTTAGAATGACATAGTCCCAAGATGGAGGGATTGGAGGATTCTTCTTTCACTATGGGAGTAACAACCTTATGTGGCCCTGTTTTCCTTGCATTCCTTTGAGAGCTGGACTATTCTTTTTCTGCCTTGGAGATTAATTCGTAGATAAATGTCTTCCTTCCCAAATCTTCACCCTTCGGTTCCTTTTTACGACTCCTCGTTTCTATGACTTATTAGAGTGGGGGTGATTTTAGTATTTCTATAAGTCCTACAAGTGCACACATGGAACCTATTTGTATTAAATCACACTCTAAGTGTCTCAGCCTTCAACAGTGGTGAGCCCGCCTAGGTATGTTAGAGTGATGCAGAGGTTATTACCTCTCGTCTTACCGCCCAGTGACTGAATAGTTGAAGACACACTAACAAAGCATCAGAATTTCCTACCTGTCCTAGTAATCACAATGGTGAGCCCACCCAGGTATGTTAGAGTGATGTGCTGATTCTTACCTCTTGTCTTACCGCCCAACAACTGTGGACTAGGAGCACTCTTTATCAAACAAACAACTTGGCTATCTGTATCATCAACTTGCCATCCCTGGCAACGACACCAAAATGTATTGTTGTTTTAATCAACCTTAATTTTCAATCCAAGCTAGGTCTTCTTGTTTCAATGGAGTTCGCACTATCTGTGCCGATACATTGCAGCCAAGCAGAAGAAAATGTAGAAAACTGTGCAAGATGTTGCTGATCTAAATTGCTGAATCAAACCATGCATATAGAAAAAAAATATCTATGGAATCAAATCACAACTTGTAGCTATTAAAGTAATGGCGTGCCACACAGGAACTAACATCTATTCCAGCTAGTTACTACCACTCTGTTAATTAACTCAGTGGAACAACATAATACAAATAGAAACAATAGCGAATTTAATCCACGATTTTTACAGAAAAAATGAGAAACCATAAATGAATGAACTAAACTAGAATGTACACTACCTATATCACTGCGATCCTTGCCAAAGAGGAGGGCCCTTCCTCCTTAGGAGGGCATAGGAAGAACACGAAAGTGCTTAACAAATCAGTTGGAAAGCAGTAACAACATCACTGTGCTAATCGATATTAAAATAAATTCAAAATTACAGAAACAGAGTAACGATACTCTTCTATATACCATCCCTTGATACATAAAAAGTCGAGTCTTTTATAGCTATTACAACCTGAAAATTAGAAACAGACCAGTCATGAGAATATCCCGATTCTCATATTTATCAAAAATAAAGAAGTTACAACCTATTGCTAAATAAATATACATTAGTTGCAAGTGTTGGAGTCTTGTTGCTTCAAAAATAAACAATCCCTAGTGCCGACAGCTATTATGTGGAATAGTACCCACATTTCCAGCTTTGGTGTAATAGAATTGACCAAATGGTGATTCAGGATGATGCAGAATAACTGATGAGAACACTGTTGGTGTGACGACGGATCAATGCGAGGTGTAACAACATCCAATGTGTAATAGCAATCTGTAAGAGCAGTAAGTGTGTAGCAGCAACCTGTAAGAGCAACAAGTGTGTAGAAACAACCTGTAACAACACTCGTGGTGTAACAGTGAACCATTCTACCCTTTCTTGTAGTTAATCCTTGTTGCATGTCTACTGCATAACTTCGTTCTCACGAGCCAGCACCTCAAAATATAGACTTCCCAAAATACTTCTTCAATGCTCTCCCAGTTAGCCACAAAAAGGAATAAAGCCTCATATTATTTGGTAAAATATAACAAAGTAACATGATAGCAAAATGGATTAAAAAGGTAAGAAAACAGGGAGTTTGGTCATATATGAGCACATGCTTGGAGGAAAAAAAGGTCAAAACAGGGGACGAATGTGTAGAAAATAGGTAAAAAACCACACCCAAAAATTTCCAATACAGGAATGCATGTTTAGAAGGAAAGACGGTCTAGGAATAACGATTTTTTTTATTACAGGAACATCCAATGACATTTTTACGTTTGATTAGACTTTTGTTTTATCATTACTTAATGGGAAATACATTCTTAAAGTACAAAGGAATTTTAGATATTAAATCTTACTTTAATCTAAGTGTTGTATATACCCTATGTGAAATCATGATGTGATTGGGGATATGTGTGAAATCTTTTCATAACCTAACATTCACCCTTGAGCCTGTGAATAATTAATGATCAACCTAATACCATATAATACCTTGTGTTGTTTTGATAACAAAATCCTTCCCATGACTGTCGCCTCTACTAATCATCATTACCATATGTACGTTCGGATTATGCTTGCATTTGCAACCTTTCCAAGATTGAATTTCTCATATTTAAGGTATGACCATTGAAGAATTTCGATATAGGGGAATGCAATTGATCGTGAACTCCCTCAAATATCTTATGAAATTTCTTGTTTGGTACTCTCTAGGATCACAAAGAAACCAGTGCAGTTGTGAGCAGTTATGGCACCTTTTTGGATAGAGCCTTGGTCTGTAAAGGGATTGGAAAGAACATTCGAGTACATTGGCAGTTTATCCTTGTTGCAGGAATCGAGATTTCTCCCCTTCCTACTCAAATTTTGATGGCTATGGGTCAGCTACAATGCTTGAATTTGCTCGCACTTTCAATGGAAGAAAAACTAGGGTAGGGTCCCTGGAACTCGAGGTGACCAAATAGTCCATTGCATAAGCTACAGGGTTGGCAGCTACAGGAGAGAAATGATTTGAAAAAGAAAAGCTCAAGGAAGGAAGCTGGTGCAAATTTTTGATTGACATGAATAAAAAGGTGTATTGGAAGGTTGGTTTGCAAAGGAATGCGATGGTCAAAAAATGGAGACATCTATTGTACATCTTGCATAAATTCCTCACCTGCAAGGGGAAGCATTCATTAACCTTCTTGTACCATATTCGGTTGCTACATCATTTCTAAGAAGTTACGTTGATCAACCTCACTTATTTCTTGTTGAAAGGTTTAGAAATTATGTTAAAAAGCATTCATAAGAGTCAAGAAAGTCAAGTCAAGCATAAACTATGTCATTACGGTTTAATTGAAATTTTAATTAAAAAGGAGTTAGAAGGAAAGGAGACAACTTGGGAGGAGTTTCTGAAATCATTTCAAGGAGAGGGTATACTGAAGAAGTCGAGGAAGAATGGAAAATTTACTAAGGGAAAGCCTCACCGGAAGGGGAAGTTATTAACCCCGCAGACTAGTGAGGCCTCAAAGACTAAAGTGAAGAAAACTTAGTGCAAGAAGTCGGTGCTTGAGAAAGAGAAAGAACCTATAACTGAAACCACTAGCCCTTCAAGGAGACTAGCTAGGAGCTCTATGAAGAAAAGAGGTGCATCCTCAAAAGGAGGCCACGCTATATCAACTTCTCCAGTAAACATCGATGATTCAAAGGAATATCCCCCTATGCAGATAACCCCCAGTCTAAAACACCAATTAAAGATACTCTCTCTCTCCTAACAGATGCCACGGTCCACTCTATGTTTAGTACAAGTTGTGTGCAAGAGGAAGATAACACTCCTCTAGAAACCTTAATTAAGAAAGTAAAGAAAAGGAAAAGTTCTCGTATACATAGTGCAACTGCAGGAAAGGAGCCAACAATGGACCAGGCTAAGGGTACTATTCCTCCGAGTACCAAAACACAATGTGAGATTTCCATCGATGACAGTGGTACTTGTCATGAGTTGGTTGCTCAAGGGATTCTGATATAGGAAGAGCCCAATAAGGAAGACCCTGATTTCTAAATGCATAGCCAGGTCAAATAATTGAAACAACAAATTTATAGGCTTGAAGTGTTGAACCAGGCTATGAAAGATCAAAACACAATGGTGTAGAGCAAGAATGTTGAATTGATAGAAGAGGTGCGAGAGAGGAAGTGGAAAGAAAATATATGGAAATTTTGAGCATCTAAGTGTTGCATTCACCTTAGGAAAGAAATGAAACAACTCAAGAAGGCTCGTAGTGAAAAGTCAAGGACTGTGAAGATGAGGATTAATATTCAAATTCAATACTAAAGGGAGTCCTCCATGCTGGTTTTTTGCAAAAGGTAAGGTTGTGTAAGGAAACACAACGAAATGGGGATGGGAAGATGTTGGTCATTAGAATTTCCCTATTTTTAACCTCCAGTTGACCCAGACACACTACCTAATGCCTTTGTTTTACCCTTGGAACCCATTTATTCCTGCACTTCTTCTAATCCTTGTACTTGTTCCTGCACTACCTTCATGATTTTTGTTATTAAGGGTTATATGAGCTTAACTACTAATTCAAAATATTAAATAGCCTATTTTTCCTTTGCAGCTTACATATTTTCTTTCGTAAACTATTTTGATAGAGAAAGTATTAATCAATGTGTGAGATGGGGTTGGTGTAGGAATATTCTTGTACCATTCACGTTCTTTTACTCACGATAGTTGGCAGCATCAACACAGTTCACTGCCAATGGCTATTCTAGTTTGGAAATATGCACACATTCCTCACCAACTTATCAGCATCATTCTGTTGGGCTCGGAGCATGAGGAAAATATAGGATATGGAGGCCATAGTTTCGACCGAATACCCCTGATTTAGTCTTTCTGTCAAACAGTTGAAAGTCGAGATTATACTTTTGTTTTGATTTCTATTGTGGCCATGAGTTGAAAGATATGTATTTAATAAGGGATTCTAGTATAACTAGATAGCGATACGCTGGTGAAATTTTGGCTTATACTATAACTTTTATATCGCCATACTTCTGGGTTCGATCTGGATATCCACGACGTACATCTGCGGTTACTAAGTTTAATACAAGTATCTATGCCAATTAGTCATTTCTTGTTCTAGTATTTTATGTGATGTGTTATTTGAGCAGTTTATTTTACAGATATCGTAGCAGGGAAACGAGTTGGCTGGCTAGGGCCCAGCCGACCCATCTCATTCTCCCTGTTTTATAGGTGTGCTAGACATATTTTTGTATGCAAGGTTTGCCAAAGAAGTATTTAATTTCTTTTATGTAGCTAATAGATCTTTGCTTCCTTTATAAATTGTATGACTCATATCTGAGGTCTGAAGGTGTTGGTGTGTTCATTTACTAAAGATTGAATCACATTTATTTTCATTGATAAGTAGTTTCCTTTCTGCAAAAAGTGTGTTTCGGTTTTCTTGCTTATGCGAATGTGTTTATTTCTAAAAGTGGATTTATTTTCCTTATGAAAATGCATTTCATTCCTTAGTATGCAAATGTGTTTTATGCAAGTCTGTTTCGAGTAACTTAGGGTTGACTTACTCGCACTTTCCTAGGAATTAATGAAATGTTGTCTATTTAATGAGGATTTGTGTTTATGTTTAAATTCTTGTGGGAATAGTTCAGTTCAATACTAGAATTTGGTGAAGGGACCTTTGAACTGAAACCTCTATTCAATAAAAGTTTAGATCTAGTTAATTTTATGACAGTGATCTAGGAAAGAAGAGTGCTCTGTATTTAGAATGAATAATCATTTCCACATGAAGAAGTTTATGTTGTAGTAGAGATTCCCTTTAGCTTTCAAATTTATTTTCACTGTAGAATGAATGATTAGATAAGGAGTCTTCTTGATTATATGAAATTATTTCTATGCTCTAGTGTGCCTTGCATATTAATTTCTTGTTAGCACACTTTAAATTTCATGTAATTGGTTTGGAAGCTCAGTATAGGAATACTAATTTCTTAGTACATGAATCTCTGTTTTGGTACAGGAATCGATACCCAGGTATAGGAATAGAATACACTTGTATAGGAACTCAAAAATCTTTTATGAAAGCCAAAATACTTAGTGCAAGAACAAGACATACTTCTGGTACAGGAACATCATTTTAGTACAGGAATATCGTTCCAGTGCATGAACTCAGTTCTAGCATAGGAATGTTGTTGCCCTGCATGAATGATGTTTCAGACTAGGAAGGAAAATTTGTAACATGGATGAATGCACTTCACGGCCTAATCATTTCTTTGTCTTATGCCTGCACTGACATTTAGACTCAGATATCTGCTTTTCTTTCTTTCATCAGTCGAGATTGTTTATGTTGATTTGAAGTTCCTTTCATTGAGTTTATGCAAAAGAATTTTCCTTTTGATTCTGACATCAGGATTATTTAAGTATTATTTTCTTTGTAATTATTTGATTCTACAAATGTAATTAGGGAAGTTAGGAACAGATTTGGTGAAATTTCATACCATTAATATTGGCATTTCCTATGCTACACCTCTAAGCTTACATAGCCCCAGATTGACAATTAAGTGTTGAAGGAGATTGTTGAACTGCAAATCCTGCACCCAACAGGCACTGTGGTCAAGGAGGTTATCAAGGAAGAGGTCGAGGTGGTGGAGTTGGTCGAGGATGTGGATAGATCATTTTCTATAGCTACGGACAGCGAGGTAATTTTGCGAGAGACTTCCAAAACCCCACAACGGCATGTAAGTACTGTAAATCCTTTGAACATGTAATTGAAGAATGTCAAATACTTATGGTGAAGATGCAAGAAAAAATGAATCAACAGCTGACATATAATATACAAATGATGACTACTAAAAGGAGGACTGACGAACCTGAAATTAGTATTGTCACTAGAAGTGGAGTTGCAACTGGTAGTGATAAAGCAGATGAAAATAAAGAATTTGAAAGTGCATGGGTCGGAAAGACTGCTAAGAAAGTTCATGTTTTTTGTATTCAGAAAGAAAAAAGAGTACTTATGGAAGAAAAGTGAAGTTTTATGGATGCTTGGGCTTCAACCTCTAGTGCACAGCGAAAGCCCGATCAGCAAAGTCATTGTGGGATGTCATCATCTTCAACATAGGACCAAGCTCTGACAAAGGACTGAGTTCCAAGATAGGATCAAGCTTCAACACAAGACCAAGATTCACCAAATCAAGTAGGTAAGTCTTTTTTGCAGACTTGTATGAAATTGTGAAGATATCAAAATGATGTAGAAGGGCTTTAGGACTCGATAGATTCTTGTGCATCCAAAGAAACATCACGAAGTGAGATGTATATAGTTAATAATTTGCATCAACAGAAGAGAACCGGAACAGAGATGAGGCTTAGTGCGCAGATAGGAGAGTATGAGATGGATGAAATTATTCTTGATATGGGATCTTATTCTAATTTCTTAACAAAGCAGACATGGGAATTAATGGGTAAGCCAAAGCTACAATAGTTACCTATTCAATTAAGGATGCAAAATCAACAAATTTTCTTCCCTTTGGGAAGTCTACCAAGTGTCGCAGTGGATATTCAAGGAGTTTGCACTATTGCTGATTTTGAAGTAATAGAGATCATCAGTGATAGTAACCCTTATCTTGCATTGCTTGGAATTGACTAGACATTTGACAATATGGCCATAGTTAATCCAAAGAAGAGATTAATGATATTTGAAGGAAACAATATGAGAGTAATTGTTCCCTTGGATCCATCAGAAGGAGTAAGATATACTAAGCCTGTCAACGAAGAATACAATGTAGCTTGTTGAGAAATGACAACTAGAAATTCCAGTTTAATTTGTCCTTGAATTAAAATGAGAATTAAAATTGATTTCTATTCTCATAGCAACTCGTAAATAGTTAATTAAGTTTAATTAGCTTAATTATCTTAGGCATTTCAAGTTGGAAATATTTATGAGGTCATGTATATGTTCTCCCTAAATTTTAGGTGTCTAGTATGAGTTTAAATTGAGTTGGAAATTAGATCACTCAGTTTACTGAGTTAACTTCACTTAAATTAGTTCTAAACTGTTTTTAGAACTAATAGAGGACTAACAGTTAGTTGTTGCATTGGTGCATCCACTAGTGCGACTCCAGTTAACTGAAGATTTTCTCATGAGAAAGTCATGCATGTCAGTTCAGAGAAAGACCCAGTTGAGACTAGAGTGCAGTGATAGTGTACTATTAGTGGTTACTGGAGTGTAAATATCATGCAAGCATCAGAGATTGCTCCTATGTTTGGATGTGCAATTTTGGAAGCATGAATTACCTATAAATAGAGGCTATTCATCCTAGGAATTACGCAAGAGATTAGGGGATTGGAGAGCTGCAAGATTGGCTAAGCATTGGTAAAGAGCTAGCTTGTGAGCTGAGAGAGTTGAGCATACTTTTGCAAAATTGTTCTAGTGAGAATAAGCTTTTTATATTCACTCATATTTCTGATATATGCAATACAGATAGTGGAGTTTTGAGTAGTGGATTTCCCCAGATACATCTTGTGTTATGTGCCACTCATTTATCTTCTTCTTGTTCATATTGTTTCATCGATCTATTGGCTTCCGCTGGTTGAAAGTAGACGTAGATTCTTGTCTTGTGCTTTAGTAAATTGCATTAGCTTGTGAATCTACAAGATTTTCTACATGGTATCAGAGCTGAGAATTCTATACTATAGGGGATTTTGAAGTTTTGAGTTTTGGGTTACAGTTGAAATTTGAATTTTCAATACATACTTTAAGATCAACAGATGTCGTTCTATGATTTGTAGATGGAGTATGCCTTGGAAAGAAGCTCAAATTTTATAGCCTAGAGGGATAGAATGGAGGTTGTCCTAGAAGATAATGGCTTGAAGGAATTCATTGATCAAGAAATTCCTAAGCGAGTAGCATTGGATGCATAGAATTTGGTCGAATGGATGAAGTGTTTGGCGAAGGCGAGGTGGATAATCCTTGAGGAAGTTGGAGATAGCATTGTCTTGAGTGTCCATGGCAAGGAAACTCTATATGCTATGTGGAAAACATTGACGGACTTGTATCAAAACATTAGTGACCGAAGGAAATTGGCACTAAAGGACAAACTTCGAAAAATCAAAACAGAGAAAGGTGAGACGATTCAAAAATACTTGATCAAGTTCACTCAGTGTCATGATGAACTTGGAAGTGATCGAATCATAGTTTCCAAGGATGATATGGTGAGTCTTGCTCTTCTAGGACTCCCAAAGAGTTGGAATAGTTATCAGGACTCTATCAATGGTCAAGAGAAGCTACTGGATTGGGAATGACTGTGATCAAATTTGATACACGAGGAGATCAGGAGAAACACAAGGGATGGCTCTTCATCAAAAAATGACGATGAAGGTAATTTTTCCTTAGCGTTTAAGTTGAAGAAGGGTAAAGGGAAAGCTTCCCATTCTAAGTCAGATTATTATCATGGATGTAAGAAGAAAGACATGAAGAAGTTAAGTGTTTTCATTGTTATTAGATGGGCCATTTTTCTACAAATTGTCCACTCAAGAAGTCCAAGAAGAAGTCCTCAGGAGGAGAGACAAGTGTAGCTTTGGCTTCTCAATTCGAAATGAACATTTTTCCTCATTGCATGCATGGTGTTATAAATGATGGGAAGTGTATGGTACTTAGACACTGGAGCTTCATTCCATATGACTGATGACAAAGAGTTATTCAGTGACCTAGAGGAGAAAGATCTCCACATGGATATCAATATGGCTGGTGATGGGAAGTATAGTGTTATTGGATTAGGCATGATTGATTTTCAGAAGGAGCATGAGAATCCACTCACATTGAATAATGCTATGTATGTGCCTAGGCTAAATAAGAACTTGGTATCCATTTCCATGCTTGAGGATAGAGGCTATGATGTGATCTTCTAGAAAGGAAAGACATTCCTTCGACACATAGCCATGGGTCAAGTAAAGAAGATGGGGATTTGGGTGAAGAATCTCTATAAGTTGGATGTAGAGGAGTGTGCTTCTTTGAGAACAAAAGTAGAAAGGGTGCAGAACCGAGACATTGGTGAGTTGTCGCATAGGCGATTGGGCCACTTTCATCATGGGACTTTGAATATATTGCAGCAGATCTTTGCCGGTCTTCCCAAAGGTATGCTTGAGCAAGTTGATAGAAACAAAGGGTGTACTTTGGGAAAATACACCAAGTCTTCCTTTCACAACAGAGATAGTTGAGGAGAGACTATTCTAAAGAGAGTCCATTGAGGTTTTTGTTGACCATTCTCAACAACTTCCATGGCCAAACACATGTATTATGTTATATTTTTAGATGCCTATTATCGTAAATGCTGGATATTTTTCATGTAAAAAAAGGATCAAACTTTCATAAAGTTTTGTGAGTTTAAAGCACTGGTGGAGAAAGAGTCGGGAAAGAAGGTTAAAGCTCTATGGAGTGATAACGGTGGTGAGTATGTCTTGAATGAGTTTAATAACTATTGTGAAATGGAAGGGATTAAATGGGAGTTGATGGCACCCCATAACCCTCAGCAGAATGGGGTATCCAAGAGGAATAACAGAAGCATAGTAGGGGTAGCAAGGGCGATGTTGCATGATTAGGGCCTACCACTAAACTTGTGGGATGAGTCATGCAACACAACAGTTTATGTTCAAAACTGTAGCCCACATCAGATACTTGAGATGAAGAGACTAGAGGAGGCTTATTTCGAATAGAGGCCAGATGTTGGTCACTTCAGGGATTATGGGTCATCGGTATATTTCCATGTCACCAAATATGCACGAAAGAAGATTCAGCTAAGAGAAAAGTTGAGGATATTTGTCGGGTACACTGATACACCTCAGGGATGTTAGATTCAATGAGGAGAAGTCCATGCAAGTTTCGCTTGAGAGGTAGCTTCAGCTACATGTGGATGAGGAGCCTTTAGCTCCTAAGGTTGAGGAGCCTTAGATTGATGTGGAGTAGCCACATGTAGAGGATCTGGGAGTGAAGACATCCACTAAGGCATAGTCTTCCAGAGAGGGAAGAATGTGCACAAGAGAGGCTAACATATTGTTGGATGATGCATGGGATAATGTGGGAACACCCACTTCTCAGTGCAAGCAGAGGAGGTCACTTGAGAGGTACACTAGATACATGGATCTTATGGGTGAATGTGTTGTGACAGAGTCATCTTCCTTTAAGTAAAAAATGCAATAGTCGGTTTGGTTTGATGCCATGGTGGAGGAGTATGACTCCATAGTTCGTAACAGTGTTTGGGATGTGGTCTTGAGGCTGGAGGACAAGTCAGTGGTGAACTCACATTAGATTTACAAGATAAATCAAGTTGCAGATGGTAGTGTGGAGAAGAATAACACTAGATTTGTGGCCCTTGGCTTTTCACAAGTAGAGGGGATTGACTATGATGAGACATTTGCTCATGTTGCAAGGTACTTGTTGATCACATCTATATTGGCACTATCAACACAAATGGGTTGGAATATACATCACATGGATGTGAAGACAACCTTCCTTAATGGCATGATTGAGGAAGAGTTGTACATAAAGAAACCTGAAGGTTTTGAGACCTTTTACCATGAGTCGCAAGTGTGTCGACTCACGAGAGCATTGTACGGACTGAAGCAAGAACTTTGTTCTTGGTACACTAGGATAGATAGCTACTTCACTGGGTTGGGCTTCACAAAGAGTGAAGTGTACAAAAACCTATACCACATAGTGGTGGAAGGTAAATTGTTGATCATTGTACTTTATGTTGATGATATCATACTAACAAGTGAAGATCAATTGATCAAGTCTTGCAAGGAGAACCTTCCAAGAGAGTTCGAGATGAAATACATGGGGTTCATGAAATACTTTCTTGGCATGGAGGTATGGTAGGTAGATGGTGAGTTGTTTGTGTCTCAAGGCAAGTATTCCAATGAGATACTTAGGAGATTGATCATCGAGAGAAATAAACCCATGGAAACTCCTCTAGCAAGTAATTCAAGGAAGGAGGATGCTACCTCAGGAGAAGTAGTGGGAGCTTCTATTTACAGGAAGCTTGTGGGTTCACTCATGTACTTGGTGAACACATGATTGGATATGTTCTATGCAATTAACCAGCTTAGTCAAGTGATGGTTAGGCCTACCACGTTGTATTGGAAGGCGACAAAGCATGTGTTGAGATACCTCAGGGGCACTTCTCAGTATGTATTATGGTAATTATGGATAAAAGGAGTGAGACTTCAAGGATTCACCAATGCAGATTTGGAAGGGAGTCCATCTAACTAGAAAATCACATCAGGAGGGATATTCATTACTAGGCCAGTGACAATTTCTTGGTACACCAGGAAACAAATATCGGTTGCACTTAGTTTGGAAGAGGTAGAGTACATGGCTGCAAGTCAGGCAACATGTGAGGCCATGTGGGTGAGGAAGATCCTAGTTGGCTTGTTTGGTTAGCAAATGGATCCAACTGTGATTTACTGTGATAATTAGAGTTGTATCAAACTCTCTGAAAATCAAGTTTTTCATGATCGGTTTTAGCATATTGATATTCGATATCATCATCTTAGAGATTATGTATTGAGGCAAATTATGTTGTTAGAGTACATTCCCATGGAGGAGCAAGATGTTGACATTTTGACAAATTCATTGTCAATATGTAAATTTGAGTTTCACAGAGACAAGATCGGGGTAGTTGATAATCCCTTTCGTGTTGAGAGGGAGTGTTGAGAAATGGCAACAAGAAATTCTAGTTTAATTTGTACTTGAACTAAACTGAGAATTAAAATTGAATTCTATTCTCAGAGCAACTTGTAAATAGTTAATTAAGTTTAATTAACTTAATTATCTTAGGAATTTCGAGCTGGAAGTCTTTCTGAAGTCATGTATATGTTCTCCCTAAATTTTAGGGGTCCAATATGAGTTTAAATTGAGTTGGAAAATACATAACTCAGTTTATTGAGTTAAGTTTAGTTAAATTAGTTCTAAATTGCTTTTGGAACTAATAGAGGACTAACACTCAGTTAGTGCACTGGTGCATCCACTAGTGCTACTCCAATTAATTGAACATTCTATCATGAGAAACTCATCCATGTTAGTTCAGAGAAAGACCTAGTTGAGACTAGAGTGCAGAGATAGTGTACTATCAGTGGAATTATTTTATCAGCGGGATTATTTATTGGAGTGTAAATATCATGCATGCATCAGATATTGATCCTATGTTTGGATTGCACAGTTTTGGAAGCATGAATTCCCTTTAAATACAATCTATTCATCTTAGGAATTACGCGAGAGGTTAGGGGCTTGGAGAGCTGCAGAATTGGCTAAGTGTTGGTAAAGAGCTAGCTTGTGAGTTGAGAGAGTTGAGCATACCTGTGCGGAATTCATCTAGTGAGAACATGCTTTTTATATTCACTCAAATTTTTGATATATAAAATACAAGTAATGGTATTTTGAGCAGTGGCTTTCCCCATATACATCTTGTGTTATGTGCCATTGATTTATATTGTTCTTGTTCATATTTTTTTCATCGATCTATTGGCTTCTAATTGTTGAAAGTAGAAGTAGATTCTTGTCCTGTGCTTTAGTAAATTTCATGACCTTGTGAATCTACAAAATTTTCTACACAACTGACATAGACAATATCTATCAAATGAAAGCGAAGGAACATGATTGTTTTAACCCTACTGAAGAAGGCAAGTTGAGTTGGGAGTGTGATAGTTCTTGTACCTTAGACTCAGAAGAAGAGTTGGAGAACTGGCAGAATAGGTTGCATGAAGTATCCATAAGGTGTTGTGCAAGAATTACTAAATCAGTTTGTTGTATGACATCTGAGGTATGTAACCTACCTTCTTATCATGTCTTAGGTTATGTAAATACATTTCGTAATGATCATGAAGAGCAAGTTCTAGAAAATAAAAGGTTGTAAACCTTAGATATAGCCCTGAAAAATGCCCCTGTTAGATGGTGGAATGCACACAAGAAGAATATAGGAGGTTGGAAGGAATGTTGAAGATTGATGGGGATAAGGTTTGGACAGATAGATACAGAGATGGAGATAAAATATGATGGTGAAACTAATCCTAGGAAGCATATCCAGTTATGCACTACAACATGGAAGGAGATTCCATAGCAAGAATGGGTACATGGATTCATTCATACATTAGAGACAATCCCTAAGAATTGGTATCTAGAAATGAAGCTTCGACATGGTGTTGTGACTTGGGAAGACATGGCTGATGGCTTCATATTAACATTCAACTTGGAGGATGATTGTCCATATATATATTTGGATGACTGCCCATATATAGATTTGGCCCTTCAGATAGTCAAGAAGAGGATATTTAAGAATGTAACCCCACTAACATGGCATCAACCTAATTGTGCTCTGCAAATAGAAAGTGCACATGAATGGTATAACCTCATTGTATATGAAGAAGAGGATCCTCTCAACATCATCATAGTAGAGTCAGAAGGATACCACGAAGTAACTATACAAAATCTAGATATACCAGACATAATGAAGCCATTGAAGATAAAAAAGGTAAACATAAGATCAGAGAAGGAACCCAAGTTTGTAAAAATAGGGGACTACTGGGATGAAGAGACAGCTAGTAAAGTTACATAGTTACTTCTTGAATATCAAGAACTATTTTCCACCAAGATTTCAGATATGAAGGGTAGAATAAGAGATCTAGGAGTCCTGAATATTTCCCTTAAGTCTGATGCAAAGCTGGTCAAACAAAGACCTTACAAGCTGAACCCAAATTATAAGGAGAAAGTGAAAGTGGAGATTGATAATATGATAGTAGCAGGAATTATTGAACCTATAGAAGAATCAGAATGGGTGAGTCCTATCATGGTGTAAGAGAATAATACTCAAGGAGAAATTCATATCTATGTTGATCTGAGAAAGTTGAATGATGCATGTTTACATGATCCCTTCCCTACCCCTCTCACAGATGAAGTGATAGATAATGTAGGATGTCAAGAAGCTTACTCAGTTATAGATGTATTCTCGAGTTATCATCAGATTAGGATTGCACCTGAAGACCGACATAAGACCACATTTGCTACAGAATGGGGCTCATATCAATACACAGTAATGCCTTTTGTATTAAAAAATACCCTTGTTATATTTTCTAGGGTGGTAGTTGTAGCTCTTAAGGAATACACCCACACATTTTTAGAGGTATATTTTGATGATTGGATAGTATATGGATTATTGAGCAAACATGTTGGAAGTTTAAGACTCATGCTTGACACATGTAGAAAATATAATATATCTTTGAACCTAAAGAAGTGCATATTTTTTGTAGCTTTCAGCATATTGTTGGGACATATTGTCTATAAGAAAGGACTAATGGTGGACCCTTCAAATATTTCTATCATTGTAAACTTACCTCCACCTAAGATAGTAACACAACTTCACACTACATTGCTATATACTGGATATTATATGAAGTTCATCAAGGGGTATGCTCAGATCACTCGGCCTATGGAGAATTTTTTGAAGAAGGATGTAACTTTTCAGTGGAATGAAAAATGTTAGAAGAGCATCAATATATTTAAATAAAAATGGTAGATGCACCTATACTAGTGTTCCCTAATTGGAATAAGGAAATCCATGTCCATGTGGATGCCTCTTGTATAGCTTTGGGAGTGGTACTAACACAACCTAGTGCAGGAGAGATTGATCATCCTATAGCTTTTCCAAGTAGAATGATATAAAAAGAATAAAAGAACTAAAACACTACAGAAAGGGAAGGATTTGCCATGGTATATGCTTTGCAAAAGTTTAGACACTATTTGTTGAGGTCATGCCTTAAAATGTTTACAGATCATTTTGCACTGAAGTATTTGGTTAATAAGCCTGTCTTAGGAGGAATCATTGTAGATGATTACTGTTATTCCAGGAATATAAAATCATTATTAAACCAAGGACACTGAATCCAGGACCTGATCATCTGTCAATACTAGAAACAGTGAAAGAACCAACCAGCATAGAGGATAATCTCCCTAATCCGAAATTATTTGCAATCAGAATTGCAGATGACCATTTCACAAATATCATTGAGTTTTTGACCACGGGAATGGATCCTTCAGAGTATACTATGCAACAAAATAAATAATTAGTGGTTAAGGTAGTTGAATTTTCATTAATAGAAGGACAATTATATAAGATGGGACTAGATGAGATACTACGCAAATTTGTTCCTAAATATGAAAGACAAATAATTCTAGCAGAAGCTCATGGCGGCAGAACTGGTAGACACTATGGAGAAAAATCTATTGCATATAATATTTTGAGAGCAATATTGTCATGCCCTACACTACATATATATGTGAAGGAGTACTGTCAAGCATGTGATGTGTATCAAAGAATAAGGAAGCCTTCCATAAGAGATGAGATGTTGTTGGTACCACAAGTTACATTACAGGCCTTTGATAAGTGGGCCATTTATTTTGTTTGACCCATCAACCCATCTGGAAAGAGGACTGGTGCAAGGCACATAATTATAGTGACTGATTACTTGACAAGATGGGCCAAAGCACAACCAATAAGGGACTGTAGTGCATAGACTGATTCAATGTTTATTTTTGAGTACATATTCTCTAGATTTGGATGTCCAAAGATTTTGATGAGTGACCAAGGTTCAAACTTCCTAGATAAGACTATTGAAGCATTGACAAAGGAGTTCCAAGTTTATCATCAGAAGAGTACCCCTTATCATCCTCATGCCAATGGAACAATAGAAGAATTTAATAAGATTCTGGAGAATGCACTTACTAAGGTATGAAATGTGAATAGAGATGACTAGGACATTACAATCCCAACAATTGTATGGGCTTATAGGACCACAACGTGAAATGTTAACAAGATAGACACCCTTCAAGTTAGTCTACGGGTAAGAAACCATGATACCCATGGAGTATATCATGCTTAGCTTGATAATTGAAAATTTTAGAAATATGGCATATATTGACATAATGGAGGAAAGAATGTTGCAGTTGCTTGCTTTGGATGAAGATATATTTATAGAAGGATTCCATGAGCAAGTACAAAAAGCAAGATAAAAGGCTTGTCATGATATACATATTAAGAAAAATAAGTTCCAGGTAGGAGACCTTGTTCTCCTTTATGATAGTAAGTTTGTAAAATTTCCACGAAAATTCAAGATGCATTGGTTGGGCCCATACATTATCAAGCATATTACTGATGAAGGTGTAGTTCAATTAGCAAAGTTAAATGGAGAATTTTTTCAAGGAAGAGTAAATGGCAGTAGGTTGAAGCTTTACACTGACAACCCTGCCCCTACAACTTCACTCTGAAGAAAGAAGAAAAGTCTTAGTGCCACCTGCAGTTGAAAGTGGGCACTGGAATATAAACTACGTTGTAGATAGAGCTTCAACATAGCAAGTTACTTCATTACCTTCTAGATTATGTCAAAATTCGTAGAAGCCTTGACGTAAGAGGGGTTGCTCGCTATAATATGGGATGCATCAAAGTTCATCGGGAAAACATGACCATTAAAAAGGAAAGTTGTCGTTAAAATATGTGAAGAGATGCATTTATGAGGACAGATTGACTGGATCTCGCAATAGATATGAAATTAATGAACACGATATGAGCTAATGATAGGGGTCAGAAATTTAGATTTGTTATAAAAAGTCACGTCCTCACCATATTTGGCACTTTGTTGTCCTAAGAGTTCGAATATTGCTATTGCGAAGAAGGGATTAGCCAGAGTCATGGAAGCAACATCAGTTGATATGCTCGCACTAGCATCAACACCCGCAGTAGCATCATCACGCATGCAGCGGAAATCCCCAGAAAAGAGAAATGACCAAAGAGAAGAGAACAAAGAAAAAAAAATAAATGGGACCTGTTGAGTCTTAGAGGAACCCGAACAAGTGAGAGATAGTGAGGAAGAAGCAGAGCATGAACAAATGGAAACTGATGGTGTAGTGTTTCTGTCACCTCTCCCACCATATACGCCACCAAGAAAACTGGATGCAACACCAGTGAAAGAATTGAAGGACACGAAGTATGGAGCCTTCACACCTTTTTTTTTGGAGTCAGTGCGATTCACTGGAGAAACCCTTGGTAAGATTCCGCAACTGAAGTTCACAAACTGTGATTTCAATGATAGAAATAAATAGCTGCAGTTCACACCAGATAGATACTTAAAACAACTGCACTACCTTTAGAGTGGTGTAACACAGTTAGAACCACAGCAGTGGGTAGATGCATTGGTGCAGTCGGCCTTGCTGAATATGTTGAATGTGTCAGCAGAAGTCTAGGAAGCACAACTTGTGTGATACAATTGCTCATGTTGGTGCACGATGGATGCATTTGTATGCGAAGAGGATCCCTATCAACTCAATGCTGATATGGAGAATCATAAGAATTCCTTATTAGGGAATGAACCCTGCATAAGAGTTTTTTGGGAAAGATAAGGAAAAATCCATAGAAAAAAACATGTAGAAGAAGTAGGTTTTAACCCCGTACACAAATTACTTTCATACAAATTTTAAAAATAGAAAATAAACAATAGCAAGAACATAAAACATAAAATATATATAAACATATATTTTCCCCTGCATCCCAAAACTAGGACTACTAGATTGATTTTTCATTATATTCCTTTCAATGTTACAATACATATATATACATGTTGAAGCATCCATAAACCCTAATCCATTAACCCTGGATTAGAACATAACCATAGTTCCCTTGACCAGATCTACAAAAATACCATGGACACAAAACCATTATGCCCAAAACCATGTGTGAAATCTATGCACAAAACCATAGGTGGATCTGCCCACCTAATATAGGGTCCAAAAAATATTTCTTGGGGTGCTGCCCCAAACCCTGTGCAAGGGATATATCGCCCCCCCTGTGACCCCCTGGCATCGCTCAACACAATGTATAGGGTAGGTTCGCACCCATGCGCGTGTGGGGTAGTCACAAAAAGAATATATCAGAACTCAACAGAAGTTTGGACTAACAAAAGGGAAGAGAGGTTATGATATAAACTCAATCAATGACCAGGGAGTTCGCTTCACAACAATATATTGCCTAGAAAAATCATGAGGAAGTGTCGGGCTAATGAAGTCCATGCACCAATGGTTTCATTAGCTACACAGCGTGCTAATGGGGTTCAATATAGCTAGGTGGCATATCTATGCCAAGAATTTATGGATAATTGTTGTGAGGCTCAGGAGAAAGGTACTATGTTTCATTAAACATGGTTAATTTTGATAATTGTGATGCTTGCATGGAGAGAGCCAGAAGATTTGCATTTACCTCTGATAGCCTCAGATGTTTGTGAAGCTACATGACATGCCTCATTGTGGTATACCACTAAATCAGCAAGAGCAGATGATAACATATTTTTTTTGTATTATATCATATGGACTTACACATGTTGGTGAACCAACACCCTCACCTTTCACTGAGCCTATACAAGTAGTATAGCTCTATCACAAAGTTTAAGGCTTACTTCCACAAAAATTACATACAAGCTCATAGGGATAGAAAGAAGATATGGCATCCCCTGCCATATTTAGTGACTAAATAAGATCTCTTAGTACAGATACAACAGTGGCCTACAAAGTGGATGACTGTGCTAGAGACACAAAAAAAAAGATAGTCTACCAGAGGAGGACATGGTGCAGCATGAGGAAGCTAGTGGGAAGGATAAGGATGAGCACGAGTGAGAATGAGAAGAGAAATACGATGAGGGTCACCAAGATCCTCCTGAAGTTGATGAGCCGAATAGAGAATATGAAAATATAGAGACAAATCAAGTTGTCACAGAGAAGAGGAAGGCAGGTGCTAAAGCTACCACAAGAAGTATAGAGAAGCAGAAGATAGACAAGACAAAGGAAATAACACTAGTGGTCCCAACTGATGGGGACTTGGATCAGATTGGGGATATAATTCAGGAAGAAATGGCAAAATCATGGAATAAATTAGAAGATCGCTACAACGCACTTCTAACAAGTGTCAAGGAGCACATTATAGAACTGAAGATATTGGCAGAGACAGTGAGACAGCTAGTGCAGGTAGAGGAGAAGCTTAGAGAAGAAAGACCAATCGAGCCTACACTTCCAGCATGAATAAAATTGATACGTGTCAGAGCCCTAAACATGAACATGAACATCACAACAATTCCAGTTCAGAGATTACACAAATTACATCTAAAGATCATAGATGAGCTAAAGCTGTGTGAACACAACACTTCACAGTTAAACATTTAGGTAGAGAGAGAGCGAGCTTCATTGAAGAAGAAGCTTGACCAAGAAATCCAGGAGAGGGATCAGGTAGTACAGTAGCAACAGAAGTTGAAGGAGGTGTTCGAACTAACATGATGTGAGATTTTGGACATTGATGTCCAAGAAGAAGAACCATTTGAGGACAAGGTCAACAAGCTAGACCTTATAGTAAAAAGGTAAAAGGATAAGATTTCAGAAGTGAAATTTACATATGAGATGAATATCAGTGAGCTATAAATGAATCTACATCCAAACACACCATAGGAAGTGTGAGAGCATAGGGAGACCGACCTGAAGTCTACAATGGCCAACATCTCTGCAATAGTGGAAGATTTTAGGAAGCTACAGGAAGATCCAAATGTGTTGAAGCTACAAGAGGATATTCAGCAGAAGAAACAACCTCTTGAGGAGATTCGAACAACTGTAATAACCTTATAAATATCATATAAGCTCGCAAAGATGAACGAGGTAAATTCCCTCTAGAAGAAGATAAAGGAGTCGAGGAAGGAACAACATACTCTGATAGAGAGAACTCAACCATGAAAAGATGAGGCTCTCTAACTATCCCAAGAAGTATATTAGAAGCTTCAAGAGCTTCAACAAAGAGAGACAACAATGATGCAAAAGGATACAAAACCTGTGACGAAAGAACTACTAGAGGAAGTGCACAGCGAAGAGAAGTATGTCACAGACATTCTGTAGCAATTCAACAGTTCCTACAAAAACATTGCAGTGAAGACCAGAGAAAAATTGACTGAGTGACTCGGGACAAGTCACATGTTATTTTTGGCGGCCTGTTAGGGGCAACCCAACTTGACATAAATTTTGGTAGACTCCGAATTTTGTTGGGTGAAAGGCGTAGTGGAGTGCATAACAGAGTGTGAAGTGAACCATGCATTGGAGCATTTTAAATATATCATCTAGTGTCATAAGGGCTTCGAGGTGGGTGGAAGCCCCTCCGTTTTGTGAAAGTGTGTGATTTTGTAAAGGATCAATGGGTCTTGGGACCATAGTTTGTTGTTTTAGGGAATCCATGGTATTTGGACCATCGTATTTTGATGATGTAACCCTACATTGTAATAGAATATATAGGGTAAAATAATAAGAAGATAATAATATTTTGATCGAGATCAGAGTTATGGGAAAATTATGGTAATCTATAATTTGGTAGAGAAGGTGAGGCTCTCCATCTGAATACACAGACAACCTGCAACTTAGTGCGAAGGTCAAGAACAGTTTGTTTTTCAAAGATTTATTATATTAAGAAATAGTTCTTGTGAACATAGCCCTACACTAGGGTCAACCATAGTAATTTTGTGTTTGATGTGTATATTTTATTATTATATGTTGTAGAGTAGTAGTTATTATAGTTGCATTTTACTTCGACACAATGATGGTTTATGGTTTTATATGGCATGTTTAAGTAAGTAATCTAATGCAGCGAAGTGATTTATAAGTACTAAGAATAAGATAACATAATAATACCACATCTCCTAATCCTTTAAGGATGAAAATACCTTGTACTACATCCTCCCATAGTCAATTCGGGTGACACTGTGATCTGCTTATAGGTCATTGTCGAAATGGCCACTGATTCAGGGAGTTTGTTGGTGTGTAGTATAGATCAAACCTATCTCATCCCAAACCAAGCCAACACGCGATATTCTCCAATCTCTAATAATATGACATGTCTGAGGTCCCAATATTCTTCGATCGCCAATATTCCAATATGACCTGCTTCAAGGTCCCAATATTCTCTGATCTCAGATATTCTATTGTTCCCATGGCCTTATGCGAAGGGGTTCCAATATTATCCATTTGATTCAGCCTTTTGTAATATTATGATATTTAGTCTCAATGTGCTTCTTGTGACCACTGATATTTCAACTTGCTTAGGACTTTATGACCTCGAACTTCGGTAGACCATAACTTTTGATCCAAGAGACCATTTTTAGACTTCCACACACCATTGGAAACCTCTTTCAAAGCAATTTCCAAATGAAAATGGTATGATGTAGACTTTGAGCCCATATTATACCTATAAAATGGCTTCAATCTCTCTGTCATTATTTTCTTGTGGATTCTTGAACTCCCAACCACCATAGTCATTATTTTATGGCTTCTATAGTAAGCCTGCTACTATGATTATTCTCTATAGAGCACTGAAGATACCATAGGATTCCTCCTAGACTCCCAAAAACCATGCTTATGGGGTTGACATCAATGCGAACACAAAAAAAACAATACAATCACAACCATTAGCCATCCAGGCGCTGCCAATTATTCAACAATATCCCTCTTTGACATTGATGGAAACACCATAAGCTCCCCCTAAAGCTAGGCATGGTATTTTCCGATTAAGCTCCCCTTGAAGCTAGGCATGGTTTACTCTGATGCCCCAATAATATTCTCCCCCTTTGGTATCAATGGAAGAGAATACCTCTTGAATACTCCCCCCTAAACCACTACAGTCTACTCTTCTATTGGTCTTATATGCTGAGTTGTTGCCAACACGTACCAAAGTTTCCTTGAGATATTTGGATTGGGATATAAACACTTCTTGTGGAAATTGAGATATTTTCAAACCCAGGAAGAAGCACAACTCTCCTATCATGGAAATTTCGAACTCTGTTTGCATACATCTTGTGAATTGATGTCCCAATTGTTCCATGTCACTGGCAAATAATATATCATCCACATAAGCTACTACAACTAGTAGATGATCACCTTCATAATTTATGTATAAATTGTTGTCAACTATATCTTTCATAATTTATGTATAAATTGTTGTCAAATATACCTTTCGTAAAGCCTTGTTTTTGAAGGTATTTATCCAACCTTTTGTACCAAGATTTGGGAGCTCGTTTGAGTCCACATAGAGACTTTTCAATTTTCATATGAACCCTTCATATGTGGTGAGTATAAATACTTCTAGCTGCTCAATGTAAACATATTCTTCCACATCTCGATTGAGAAACGTAGACTTCACATCCATCTGATATACCTTGATGTTTATATGGAAGGAAATAGCAATAAATATTATGATAACTTCCAATCTTTCTATTGGTGCAAAGGTTTCATCAAAATATATTCATTTTATTTGGGAATACCCTTTGCAGACCAATCAAGCCTTGTTCCTTATAACTTTACCCTTCTTAGCCAGCTTGTTTTTGAAAATCCATTTGGTTCCAATAACATATTTCTCTTTAGGTCTTGGAACAATCTCCCAAGTGTCATTCTTTTCAATCTGATCAAGTTCTTCATTCATATCTTTCACTCGAAACTTGTCCTCGCTTTCTTGGATGAGATTCTTGTGTTCAATTTGTGAATATAGAGTCAAACTTGCATAACTTGTATTTCCAACAAGTTTCCTCCTGGTTTGAACACCATGTCCTTTATCTCTAAGTATCTAACTCACGTGATGTTCTTTATGTACATACCTAGAAGGTGCCTTTGGCCTTGGAGTTGTGTGTGATTCCTCTTCTACACTATCTAATTTTGTTTCTTCTAGATCTGCAGACCTCATATCTGGATTTTCTTCATTATCTAAGTTCATATTTCTTTTAGAGGACTCAGGTTGTGAAGTTGTTTCATCTACTATCACATCAATGTAATCCTCAATCCTTTTTTTCTTCTTGTTGTAACACTTATATCCTTTACTTCGAGCGAAGTACCAAAGTAATATACCCTCATGAGCACGAGAGTCAAAATTTCTAGGATTCTTACTATTTCTTTTGATAAAGAATGTTCTCCCACACACCTTAAGGTGTTTAATTGATGCAGGTCTTCCCTTTCACAACTCATAGGGAGTGTTATTTCTATTATGTTTGAGTTGAGTTCTATTGGACAGATATAATGTTTCCTGTGTTTCTTCTCCCTAGAAGATCTGAGACACATCTACTTCATCCAACATTGCTCTAGCTATTTCCTAGATTGTTTTGTTCTTTCTCTCCAGTACTCCATTTTGTTGTGGAGTTATAATCACTGAGTATTGCCTCCTAATGTCGTTCTCTTCAAGGAATTCCTCAAACTCTCTCGATGTGTAGTCTCCTCCTCTATCTGATATTAAGTAGTTTATCTTTAAGTCTTTCTCATTTTCTACTTGAGCTTTATTTTTTTTAAATGCTTCCAACTTTTATTTTTAGAGAAAAATCTAAGTGGCCCTGGTAAAATCGTCAATGAGAAACATGAAATATCTTTCTCCTTTTAGGGTTTTCTCTCTGGTTGGCCCACAAATATTTGTGTGAATGAACTCTAGCAGTTTAAATGAGGAGACCTCTTTTGAATTGAAATGAGTCTTGTTCTTCTTGCCAAATTAGCATGACTTGCAGATTGAGTTATCAAGCCTTGACAGTCTTGGTAATCCTCTCACAACTCCGATCTTGCTATCTTTTATAAAACTTTCAAAATTCATATGGTCAAGCCTCTTGTTCCATAATCGTTCTTCATTCATTTTCCTTAAACAATAGTTAACCCTGTAATCATCAAACACGTATACATTATTGTGGGTTCTGATTTCTTTCCCCACCATCTTTCCATTATTCATGTTGTAGATCTAACAGTCCTTGGATCGAAAGGTCAGATCATATCCATTATCATAAATTTGGCTAACACTAAGCATATTATGCTTGAGACCTTCTTTTATCATTCTGTGATTTTGAAGATCATCAAGATGAAAGTCACGAAAGATACATCAAACCACTTATGAGTCCAGGACCTAGCCTTCCTAGACTCATAGTGGGTTCTCTCTATATATTTATGATTTAACTTTAATTTTAGTGTTTTAATGTGTTAGGCTAGATATAAAAATAAAGAGATTTGTAACTTGGTTGCTTGGTTGTTTGTTTGTTTCGTTGGTTGGGGTATGTCCTTATAGAATATTTTCCATTGGGCTATGGAGTCAAAGCTTGGTGGTAACATCAATTTTCTAGAGCATTTGCAAGGCAAGCTAACTGTCTTTACTAGATCTAAAAGTAGAGTGAGAAATGAAATGATAGAAAAGTGATATCAGTCAGGATTAAAAAGTAGTTAAGTAGTTTTTAATCATACTTCAGAGGAAAACATTTAGATTGTAGACATAGATAGTAGTAAGGTGCTCCAATAAGATATCTTAAACTATAATTTCTACTTTACAATAAGAATCAAAGATGCATGAATTGATAAACAAAGATACATTCAACATAGAAAGAAATACATCACCAGTTCAAAACAGGTCAAGTATCTTGCAAACGATCCTTTTATTGATGCTCCACCTCGCAATTACAATGCTCCAAAGAAAAGATAGCTCAAAATGACTAGGGTCCAACCCATAGTAATCCCAACACATGAAGTATTTAAACAAAAAATACAATGATTTTCCTTGTACACTTGGTAATATGTTATTTGTTACAATGAAAGGAAAAATGACTAATGTAACCACGAAGTGGCCACGCTAAGAAAGTTGGGATAGGTGGTCCTCTTTTTAGGGATGATGTTGCCTGAAAAATTAATTTTGACTGTAGAGGTTCTACTAATGTGGCTGGTGCTAACTCAAGTCTGCGCTGTCACTCTAGCCATCCTTGTCTCATTCCTCTTAATAGTCACATATCTCACTCCACGCTTCATCATATGGAACTTTGATTTTAGTTAATATTCTGTATATTTCATCAGCCTCAATGTGCTTAGCAAATGTAGGTTTGACTAAAAATACGTACTTAAGTTCATGCTCAATGTAAATTAAATTGCTAATAACTTCTAGCAATACCTTTCGTGTTATGATGCCTTTGATGTTGGACAGATTTGCAGAATTTGTAGCTATGCCCTGGAGTCTCTTGGAATAATCTCTTGTATCCATGAGTTTTCCATTTATAACAAATAGAGAGGGGAGACCTTACTAATATAAAGGCTGCATTCTTTTAAAGAACCTGTGAACTGTCAACTCTAGAACATGACATTTTTCTTCTAGCTGCACATTTAGGCTCTTCATGGTTAGAACATTCTTGACTTGTAGTATAGTCTTTGCTCTATCTGCCATTCCCAACTCTTCCAGCTCATACTTGTTTCTTGCATTCAAAAACCATATTATCCTATTAGTTGTTGCTAGCATGTCTCCAACTCTACATTAGTAGCTGAAATGGCTTCTTTAGTCTTCTCTGCTAATTCTTTCTGCTCAAACATAATTTGGATGCCAGGCCAAATTTCATTCATACCATCGATTATATTGTGCCAAATAATTTCCTTAACTCTCCCTAGAGTGTTTCCAATAGATGATTATTTTTCTGACTTTTGTAGTCCCTCAATTAATTCCTTTAACCTTTGCATTTCCACCAAGTGATTGCTCTCATCTCCTTTGATTTGGTGTTGCAGCACACTGACTTGGATTTCTGGTATTTTTATCTCCTCAGTTTGTAGATTCATGCTTTCCTTGATCTATCCAACTGTTCTATACTGCTTCCTGCTCTTATGACTGTACTTGAGGGAGTAGTTATGGGAAGGGCCTCCATTGTTGTGTTGGCCAACTGTGATGCCTTTTATTTCTCTTGCACCATCTTCTCCATCTCTGTTTCCATTTGCTTTATTTAGATAGACTGCCTCACTATTAATTTCATCATATCGACCTTCAAGTTCTTTGTTTCCTATATTTTCTTGCTTAGTGGGTCACGTGTAGCAGGCATCTTGAGTTGCATCTTTAGGGCTGCAATATCTAACTATTTTTTCTTTATTAATTCTTCAACTACTTTTATATCTGAGGGATCATAGCCAATATTCACTACTAATTCTTCTAAAGACTTGATTTTATTGTCCTTTGACTGTGATGAAATCCCTTCCATCTTCAATTGGGATTGAGCACTTGATAGTGCCACCTGCATTTTAAACAAATTCATAGAAGTGCTTGTTAGAGTAGATGAAATCCTTTCCCCTGTCTATTTGTGCATTTCTATTTGATCTATTGGATGGAAATTTTTGGCATCAAACTCAAAAGAATTTTTCTTGTAGTCTGTTGAAGTTTTAGGCTCTGTTGTCTCTGCCTCCAAAAATTCCATATGCATTTTCCCTTTTTTTGAATCAAAGGAAGAGAGAAGTTTGCCTTGTGCAGTTGCACTCTGCTTCCAAAATTGGGTATAGGTGTTCTTTTTCAGTATTTCATTTCTTATTTTGATCTCTTTGAATGTATCAAAGGTTGTCTCTTCTTTTTCTTTAGTCAACTTTGAAGATGAGGACACTTGAAGAGACTGTTGCCTTTCTAAAATTGGAGTGTAGGAAAGATTTCCCTCCAACTGGGGATGAATCTGGAATATAAATTATGTTGATTGTTGTTTGTTGTGGTGATCCTTTGTCTATGTCCATGTGCTTTCTCGACTTTTTCCTGTATTTAAACTTGAATCCCTTTATAGAAGTATTAGTTTCCAGAGACTGATCTTCTCTGTTCCTTTTCTTTGTTATTCCCTACTCTTGTTCTTTTCCTTTTTCTATTTTGTCTTCTGTGGTCTACTTTTCCTACTATCTTGGATTTCGTATGCTAGAAGAAGAGATCACTTGTTCCTTGGCCTCCTGCAATGTATCGGGCATCCACTAAATCTAGTTCATGTATTTTTCAATCTGACGCCTTTGAGTGTGGATATAGGGTGTTGACTTGTTTTCTCCCCTCTTCTTAGAAATGATACCCCATATATCATAAGACCATGTGAAGTTGTGGGTAAAGTTCATTTATTTCAATCTTTTATCTACCTCCTCCCCTACTGCTCTGTTGTTACAAATGAAGGGACCAATCTGAGATTTGATCCTGAATTGGGACTTTTTCTTAGTGGATACAAAATGAAGATCATTTGCATTAATCATTTGTCTAATGTATTCCAATGCAAATATCCTCATGGGGAGGAATTTTGGCAGCGTGTATGGGGCCAACTCATAGCCATACACTCTTATTTCAGTGTAATTTTGATACAAGTACCAATCACCTGTTCTGGCTTGATTTGATAGCTACATAATTCTCCTTATTTCTTCATTGATCCTAGGTTCTACAGTCCCACTGAGTGTAGGTTTTAACCCTATATAGAAATTACCTACATACGAATTCTAAAACACAGAAAATAAACAATGCGAGAGCATAACACATAAAACACATATACAGAGAGATTTTTCCCTGGATACCAAAACCAGGACTACTAGCTTGATTTTTCATTATTTTCCTTTTAATGTTATAATACATATTTATACACGGCGAATCATCCAATACCATGGACCATCGCATCAATACCATGGACCGAAAACCATCGTATCCAAAAACATGTCCGAAAATCATGCACAAAACCATAGGTGGGTTCGGCCATCCTAACATAAGGTCCAAAATCAAAATTTTCCAGGGAAATGCCCTGGACCCCATAAACTAGGGTTACGAGTATGCCTCGAACCCCCTCTCACCCCCCTGATACATAATCGGCACAACGAAGGGGGGCTCCGACCCCGCTCTAACCCCTCAGTTAACTATGTGGGCTAGTCATGGAAATAATATAACATAACCCAACACTGAGGAGGCTCATTGTTGGGTGAACAAACATCTCCACAAATGTCTTGTAGCTGAAATGTTTTGGTTCTTTCATCACCAATCTTGTCCAGAATATCACTGATTTGGGTTCACCTTCTTCATTCATTTTTCTCACTGAAAACTGAAACTTGTCTTCCTGAAAATACACAAACATATATACCAATACTGAGGAATAATGAAACACTTCATATGTGAAGAAACTGACAAGTTTCTCATGGATGGCATCTTCTAAGGATTGGCTTAAATTGAAGAGGATAGAGGGCTTCGATTCTGTTGAAAAAATAGACAAGAAATGTATAATAGCTTCATCAAGCTATTGATTTGAATAATAGCCAAGCAAATAGGAAAGAACAATCACAATGTGTCTAGTTCTAGCAGGGAAAATAGAGGAGGAATAAGGAGAATTCTTGCTTGGCAGAGGTGCGTTCTTAGTCATGAAAAGTTCTAATGTTCTGGCTCTCTTAGAAAAATGAAGCTTTTGATACATTTCAGTGACGACCTCATGAGAAAAGGGAGTAGTTCCTTCAATAATTGGGACATGCATCATCTGCATGATGGACTTGGCATCAATTGTAAAAAAAATATGTCCTGTTGGGGCCATCACTACCCTTTGATGTGGGTTGTAACATGAATGACATTTCTTGATCAATCCTAAGCAATCGTGTGTTTTAGGAAAAATATAAAAATTCATATTAGTGGCCCAGAGGCCTATGTCATCCATTTACTCTACAAATTTGTCCTGCCACCAACTATATATTTCAAGTAAATCAAATTTTGATAGTGTTTCATGTATTTTAAAATCTTTTTCAGCCAATGGTAGGTGATCTAACTCCAATGGTGGGTGCATCATTGGATTAAAGACTTCTTTTTCCTTCTTCTTCTATGCCATTGTTGTCTTCTCTGAAACTAATCTCTGTAAGTGGTCCTATCTTGAATCTGAAACAAAAAGGGGATGAGAAGAAAATAGAATTCAATGAGGGGGAAAGAAAAGGGGATTAATTGGAAGTGGGATTCAAGAATGGGAAATTGTGATTATTGTAGGAAAATAAGTTATCTTGCACAATATTGTTGTTCTTTATTTGCACTATGTGCTCTTTGTGTATGCCTAAATAGGAAGATGCCTGCAGGTGAAGATAGCAATTAAAATTTGAAATTGGCATGAACTGGTGGTTTTATGACTTTGGAATGATGCCATTGGGTTGGTCTGAATTGATGTGGGCCTATTGGCTAATGCTCCAACCCATTCATTTCTTAATGGTGGGAACAAAGATGATTGGGCAGATGGAACGGGTTGGTGCGTGAGGTGGCGAAAGTATCCAATGGTCATATTGGTGAGCGGCTTGAGTAGTTGGTGTAAACAGCTTTTCAGTGGGCCTGGAGAGCGGTAGGTGGTATGAGAGAGGGGGGTATGAACTCATGAGGGAGCAACATGTAAGAGGGTGGAAACCGCTCACTTCCAACACCCCCACCAACCCTGGGATTAACTTTCCAAAGGTGGGGGGGGGGGGCGCGCAGAAAGGGACGAGGACTGTCGGATCAGATGGAGTGTGTAGGGATGGAGTGATAGATGATGGGTAGATTAGATATGGTTTCATGGGTGAGTGCATGGTGGGGTAGGGAATAAATGAGGGATGCAGACTATAGGTTAAGAGGGTATGAGGTAAGGTTTGAATAAATAATGTTGGAAAGTAACATATGACCTTTCCTCTACTTTTTATTTTTACTCCCTACCTTAGGACAACATTAGAATATGTCTATGAGAGATTTTTCGGCGTAAATCACAAGATCTATCATTTGTCGACACGTTTCAAACCAACTAGTGTGGTTCATCATCAGGACAAGTTGAAGAACGAGATCCAGCTTTGCATGATGAATAGCTTGAGAAGAGCCTCCAATGGCTAACTAGGCCAATGGCTAAATTGGACTAGGGACCTTACCTCTAAATATATAAATAATTTAATTTAATTGGTTATTAACTATTTAATAAATACATAGAAAATATAAATAATGTAATAAAACGTATGATTAACTATTAATAGAGATTAAAAATAGGTTGTTAAGTTTAAATAATAATAATAATAATAATAATAATATATGTATATATTAATATATATATATATATATATATATATATATATATATATATATATATATATATATATATATATATATATATATATATATATATATGAATAAATAAATCATAACAAAATAATAATATATAAAATAAATAAATAATATAAAAATAAATAAAAATATATATATACATTGGAATAAAATAATATTTAAAAAAAAATATTAACTTAATATAAAATTAAAAATAAAAAGAGGAGACAAGAAACAAGGGGAGGGGGGAGGAGGAGGGGCAGAAAGGAAGAAAGTGACTAGGAAGAGAGAGCAGGGACCCAACATCTACTGATCTTCCAGCCATC
Organism: Pinus tabuliformis; assembly: GCA_031772625.1. Taxonomy (NCBI): domain Eukaryota; kingdom Viridiplantae; phylum Streptophyta; class Pinopsida; order Pinales; family Pinaceae; genus Pinus; species Pinus tabuliformis. Next base: position 406,156,730 of record CM062817.1, on the reverse strand, counting down.
TTCTCTATTGAGATTTCTCAACCTCTTTTCAATCTCCAGAGCTTCCCTAAATTTCTGATGATGGAACTGTGAAACTCTAGCAATGACGCTGGCCTCCTCAATACGAACATGATGATTGGTTTTTTCCGCATGCTCAGCTAAAGCCGAAGACTTTGATCTCCTATGCTTAAGGTTAGTTGCATGCTCACTAATCCTTTGATTGATGGAGCGACCCGTCTCACCAATATAGGGGGTCCCACAGGAACAAGCAATAATATACACCCCTTTCATATCCTTGGGATCAATAGGATCCTTTGCTGATCTGAGGGACATACGAATGGTGTTAAGGGGTCTAAAGGTAACAGGGACACTATGCATCATGAGAATCCTTGCAATATTACCCGTGGTCCCCTGAACAAACTGAAGATGGACACTTGGAATCCGCTCCTTCTATTCCCTTTTTGGCAACTTTTAGGAAATCCTTCTGTCCCATGTATCTACTATAACCATTCTCAAAGAAGACATCAAGGAGATGGGATTTTTCTTTCTCAAAACTCTTTTTATCCGACATCCTTAAGGCCCTAGTAGCAAGGGTATTGAGAACCCCCATATTTTGAGCTGGGAAATGGTGGGAATTGGCATGATGATGAACCACACTAGTTGGTTCGTAACGCGTCGAAAAATCATAGATCTTGTGATTTACGCTGAAAAATCTCTCATAAACCTGATATGGATCACATAAGCCTCAACTCAACAATAGAATATGTCTTTCAAACTTTTTAAAAAAGGTTTTTTTTTATGTCTTTTCTCTTTCCTTGAATTTTTCTTCAATCTACCTACCCGTATTCTCTAATCTAGCATTTTCTTTCTCATTTTCTTGTGCAAGGTGTACTTGGACTAGTAAACCCTTTCCTTTTATCTCTTTTTATTTCTTCTAAATTCTAACCTACTCTATCACTTATTTCTCCCTTGGTCTAGATTAAATAGTTGAACCAATTTTATTTCTACCTAGCTACTGATTTGCTAAAATTAAACTGTTTGGTAGATCTTTATTTTCGAGCCTATCAATATAAATTGAAATTTTTTCAATCATGCTTAGACTGTATGATTTGAATAACTTTTTTTGGTTTTCTTTTTTCTTCTTTTTTCATATACCCTCTTTTCATTTTATTTTTATTTTTATTTTTTGTGAAATCAATTGAATATTGAAATCTATCAATAATTTGAAACCTGCAAACTGTGAAATTCTCAATCACCTTGAGATCCTATAAATTATAGGACCCTAACAGTGGCTCCAGTTGGGTATGGAACTTCTCAACTTTAAGTGTCAAGAACACATGACCAATAGCCTTGAGTCCTTCAAATCTACATTGTCTTCAATCTAATTTCTTTTTGGCTAATGAATTAACCAACTAAAAATCTGAAAACTATGATATTTACAGTGAAATGAGGGAATCCGTGTGCTCATGAAAAGTAATGTTTTAGCATCCTTCCATTGATAGGACCTCCTGAAAATTCTGTTCCATCTAACTCCTTGATAGAAAATTCATTATTTCCTCTAAAAGCAGAAATGATATGTGGGACTTTCCAAAGATTTTCAAATTTACCATGTTTCCCTTTGTCTTCTCTTCTTGAGTCCCATTTTAACACTTTGTCTCCCATGTTGAAATCATCAACTTTGGTTCTTTTGTCAAAAATATTCTTTATATTTTCCTGGACAACTTGAGTTCTATTGTATACTTCTTCTCTGGACTATTTCAATTGGATTGTTTGATATATCCTTCTTTGAATATCATTTGGTTCATTTTGTACCTCCTGAATAATCTTCATAACTGGCACTCCCATGGAAGAAGGGAAAACTTCATTGATTCCATAAAATAGTTGAAATGGGGACATGCCAATGGATTTCTTTGTAGTCAATCTATTAGCCCATAATGCATAGGTCAATTTGTTATGCCATGACTTCTTATTGTCCTCAAGTATCTTCTTAATGATTTTTACCAAACTTTTATTGGAAGATTCAGCCAACCAATTACCTTGAGGGTAATAAGCTATTGAATGCCCCAAAGAAATATGGTATTTATGATAAAATCCCCATCTTCTTTGATTTGAAAGCTGGAACATTATCAGTGATCAATTTCCTAGGACAGCCAAATCTAGAAAGGATATTGGCTTCAAGGAACATTATTATAATAGAATCAGTAGTAGCTCTGGAAGGGGTGGCTTCTATCCACTTGGTAAAATAGTCTATGGTAGTTAGGATCCATTTGTGCTAAGCAGAGGATGGAGGATGAATTTCACTAATAAAATCCAATCCCCACTATTGGAAAGGAATTTCAACAGAGATGGGTTTCAGGGGCAAAGGTAATAATTTTCTCTTCCCTTCAAAGATTTGGCACTTGTGGAAAGAAGTTACTATCTTATGGATGTTTGGGAATAGTGTTGACAAATAATAACCAGCTCTAAGGATTTTATTAGTGGTTGTTTTCCAATAAAGATGGCCTCCATAGTCACCTTCATTGAATTTGTGCATAACTTTGTCAACAACATCCTTTAACAAACATCTCAGTAAGACACCTCTAACATCTTTCCAATATAATATACCATCAAAAATACAAATTTTGACTGCTTTCAATTTAAGAAATCTAGCTTTTGTTTTGGATAATCCAGGAGGAGAATTTAAATTGAAAAGAACATATAAAAGGTCTGCATACTAGGGAGAATTTAGATATGCCTCATCGATTGGTGGAGTCACCAGTTCCTCAAGATCATCCAAATCAAACACCATGTTGATGTCTAATGCATTGAAATTTGATTCAGCCATCAATTTGGCTAATCACTGTCCTTTAATCAACTTGGTGGGCTTGATTTCTATATCATATTCCAATATCACAGCTATCCATTTGCCTCTCTTCCCATCTGGTCCATTTTGAGTGAGAATATCTTTGACCACTATATTAGGCACATAAGCAATGATATGAGAATGTAAAATGTAAACCCTGAAATATTTTATTCCTTTAACTAGAGAAAATGCTTGTTTTTCCATGATATTGTACTTCAGGGAAGCATCTCTCAAAGATTTTCTAAATAATGTTATTGGTTGTTCATGTCCTTCATTTTTTTTTTGTAATAACACAATAGCAATAATATGTTCAAATGCAAAAGAAAAAATAATGAAGTATTTAGTGAAATCTAGGCTGATTAAAATTGGTGCTTTTGTCAGTGCATGTTTGAGTAGATCAAAAGATTGTTTGGCTTCAATATTCCATTTGATTTATGTGTCTTTCTTGAGAATATGTGTTATATTCCTGAGTAGTTCAGCAAGATTTGGTATGAACCTTCCTTAAAAATTGATCTTTCCAATAAAAGACTAAAGTTCCTTCATGTTTCTAGGATGATTGATTTTCAGGATGCCTACAATCCTACTAGAGTCGATTCTAATTCCATCTGTGGAGATGCTATGGCCTAACAACTTTCCTTCTTCAAGACAAAACAATGATTTCTTAGGATTGAGTGAAATACCAAACTTTCTGCATTTTTCAAATACTTTTCTCAGATGTGCTAAGCATTCTTTATCATTATTTTAAAATACAGTGATGTCATTAAGGTAAATCATAATGAAATGTCCAATCTATTTTGAAAAAGCAATTTCCATTACTCTCTGGAAAGTAGCACTTGCATTCATTAATCCAAAAGGAATTTTAACATACATGAAAGTTCCCCAAGGAGTAGTAAAAGTAGTCTTATCCTTATCATCAGGGTGTACTAAAACTTGATTGTAGCCTGAAAAACCATCCAGCAAGGAAATCCTACTAGCACCCACTACCCTTTGTAATATGTGATCCATCTTTGTTAAGGGATAGTTGTCCTTAAGGGAAACCTTGTTCAAATTCTTAAAGTCAATGCAAAATCTTATCTCACCACTTTTCTTTCTTGTAGGGACAATATTGGATACCCATTTATAATATCTAAAAGGGACTATGATCTTAGCCTCATACATTGTCTTGATTTCCTTTTCCACCAAAGGGATTAGGAAAGGGTTTATCCTACGCAATTTTTGTTTGAATGGTTTTTGATCTTCTATGATTGGAATTTTATGTCGTATAATACTAGTATCATAGGCTTTTAAATCCTCATAGCTCTAGGAAAATACATCTATGAATTCTTTGAACAGAGCTATATGCTTTCTTTAAGCCATGAGAGGTAGTAATTTTGACAATTTTATAAATTTGGTGTTTTGCTCACTGCTTGTTGGGAACAGGTTCCCCCAAGAGTCAGTTTTGGGGCTAAAAGCCCATGTTTTGGGGCAGAAAGCCCAAATTTTGTAATCAATATGTAAAGTCTCCACATTTTGTGGTCGTCGAGCATGAAGATGTCAAGAGTTGTAAAGGTTTGTCTGCCCTTGTTTTGTAAAGTCTCATGTCGACTATAAAGATCTGTATAAAAAGGGAGTCTTAGAAGAGTCTAAGGCAGTTAAGTAGTAGTGGTGGAAAGAGCTTGTGGGTAAGATGTTGTCAGGTCTTAGCATAGATAGAGGCTTTCTTGCTGAGTGTGCAAAGGCCTAGGGTGGAAGTCCACAGCTGAGTGCGCGGACCCCTACAGCTGTGTGCGCAGGGTGGATAAAGTCTGTACTGAACTTGAGATATCAATAAAGAGAAGTATTCTGCAAATCACTGTGTATCTTGTCTCTGTTTAATGCATCTAATTATATCATGTTACGATCTAGATTTACATTATAATTCTTATTTGATGCACAAATGTATTTGATTATATCTGTTCATTGAACACAAGCAAGAGTATAGGTTTACTCAAAGATAACTATAAATACATGGTAGAATAGGTAACACTTAAGATAACTTGGTAACTTATACAGTAACATAGCCACAAAGGTGCGTAAGTGCCTAGACCTCTGGTTAAGGCTGCGCAAAGATCAGTTAAGTACATTCGCAGAGGTACTGAAGGATGGAAGAGAAGCAATATCTATAAGCCCTAAAGGCTTATCAATCTGCATAAGGGCAGGATCAGGAAGTGTAGATCGACATTACCCCCATCTCAGGGTGTAGAAACTTGGTTCTTGCATCCCCCCATAATGCTTCGGGTGAGACTTTGGTCTACCTGGATGACTAATGTTGAGCCTGGGTCAGGGCCCATCAAGCCAACAAATGGTTCCCTTGCCAGGACTGGGATCTGCATGAGAGATGTTTGATGTGGTATCATTGGAATCCAACTAGGAAATAAATCGAAACCTGGTTAGATAGAAAGATCCATGAATTCACGGCACAAGAAAATGAGAATTGATGATTGATGAAACAACAGTGGCTGGATAGATACCTGTACATAGAAATACAAAAAATCTTCTTCTGTTCCTTTCTGTTTGAGTTTTATGAGTGGATCATGAAGTTGGCAGACGGGCAAGGAAGGTGGAGGCTTGACAAGGTGATTGTTTGGACACCAGATCTAGTGAGGAGGTTGGAATCTTCTAAAGATAAGATCACATGTGTTATCGACCATTGGCTCGCCTACATCATAGGAGGATTTGTGACAGAGTTTGGTCAATACCTATGTTAGTTACAACAAAGCAGAGCAACACTTCCTTAAAGGACCACGAGGTAAGTATTTAAAATTGTTGAATACTTGGATTAAGATACTCTTGTGTGAACAACGAGTTATGCAATTACCTTGGTGTTCGGAGCTACACAAAGTGGAAAACCTTTTAGGGATGTAAGAAGAAAAGGTCTTGAGGATAGCCTGCTGATCGGACCTCCTTTAAGTGATGGTGAAGGAGCACCATAGACTTATCCCATAAGCACTAGTCAGTTGATGAGACAAGGGTTCATGTGAATACCTACACCACCTCCACCCTCATCCCATCCATCCACACCACCTCCATCCTCACCTCCACTGCTCACCCCATTACCCACACCATCACCACCTCCACTATCTAATATGGTGAACTCTATAAAACTACCTGTATTCAAGGGCGTAGGGAATGAGGACTCAGACCAATTTTGGTTTGTCATAAAGGCTGTATGGGAATCTCAGGGCGTCACAAATGATCACATGAAGAAGGTGACGTTGGTTAGTGCTTTGCAGGACCGCACGCTAACCTGGTACAACAAGTACTCTAATGATAACTTGAAAGCTATGTTAGCAAAGATCTAGATTGCTCTGAATAAAGAATACAGTAGGCCTAAGTCTGAAGCACATTCAATTGTGGGATTGAAGGAAATCACGATGAAACTAGGTGAGACCCCTTGGGAGTTGGATCAGAGATTGAAGTGTAAAATTCGCGAAGCTAATATGAATTTAACGGATGGGAAACACTGTGAATGGTTCATGGCTTCGCTCCTGCCTCACCTAAGGGTTTCACTCTCGCAACAGAAGATTACGACTCAGGCAGAAGCCTTGGAGATTGCAATGAGACTACATGAAATGCTGATGCAAGATCTGAATATGGGGGTTTAGTAGATTCATGTGTAGTTGCAAAACCTTTGTCTCGAGATGCAAATTCTGAAGAAACACAAAAAATCTTGGCTAGAGGCACGTGAAGAAGTTTGGTGCATAAAATACAAGGGTCAGGGGCATGACAAGGATCACTGCCCAGTCTTCGTGAACTATGTTGCAGCAGGAGGAACAATTCCTCTATGACCAGAGACTACTGTAGGGCCAAGTGCAGGGCCTACGCTATGGTGTGCTATATGTCAGGTAGCAGGGAAACATATGATTGATAATTTCCATTTGCTGCAAAAATTCTTCCTGACATCGCAACAACTCTTTTGCAATTTCTATCAATTAGTAGGCCATGACGAGCACAATTATTGAAGTTATGAATTGATGATGGACAAGACACCTGCATACAAGGTGCGGACAGAAACACGGCCTCCAGACTAGGGCGTTGGGGTAATGCAAGGTGATTATTAGGGGTGTGGCTCAGGCCAAGGTGGAGGAGGGCCTGGGAGAGGTTGAGGGTAGCTGATTTGTTACAATTGCGGAGGCCTAGAACACTACGTGAGGGACTATCTGAATCTGACGTGATTGTCATGCCACTACTGTACTCAGTTTGACCATGTGATTGAGGATCACCCAATATTATTAGCAAAGATTCACGAAAAGGGGGCGCAGCCTCCAGAGTTGATGAAGAATCTCAATATGATGAGGGCCAAGCCCCACAAGGAAGACCCTAAGGTAAAAATTATGATGCGAAGCAGAACTATAACAGGGGAGGATAATGGAAAGCAACATGCAAAAGGCGAATGGGTTGGAAAAGCACCAGAAAAGGAGACTGGGTTTAACCCAGAGAATGCAAAATAAACTTTAAGGAAGAAAAAAAAAGCTTCATTGAGGCCTTTACCTCGAGAAGTCAAGAGAAATTAGCTGAAGAAATGGACTCATCCATGATTACCACATTTCGGGAGACCTACATGAAGCTACTCCATGACAGTAAAGATGTGAAGGGATTGCAGGAACTAATCAATCGGTGCTCTGGTAAGGATGGTTCTACTAGTGAACCGTAGGTGGTCGGGAAGCTTGGCAAGCACAAGGCAAGGATTGAGCAGGAAATGAGACTCACTGTGCAGAGAAGGGAACACGAGATGGACCAAGTTATCCTGGATCTGGGGTCAGACACGAATGTTTTGCCAAAATAGACTTGGGAAAGAATGAGGAGACCTACACTCGAGTCGTCTCTGATACAATTAAGAATGGTGAATCAATAGAAAATTATCCCAATGGGTAGGCTACAAGAGGTCATAGTTGACCTTGATGGCACAAGCGAACTGGAAGATTTTGAGGTAATAGAGATTGTGGATGATAGAAATCCCTACCTTGCACTCCTTGGAATGGATTGGGCCACTGACATGAATGGGGTAACCAACCTAAAGAAGCGGAAGATGATATTTGAAAAGAAGTCGCTCCGCATAGTGGTGTCGCTAGATCCCGCAGAGGGACCATGCTATACAAAACTAGTCCGAGATTATGAAAGTCATGATGATCTGGACCAGGTTTACAAGATAATGGCATGAGACCAGGATTAGGTGAATCTGATGATGACCTGGACCAGATTTGCAGGAGCTTTCTATGATTTTAAAGATCGGTAAGACAAAAGTCACAAAAGATACATCAAACCGCTTATGAATCTAGGACCTAGACTTCCTAGACTCAGAGTGGGCTCTCTTTATATATTTTCGATTTAACTTTATTTTTAGTGTTTTAATGTGTTAGGATAGATATAAAAATAAATAGATTTGTAACTTGGTTACTTGGTTGTTTGTTTGCTTGTTTGGTTGGGGTAGGCTCTTATAGAACATTTTCCATTGGTCTATGGAGTCAAAGCTGGGTGGTAACATCAATTTTCCAAAGCATTTGCAAGGCAAGCTAACTATCTTTACTGGATCTAAAAGTAGAGTGAGAAATGAAATGATAGAAAAGTAATATCAGTTAGGATTAAAAATAAGTTAAGTAGTTTTTTATCATAATTCAGAGGAAAAAATTTAGATTGTAGGCACACATAGTAGTAAGGTGCTCCAACAACATATCTTAAACTATAATTCCTACTTTACAATAAGAATCAAAGATGCATGAATTGATAAACAAAGATACATTCAACATAGAATGAAAGACATCACCGGGTCAAAATAGGTCAAGTATCTTGCAAACAATCCTTTTATTGATGCTCCAGCTCGAAATTACAATGCTCCGAACAAAAGATAGTTCAAAATGACTATGGTCCAACCCCTAATACTCCCAATACATGGAGTATTTAAACGAAAACTACAATGATTTTCCTTAGACACTTGGCAATCCATTATTTATTATAATGAAAGTAAAAATGACTGATGTAACCACAAGGTGGCCACACTGGGAAAATTGGGACAATTGGTCCTCTTTTTAGGGATATTATTGCCTGAAAAAATTAATTTTGGCTGTATAGGTTCTACTAATGTGGCTGGTGTTGACTTAGGTCTGCGCTGTCACTCTAGTCATCCTTGTCTCATTCCACATGATAGTCACATAGCTCACTCCACACTTCATCATATGGAACTTTTATTTTAGTTAATCTTCTGTATATTTCGTGAGCCTCAGTGTACTTAGCAAATGTTAGCTTGACCAGAAATACATGCTTAAGTTCATGCTCAATGTACATTAAATTGTTGATAGCTTCCATCGATATCTTTCCCGTCATGCTGCCTTTGATGTTGGACAGATTTGCAACATTTGTAGCTATGTACTGGAGTCACTTGGCATAATCTCCTCTGTCCACGAGTTTTTCATTTATAAAAAACAGACAAGGGATACCTTTCTGATGTAAAGGCTACATTCTTTTAAAGAAATTTTTGACTGTCAGCTCCAGAACTTGACATTTTTCTTCTAGCTACACATTTAGGATCTTCTTGGTCAACACCTTCTTGACTTGTAGTATCATATCTATTCTATCTGCCACTCCCAACTCTTCCAGCTCATACTTGTTTCTTTCATTCAAAAACTTGATTATCTTGTTAGTTGTTGTTGGCATGTCTCCCAACTCTACATTAGTAGCTGAAATGGCTTCTTTAGCCTTCTCCACTAATTCTTCATGCTCAAAGATAATTTGGATGCTAGCCCAAATTTCATTCATACCATAGATTATATTGTGCCAAATAATTTCCTTAACACTCCCTAGATTGTTTCCAATAGATGATTATTTCTCTAATTTTTGTAGTGCCTCAATTAATGTCTTTGCCCTTTCAATTTCCACCAAGTGATGCTTTCATCTATTTTGGTTTGGCCTTGCAGCACACTGACTTGGGTTTCCAGTCTTTTTATCTCCTCAGTTTGCATATTCATGCTTTCCATTGATCTAGCCAACTATTATGTACTGCTTCTTGCTCCTGTCACTGTACTTGAGGTAGTAGTTATGGGAAGGGTTGTTATGGGAAGGGCCTCCATTGCTATGTTGGCCATCTATTGTGTTGGCCATCTATGTTTCCTTTTCATTCTCTTGCACCATATTCTCCATGTCTGTTTCCATTTGTTTCATCTGTATAGACTGCTCCACTATTTATTTCATCATATCAACCTTCAATTTCTTTGTTTCCTCTATCTTCTTAGTCAGTGGGTCATGCGTAGCAGGCATCTTGAGTTGCCTCTTCAGGGCTGCAATGTCTAACTCTTTTTTCCTTATTACTTCATCAACTGTTTTTATATTTGAGGGATCATACCCAATCTTCACTACTGAGTCTTCCAAAGACTTTATTTTATTGTCCTTTGACTGTGATGAAATCCTTTCCATCTTCAAGTGGGATTGATCATTTGATAGTGCCACCTGCATTTTAAACAAATTTGTAGAAGTGCTTGTTAGGGTAGATGAAATCATTTCCCCTATTGTTTTGTGCATTTCGAGCTGATCTATTGGATGGACATTTCTAGCATCAACCTCAAAACAAGTTTACCTGTCTTCTGTTAAAATTTTAGGCTCTTCTGTCTATGCCTCCAAAAATGCCATATGTGTTTTTCCCATTTCTAAATCAAAGGCAGAGAGAAGTCTACCTTGTGCAGTTGCACTATGCTTCCAAAAATGGGTACAAGTGTTATTTTTTAGTATTTCATTTCTTATTTTGATCTCTCTGAATGTATCAAAGATTGTCTCTTATTTTCCTTAGTCACCTTTGAAGATGAGGACACTTGAAGAGACTCCTGCCTCTCTAAAATTGGATTGGTAGGAAAAGATTTCCCTCCATATGGGAATGAATCTGGAATATCAATTATGTTGATTGTTGTTTGTTGTGGTGATCCTTTGTTTATGTCCATGTTCTTTCTGGACTTTTTCTTGTATTTCAACTTGAATCCCTTTATAGAAGTATCAGTTTCTCGAGACTAATCTTCTTTGTTCCTTTTCGCTATTATTTCCTGCTCTTTTTCTTTTGTAGTATACCTAATGGGGATAATATGGGGTATAAAGGGAGGTACCTAAGGGAATAATGTAATAATGGGATGGGCCATAGTAATAAATAAGGTGGTTAACCCATATCATGTAAGGGACCACAAGTAGTT